>VYXH01001990.1:0-75254 GCA_013397275.1 Burhinus bistriatus | reverse complement strand
AAAAAAACCCCCCCCAAAAAACCCCCCCAAACCCTTGGTAGGAAAAAGACAGAGACATGTCACCCAGGAGAAAACTATATTCATTGTGGCTGGGCCCCACCACTCAGTCTGGCTATGGGGGAGCTTTTTACACAAGTAGAGGAGATGGCTCTTCTGACCCTCTGTCTTGGAAAACTTGTGTCACCCACCTCTGCAGTGAAGACCCAAACTTCAGGACTGTTGTTGAGTCTACCAAGTTCTGTAAGTCTCTGTATCCCATGACATCAGATGCCAGCTGCTGAGCTGCCAGCAGCTTTTCAGCTGACATAATAAATACCACTTGCCACTAATGGTCACAGCAAGACAAGAAAGTTTACATGCATCCTCTCTGGTGTAACCTCAATGCTCCCCTGATGAGTTTTAGTACTTAACAGAAACTAGGTTTCGGGATTTTGAAATTTCTCTCTCAGGTTCCTAGGCAGAGTATTCATGAAGTCCAACTACCATTTCACAGAAGGACTTTTCATTATCATTTTGCACCAAACTCTTTCTTGATCGTTTCCTTCCCAAACCCAAGGTTTTGTTTTGCAGAACTAAATCATGCTTCAGATGCACCCATGCAAGACCTTTAGAAATGTCTGGGTATTTTCTGATATTTTCTGAGATTCTCAGGGCTCTTTGCTTTTTCATTATTCTTGCCCCTCCCTGCCCCTCCCCACCCCCCCGACCCCGTAGAGCACAACTCTCTTCCTAGATGCAAAGTTGTCATAGGCTTTGTATGGTGTATACACGACAGGCCAAATGACCAGTATTTTTTGTATTTGGAAAGGTTATTTTTTCTAGAAATATTTGAATAATACTCATATTCAGATTGAGAAGTCCGAAGTAAAAGTCTGCCTGAGCAAAAAAAAAAAAAAGAAAATCTGTAAGTGGTAATGAGCAAGAAATGAACAATGATTTCAAACCACAAATTTGGTTTTGTAGCCAAGAATCTAGAGAAATGTTAAGTGTGAAAATACAATGACGTGAAAACTTTTTCTCCTTCCTTGCTGGTTGCCTGTGTGACTGTTCTTTTTACAGTGCTATTAAAAGATCCTACCACCACTCATAAACCAACACTAAATTGCAGGACAGCTAAATATTACTCCTGAAATTTCTTTCTATTTAAGAAAGAAATAAAAAAATTATATATAAATATACATTGTAAGGCTGTCACAGTGAGGTCTCATGCATCAACAGCTTTTACACAACTATATACTCTGGTATGCACTGAAACCGAGTAGTTGCCATGGTAACTGTCACATCAAATATATCTTTTCAGTGCAGACGCTTAAAAATCAAGCATTTGTGCTATCATTAATACTATTTACATTGAGATTGTGACAGTAGGTTGATTTTATGTTCTTTTTAATCACAATTACGTATTGTGGAGAGGAACATTTTCCTTTGCAGTATAATTTTGATTTTAATTCCTTCAGTATATTACAATAGCAAAAATTAGTTTTGGGATTCAAAATTGTATCAGAGTTCAGTGACAGTGAACTGTAGTAGTTTACGTTTATGTGATGGAACTACACACACAGTGAACATAAGAGAACGCCTTGCTTTTAAAATCCCACAGTGAAAATCTATATTATTTATGCCATGTGATATTTTGGAAATACATTGATATTTCCAGTTACATGTTTGAATAATATTGTCATCTAGTTCATTCTGATTGCAAATAAAATGAGCATAATAACTAGTTATTCACACTCCAGCTCAGGGAGGAAAACTTGCCAACATTCCCAGCGTGTTAAGTATCATTTTTCCAGTTTTCAAATAGCTAACGGCATTGCTTTATTAAATTTCCTTTTTAAAAATAAGCTATTAATTTGCAACGTGTACTATCTTTACATATTTATGTTCAGTTTGTTTTTATTTAATTCCCCTAGCTTTTGTTGGAACAAATAAACCCTACAAAGCTTTCTTCTTTTCTCTAATAACTTTTCACGTGATCATAACAAGGCACTTACTGCAAACTGAAAAAACAAATAAACATCAAACCAAATTGAAATGAACATTAAATAGCTTTGCTTTTTTTCCTGAGAAATCTTGCTATCAACTGCTCTCACGTTTCCCTCTTCTCTTAATTCTAAATAAAAGTTCCAAGATAGCTAATTGTCTGTACTTGTGCTAATGAATAGTAGAGTTTGGAATAGTGCAGTTTACTAACTTACTGCCCCATTATAAATTAATTCAAACATACGTTGCAAATATATGTTTGAAAGAAATTGTGGAATCATATTAGTTGACTTAATATGCTACTGACCAAAATAGCATAATTCTATTTTAACAGTTTAATAAAATTCTCTTTGTGCCTAGCTAGTCTTTAAAAGTTATAGTTACTCCTAAGTTTTGTTGGATGTTTTCTGAACTGTAAGAAACAGTCCTATATAGGCATTTCAATTATAAACGTTATAAGAAAGTAAGAAAACATAATTAAATGCCCATTATGAATGTAACCCCACATTCTTTCTGTGGCTGAAGTTCCAGCTGAAGCTATAGCAATGAGGGGACTGGACTTCTACTCAAGCTGTAGGTGGCTTTCTCTGTGTGGCAGTATGCCTTAGTGACCATGTGGCTATGCTACTGGTTTGTTGAGATAATCAGTTTCCCTTACTTGGTCTTTCCCTTTGTCAAGTGGGATAATGGCATGGAGTGTTGTACTGTGTCCTGACATCTGCAGATGAAAATATAGAGCTAAGGCTTCTGTTGCATCTTGATTGAGTTGGGATGAGTGTTTCATAGCAGCCCAAAGCTGTTTCCGTAATACGTGATGTTACAACAAGAAACCTCTTGGAACATGTTATCAATGTGGGAAAGTGTGAAGAAACAAGGTAGAATGGCAAGTGGAGATTCTCATGGTAACAGATGTTCGTGTTTGGTGCCAGTCAGAGTACTGTACAAAAAAGATGTGTGCTGAAAGCTACAGATGAGTCATAATTTTTCTAGTTGAGGTGCTGTCTTACAACACAAGATGTTTAATTTTCCCTTTCTCTCCTCCCAAGTTTTGAGATTTTTTTTTTTTTTTTCATATAACCCACTGGGAAAAGGAAGAAACAGAAGTGTGAGAGGAGGAAAGGTAGGTAGTGGAGTTGTGAAGTTCATGAAAGAAGGAAGGCCAACTTGTGAGTTAAGGTGTAGGTGCAGAAAAGAATGATTGATGGGCTGAATGGAGACAAATGAAGAATGGCTCTTGATGGGACAGGTGAGGAAATGGAGAAAGGCAGATGAGTAGGGGATACTCATCAGTGCAGCAGCATCAATGTAACACTGGTTCCCTGCCCAGGTCAAAGTACTGATAGTGCTGGGGTAATGATGTCTGACAAGCAATTGGCAGGAAAAGAGCGCATCTGTAGAATCGCCTGGCAATAAAATCAGAGCTGAAGTCTTTTGTGAGATTACAATTGTAGTAGTGGGATGTTTTTTGTACACTTTCCTAAAGCATTTTAAAACTAGTGAATAGATAGACTTTATGTGCAGCACATAATACATGTATCACTATTCTCTGCTTTCACTGGTGTAGCTTTTACATTTGTGAAAGTCAATGACTGAGTTTAATACACAGTGTCAGTGCTTCAAAATTCATAACTTTTCCCTCTTTGGTAATGAAACTATGCACAGTCAGTTCACATGTCCAGTTTCTGATAACTCTGTGATTGGGATGAATGTCAGAAAAGATAAATACATTTGACTAACTGGTCTCTGGTCAGAACTCAACTGTGCGGTGTTACAAAGCATCTAGCTAAGTAATTTCAAATACCAAACAAAAGCCAGTAATACACTAGGACATACTGCTTGCTGTGACTTTTTTTTGCACGGCAGTTTTGAGACATTATTAATTTTTAAGAGGAAAGAGGACATAGAAAAGGCTGTATGTGTGCCCAATGACACATGCCTGTTTGTGCCTAATTCATCGGAAAAATTGCTCAAGAACTGTTCAGCCATGTTCGAATATGCTGTGAAGGTCAATGGGACATTTCCAAAAGTACTGGGTATGTCAGGTAAAAGTGCTTGAGGCAACTTCAACTTAAGCATTTTTGTGTATTTGCTTGTTTTATTTGGAGAGCAGATAATCCGACAGTTTTGGCAGGCCCATCTCTGAGCATTATTGACGACATACCTTGGAAGGCTCAGAAGAGAAGTTTGGTTTGACCAAGTGTCTAGAACCCAGCACAGAGCTGCATAGTACCGATCAGCTGAGGGTGCCGAAAGTGTATTCAGATACTGCAGACTTTCAAGTCAAATTCCATTTTTATGATAGTGGGAATCCAGAGACAGAAAAGAGGTATGTAAGTGCATTAATTTCTTGTCCTATCAGCATTATTTTGCATATTCCCAGAAGACATCCACATAGAAAATGTGGAAGAGTTGATTTCAGTTATGAAATGGTCAATATGCAATATTTGAAGGCATTTTGAAAGCAAGTTAAAGAGAACAATAGTACCATGTACCAAATGCTGCTGTTCTGTATGCCTCTGGAAACAGTAGCTAGGTAGCAAAATCTGCCTAGGTAAATACAGGTTTTGTGTGCATATATGTGAGGCTAGCTGAGTTGGTTTAAAAGGTTGTAGTGAGGGGGAAAAGTTGCTGAATAAAACCTGGCCACATTCACCTTAATTGTTTGCTCTTCCAGCCATTGTTTCTGCAGTGTGGTTTGGGTATGGCTTCTACCTATTGCAGACAAAGAGAGACTCCTTCAGCAGAGACTGAAAAAAGGTTAGCATTGAAGTCCAGCATTTGGTTAAACTTTGAAGTTTAACATAGTCCAAGAAGAGAGAAGAGTTTGGTGCTGCTCCCATGAGAGTGAGTACGAACAGAACTAGGCATAAAAAATACTTTGTTTCTCATATTTCTCTTAATCATTAAGTTTGGAATAAGAAAGTCTTGTACGCAGGCAAGGTTGCCCTGGGTGTGGTTTGGTTTCCAACGTGGTGGTTAAAAATCACCTCCAGCAAGCCTTGCTGCCCTGGCTTTTGGGAGTTGCAATGTCAGTGCTTGGCTTAGCAGGAGTTTCCTTTTCCCGCAACTTCTGGCTCCCTGAGGCTTGGACCTGGAACGGCTGATGCGCAGCCCCACCTCTGTCCTTGGCTGTTCTTGGAACTGGATGATATTCCTTTGGCAGGAATATCCCCGAGGCAAAGCAGGGCGATGATACAAGTTCACCTCGTTTATTGGAATGTCACTTGTACCATCCAGTGCTTTTTGCATTGTAATTATTTCCTGGGGGTAATTGCATGCTTTTTAGACTTTCTTTTGCGCTCCCATGCTCAGTGCAAAAACTGCCGGAGGGTGTTGCTGAACTGTTCCCAAGGAGAACAGTAATATCTACGAGTCACTTTGACATTATTGTTATTTATAAATCCTAAACAAAAGAAAATAAAGGGCCAGCAAAGATATTGCTAACTCAAATCCACCTGCTTGGGGTACAGAGCTGGTCTTATGGTTGACAGTCCTTTTCCTGATCACATTACACCTAGACTAATCATGTGCTCTTCTGTCCAAACTTGGGCTACTTACCGGTGGTATTCCACAAGCGAATGTGCTGGATGTGTATCAAAGTGGTAAAAAACCCTGAGCATTGTTATGAGTCCCTCTTTACATGTGTCACTTGGGAAAGTAATTGAAGAGGAGAATTACATCCTCTATACCCCTAAAGAAGTGAGGGCATGTCTGCTTCATCTAGGACAGGATTGGGGTTCAAGGGAGGAACTTTGAATCACAATTCTTAGATGGTGCTGCTCTCTGGTGCTGAAGCTCAGTACCACCATTTCCTCCCATCTCTAGCTGTAAAATAAAGGTTTTGTGAAACTCTTCATTATGAATTCTTTTCATTACCTGTGAGGAGTAATGTACTATGAAAAAATAACTTTGGTGTGCCCAAAAATTTCTCATCTTCAAAAAAAAAAAGATTTACATGCCTGTCTAAAAGAAAGAAATGCACGACAAATACAGAACACTCAAAACTCATCTACCTTGAAGGGGTATAAGAAATGCCCACTTTGCAAGTAATGCAAAGCGTCTTACACACTCTACAGGAGTACACAGTAAAGCACAGCTGGTTATGGCATTTAAGTAAGAACTAACAATATTAATGAGTAGTAACTTTTCTAAGTGTTATTTTTACATTCTTAATTGAATAACTGTTTTTAGTTTCAAGAAATTACCAGTTCATTTATCTCAGTTCAATTCATACTAAATAACTCAGCTGCTTATTTTTTAATAAGAACTACCACAAATTACTTGGAGAATGATTCTTTTACTATTCCTAAAAAATTAAAAGTATTAATTTAGAGTAATTTACTTGCCTTGCTAAAAGACTCCACATTTAAGGGTAATAGCTACATATTAAAACCCAACAGTTAAACAGACAGAATGGCTGCAACACTGCAAAGCTTCACCGTTGTATGCATTGTGAAACTTGCATTGTAATCTTATGAGTAAGCAATAGAAAATTCAGCTTACTTCTGTGTTAACAGTAGAAGCTTATTTCCATATTGAGAAACCTCAGTACAGCTATGAAGTATAGCTATAGTCATTCATCTTCTTTTTTGCTCCTTGAAGGAAGTTGGTATAAATCTTCCCTGGAATTTCAAAATGCAACAGAAGAGTTCGTGGGGAAGCGCTTCTTTTCCTTTTAAAGAACAGTCTTTAACCATGTATGAGGAAACTCAGTTGTCAGTTCTGTTCAATCTGCAATTTTACCCTTTTCAAGTTTTGTACAGGAAAGTGCCCTGAGTTGATATGTTAACTGTATCTGAAGAGTTTATAAGTTCACCTCTGCAATCTATACAAGCTAAGCTTAGAGTGAGCTGTTTACTACTTTTCTGAGAATTAGTTCAACAGGAAAGTTTCGGGGCATTTCACTTCTGCCACTGTATTTGTGTGGGATCAGGGAAGGAAGGGGCTAAAAAGAAAGAACAATTTAAAAAAAAAACAACTTTGAAAGCTGGGGAAAAAGAGAGAGGTTTTAAAGTAGCATAGAGGGAAGTAATAGGAGAGAAATTTTGTTCCTTGTTGAGTGAGGCAGTCTCTCTTTGTTTGTGGAGCCTGTGAAATATATATATAGAGAGAGACGTGTGGAAGCCTATCCATAAGCCTTTACTACCTGCTTGCAGCATAGTGCCACCCCAAATGCTGCCATACTTGATTTAGAAACCACAGAAGCTGACAGAGATGGAGCAACCCATTCTGCAGATAGAGAAAAAATACTGAACTGAATGGGACTCAAGAACATACCGGTGCACTTTGTTTAACCGGGGCCTGGATTTTCCTCCTGGCTTCAGAACGGCTGAGAACCATAACTTTCCCTTTGATTTATGGTGGGCCAAAGCACATGTTTCAGACCTCTTGGGCAAAACTTGTGCTATTTTTTTAGCTATACACTTTAATAAATAATGGACAAGATAGCAGAATTAGAACTGTGCAACACTGACTGAAAACAGTGAAAGGGGAACTGCAGGGAAACCCAGTCACCCATCTGACACACTGCGGTTTTAGAACAGCCCGTTCACTGTATCCAAAATGGTATTATGATTTAAAGGCTGTCACATATGGAAGATGTTAGCAGTTTCCATTGCCTCGTTCCACTTGGTAGACGTACCCACTGAACCTATACAGGGTCCATTCCAAAGTAGGTGATTTGTGAAAAGTTTTCATGCTTCTGGTTCTTATAAAAACTGGTATATAACCAGTGTTTGAGTTTCATTTTGTTTTTGTTTCTACAGTGTGAGCATTTTATTTTAGAGAAAATCTGATTACAGCATTACTCTTAAGAAGGCCTGATGTTAGTAGGTGGAGATCTCCTGATTAAAGTCTATTTAGTCATTAGTACTATCTGCATGACAAAATGAAAGCTTATTTCTAATACAGAGTATTTACATGATCTTTATCACTTGTAACTACTACTGAAAAACGATAAATTAGGCATACACTTTCAAAATAACACCTGGAACAGAACTCCATCTATAAACTTGTTTAACCTTTTATTTTTTAGTGACAGATTGGAATTTATTATTTTGAAAGTCTTGGAGCACCTGGTCTGTGATTTTATCAGAGTTATAAGAAATGCCTTGGAGGCGAGGGTGGGGAATGGTTAGAACAAGAACTGTGATTCTTTAGAAAGTGCCTTTTATCTTAAGAACAAATTTAGTTTGAAAACTCAGAGCACTCTGGACTGCAATTCATTCTGACAAATCAGTTCTTAAGGTGTTAGTTATATTGCAGTTAAATAATCTTAACATCTCTGCTGGCTTTCTAAGTTTAACCTCTCACCCTGGGAAATCTGATTAAGAGATAAATGTAGATGGAAAAATGCACCAAGAATTTGTTGCATTTCTCTCCCCTCTGGAACAGTTGTTGGTATAATACTTCCTACATCCAAAATGTGATGATATGTAGTTAACAGTACATTTCAAATGATGTGGACAATTTAGAGCAGTCTAATAGTGACTTATCCAAAATCTGCTTTTTAGGCAAATATATTATGAGATTTGCAATTTTTCTGTTATCTCAGAATCAAAATTGCACTACTTACAGATGCAACGGAGGGATAGTTTAGCTCCTTCCCTCTTTCTCTGTCACAAGCACATAACGATGTATCAAAGAGGCGTCTTTGCGCCGTGAAGCATTTAAAAAGTCTAAGAGCTGATTTTTCTCAGATGTGCTGCCCAAACCATGATTGGCCCCGATCTTGCAAGGCACTGTTTACAGTGTCTTTGTCAGTGGGATTGCTCGTATCATCCCAGGACTGAGGCCTAGGAAGCCTGCCTGTCTGCTAAAGGAAACTTACTCTCTGACTGGCTCATTAGTTGGGTTTTGACAAAGCTAAGCTTGAGTGATCGTTTCCATTTGAAACTTTTTTACTGTTAAGAACTGCCTGTCTTCAAAATCGGGCTAAAGCTGTTATTAATGCAACTGGAGACACAGTATTTTTGTGCTAACTTAGATATTAGGCTTGCTGCTTAGCATGTCTAAAATTAGGCTGGCATGAAAGTTCAAGAATGCAAATCAGCACTAAACCCAAGGTCAGCATAAAACATTCAGATCGTTCCACAAAGGAAAAAAGGGAAGAGTCGTATAATTTAAGAACACATTTCCGTGTCTGCAAAAAAGCAAGTGCACAATCTGGGTAGCAAAGGAAAGATGGATTTTTGCTCTAGTGCAGATCAACTAATTTTGTTTTCTTTCCCATCTGTCCTCCATGTGAGTCTGTCCACATGAAAAATCCCGCTTGGTGAAGCCCCACAGGGATGGCATCCATATCACAGCAAATGCTGGGACCATTCATCACTTTGGTGCCTGGGATAATTTTACAATAACCTTGGCAGGCACACTTCTACGAAAGATGATTTTCAGCTGTAGGCCTGAAACCAGATTAGATCTTGTTGTTTAATCACCAGCATAGTCATATTCCCAATGCTCTTAAGTGAAGTTTCTTTGTGCTATGTATTTCTTCATTTCAGCATTACACTTTGGATGCATAAAGGGACTGCCTATAAACTCCTCTGAGACATTCCAGTATTAATCTTGGACAAAACCACAAGGAGTAAAATTCATGTGATGTAATTAGTTAAATTGTAATTGAGTTGAGATTAGAGTTTGTCAAATATTTAAAGTTTCTGCCCTTCATAAAAGGGATAAAGGATGAAAAGTACGGGGTTGGGGTAATTCCAGACAGAATAGATGAGTAACAATGAAGCTTTCAAAAGAAAGTTCACATATGTCTGTATGACAGTGAGATTTATGATTATTCTGAGTTGTTCACTTCAAAGTATCTTTAAGAATGGTTATTGTAAAATAGAACAAGGCAGAGTGAATTTCACATTGGGAACAAAGAAAAATTATCACCAAAAATTATCCACAAAAGCAAAGTGGAAAAATGAGCTAAAGTCACTCGGATTTGCTCCTTGTTTAAGACTAGTGGCATACAGAGATTTCTAGAAGAGGAAAGTAAAGGTAAAATGAGGGAAATTTCTTCCCCTATGTTACGTGTCTCTACTTGGCTTCGTAATAACATATTGCTACTAATGCCCCACAGTCCAGCGTCCCCTGAGGTTGCTGAAAGCCTCTGATCAGACTCTAATGAGAACCGGATCAGGACCCATGAGTGCACTAGAAGCCCATTTCAGGCTGGGTTTCTTTTTAAATCATAGGCTTGAAAAGAGTCTCTGCTGTTTTCAAAAGACATTGAAACACAAGTGTGAGAGATATGCGGACTAGAAACATATGTATTTTCCAAAGAATTGTTTTGAGTACCACTCTGCAAAGTTTTCACTATGAAATCTATAACCATTAAAAACATGCTAGAAGCTTACTCCCTCTTTTTTGAAGCATTGAGGAAACCATGGCCTATTCTTGCTGAATGTAGGTTGATTTATGCGAGTGAAGACAAATGGTTCTCAGTAAGCAATCATCAAATTCAAAGTGAAACTCTAGAGCTTTGAACCCACATGACCTGAAGCAGAAACCAGTGTTCACACCAACCCTTGCAAGGCAAAATTGCTGAGTTTGGAAGAAATATCAGCCATTCATCTGAATAGTCAGGAAAAAAAATAGTTTCATGAATATCAGCAAAACAAACATGTTATTTTTAATTTATGAAATTTATTGCTGCATTGTTTGGCACCTTCCCATCCCTTGAAATAATTACATATTGTAAAATATTTTGTGAGAGAGAGTGATGACCATTTACCTAGGCAACAGGAGCAAAATTTTGAAGAGTGCATGTACACTTGCATTTGCTTACAGGAGTATAACAAGAAGTATGAAGGAATGCAAATATTCCTCTGCATGCACATATATGGTAATAAAATGATTAATTTCCATGCATGAATTCCATGAGAAACTTTTTTCAAAACTAAGCATGAAACTACATCTCCAGGTACTGGAAACTTAGTGATGATCAGTCTGATCTGTGGGAAGTAGGCTGGTCGAATAAAATTGGTATTACTTTTCAGTGGAATTAGAAATTTACTTACAGAGAGGCCTCTGTAGGTGTATCTGTACAGATGTATGTAGGGCTCACCATTCTGATAAGGGGTAGGATCAATTCTTTTTTCTCCAGGTCAGATGTGTTATGCTGCAAGGTCTTCTGTGGAAAGTCACTGTATGCCACTTTCCCATCTCACCATTCCTCAGATGCTCCCATCAATCCTGTTACTCCTTCCTCTGTTCCAGAAGACCCTCACCATCCTTGAAGCTGCATAAATGTCAGTTTCTTATTTTCCTTCTTTCCACAATTCCCTAATTTCCATTGTTTCTTTTCCCATTGTCTGGGAAAGGGCATCATTCAAGATGTCAGTGTAGTAACCTCTACTGAGGTGAAGAGCTCGTTTAGGCTCATAGTTTTGTGGTTGGTTTTTTTTCTTTTTTTTTTTTTTGTTTTTTTTTTTAACAGTTGGAAGGCTCTAATGCCTGTCGCATCACATAGCCAAAAGTTAGTCCTATGTGAAATCATTGCAGAAAAATAAATAGATTAAAACCAGACTGACTGAGTTTAAAATAGAACAGCTAAAACGAGTCATCACTGTGTGCAGTCATTTGCAAGGGAACGCAAAGATTTTTGTTCCACTCTGTGCTTTGCAATGGCTTGGAAGGACTATAGCAAACCTTTGCTGATAAAATTTGTATGTGGTACAAAGACTGATGGACCTGTACATATGAAGTGCTTATACAGGGAGCAATCTAGACATTTTGGTAAACTGTGTGACAGGAAAAAACAGACACTTTAAGGTGAGATCACAGGACTGACAGAATCCTCTTAGTGACTAAATTGGGTCACGTGTAAGTATCTCCTTTACATGATGATCTAACTCTGGGATGAAGTTTTAAGGCTGGCTGTGATTTATAAATTGGTTTCCCACATTTGAGCTGTTGTTTCCAGTTGAGCTGCTACCATTCCTACCAGTTGGAGCGACGAATGTAGTCAGTTGTCATTCTAGCTTGTATGGACCCTTGAGGAGACTCTGGAGTCACTACTTCTAAATGTTATTTGTGTTTCTCCACCTTCTTTTTGGGAAACTGAAGCCTTTTCTAGATTGGACTAAGAGTTATGCTGTGCCCTGACACTTTAGAATCATAGAATCACCTAGGTTGGAAAGGGCCCTTAAGATCATCGAGTCCAACTGTCTACCTAATGCTGCCAAAACCACCCCTAAACCATGTCCCCAAGCACCGATAGTCATATGAGGGCTCTGTAGACACATTTCCTAACAAGTCATCCTTTCATCCCTTCTGCCTCTCAACACCGTTGTACCAAAGTGGTAGCATTTTACCACTGTGATCAGCCTCAGCAGTCCAGAACCAGGAGGGTGGCATAAAACTCACAAAATTATAGAAAAGTAACATGTATCTCTTTAGAGCTTGAGTGTGTATGGCCAGGAACAAGGAGGGAGAAGGTGGTTCCTTCCAGCTCTGGCAACATATCAGTGTTATGCACAAGGCTATGGGATGCTGAGTGAATGAAAATGCCATTCAATCTCCCAAGAACACTGTTTCAAGAGAGGAAAAAGTATGAAAAAGTATAAAAAATTTGGGAGAAACTGTTTCTGTTGAGATCTGTGTTACAAGGAATTTGGGGTCCCTTCCCCTGAGACAAGATTTAGGAAAATGAAATCTTTGGAATTTGAAGCCAGATAAAATAAAGTCTGAAATAAGATGCACATTTTTACTGGTGATGATGCTTAATTATAGGAATTGCTTATCAAAGAATGTGCTAGATTTTCCACCACCTGATATCTTTCAGCAAAGATTGGATATGTTAGTGATTATCTCTTTTTCAGCCAGAGGTTACGGGCAGTGTTATGCAGAAAATCAGATTAGAAACTCATAGTGGACCCTTATGGCCGTAAAGGTACATGAAAGTCAATGGCACAAATTTGCAGCAGTCAGTGATTTGGTTCAAGGCTGAAACTTCTAAATGCAGATTTCTGTTTTTCATTCTGAATGATGAAATGTCTAATGCGACAGGAGCTGAATTCTGGCTGCAGTTAGATTGATGCAACTCCGGTAACTTCAGTGGAACCACAGTATTTGATACAAGGACTTTTCAAACCTGTCTGTTTTGACAGAAGCATTATTGCCACTTAATCAAAAGCTTTTACCTTGAGAAGCTTGTTACCACAAGCGTTTATTGAGAGGAGTGGGCACTTCTTTTTCTCTAGGGAAGAAAGAAAAAAAGGAAAGGAGCATTTTAAAATTATAAATGCGCCTCACTGGTTTTACTATGCTTAACACAGAAATCTGTTTTAAGAGGATATAAATATCTGATTCAGTAATCAAAAATAAGTGTCTGATTCCTAATAATCAAGCCCAAATTCGTTGGCTATGGATCCTGATAAGCTATGAGAAGTGCTTTGTTTGAGGAGTTAGGATACCTTACTCTCATTCTTTCAAGTTGCTATTCACCATACCGAGCAGAATCCTACAACTTTACAGGTGGAGCCACATTGCAGCTAGTGACACAGACAGATGACATATTTATTAGCTTGTCAAAGCTTCCTCTGTTTATGGAAGACTCACCCAGCTAAACAAAACAGTCTGCTTCCCATTGGCTAATTGAGCTGGCCCCTGTTGAGAGTCTCAGCAAAGTGCTTGATGAGGCATAAAATGATGATTAATTAATTTACTGCTCAGTTGATCATCAAACTGAGAGGTTTATGATTCTCACAGCGGTCAACACTCTCTCTTCAATGTGCAACAGCATGAGCAGCCTTCACTCTGGCCTGCTGCTGCCTTTGCTATGACCTGAGATATGGTGGCTTAACTCAGGGGAAATGGGGAAAAAATTAAGAGAAAAGTTTCAAAAGGGATGTACTCAGCAGCCTCTTTCAGAGAGGCTGGTGGGTGCCAGAACGCTTCTCACAAAGAGGCTTTTCATATCTCAGCATTAATAAAAGCTACTTTGCTGGACATTATTTTGGTTCAGTGGATTACATAAGAACCTCCCTAAAAATAACAGTTCATTCTCTGGTTACATGGCTAAAAGTCAGAATTAGAATGAAGTTATATAGAGACAGGGCATCACAGTCACAGGTATAGCTGTATTAGAAGAGATCAAAAATGCCAGCACAAATACTGACTGGGGTTCTCCCTTTTTTATTCCTAGAGATGAATTCTAGTAATCTAAAACTCCTTAAAAAAAAATAAATTATAAAGATTTGAAGATTTAACAAGATGTATTCTGTGTATGTACATTATTCGAAAAGCACATTTTTGCATTTGTATGCATTTGCAGCTTGTGTGCAGTCACTAAGTGTTTTGCATATGTTTTTGTGTGCAAACTTTTAAATATTTGCACTTATGATAATATTCTGACTAACTTTTCTCTGAAATTTTAATGCGGTGTCCAGTGTTTATTCCTAATGTGAAGACAACTAAATTCTGCTTAGTTACAGTCGTTTAATTCCAGAATAGTGCCGGGTGAATGAATATAAATACAAGAAAGCAATTGAATTGTGTTGTCAGACAAGTATGTTTTATACCAGCCATTTGGTCCAATTTTTCATGTGATCTAGGTGGCGGGACATATACATTGGCACAAGGACATGTATATGCTAATGTATACACATTTAGAAGTTTCTTTTCTCTCTTTTCTGTAAGACTGTACCAGAGTTACCAGGCGTACTGGAAGACACCAGGAAAGATCTTCTAAATGTCTACACGACTCAGCATCTGAGTAGGAAAAAAATGGCTTGTCTGTATAATGGGAAGAGAGGTTCAGTTTGCAAATTAAGCTTTTTTCCAAGTATGTGTAATAATAATCCCATTCTTAGATAGGGTTCTGGCTAGGCAGAACCTAGACGGAAAATGAAGCTGTTTAATGTAACTTAAGTCCTTTTATTTGGCTCAAAAGAACAATGAGAACAATAACCAAGCACAGAAAAGAATTGAGTTAGTACAGTCAGTAGATCCTTTGTTTATGAACTATGTTTCTTCTTTGATTCAGCCTTTAGAAAACTTAATCTAGTTTAGGTAAACCAGAGGAAGCAATCTCTTTTTCTCAACAAAGTAATGCACAGAAACCTGTTTGCCTATTTACACAGAATATGCTATAGTGCAGGAAAAGAGCTCAGAAAGAAACAGAGCAGAAAACCAATAAATTCTGTTAGAGCAAGAAAAAAAAGGGAAGGAAAACTGTGGAAGATAGGATGAAATATCAGCGTGTTCCAAGAACTTGCACCTTGGTCAAGGAATGGAAGTAATCTCACTAAGCAATGTAAATCACTAGATTACGTGGACTTATTTAAATAACACACTTTTTCAAATGCAACTCATCTGACTTTGGGAAAAGGCATATAAAAGAAAAAAAGGCATAGGTGAGAAATGACTTTCAAAAGATTTAAGAGCAACAATGGACAAGTATTTAGTGTGAACATCTGTGACATGATGTGACAGAGTGGGCTGATGTTGACTCTCGAGTGTATAAATGGAAAGTAGTCTTTAGGTGCTGGAGGTTTTTTACCTCTAAAAATGGGACTATTGACATTGCACAGGTTGTATAAAAAGGAGCTCTGAAAACAAATCTCAAAATCATGTTCCAGTCAATGAGATAGATCTACTGTTACCTGATGCAAAATTTATGCTGATTTATGCAGATTTGTTAAAGTGCTGCTGAAGACATCTTAGAAGAGTGATTATGGAATTTAGTAACTTGGCCAGACAAGAATATAGGCAGCAGAAAAGGTAGACTTAACTCTGCCATGGTCAGATATTGATTGTTGGATAGCTATATTTCTTTTGGGCATCTATCATTCTACCTTTATATTGCTACTCTCAGTAATGAGTAACTGCATAATGGAAGCTCTGCAGTGGTCATTTTTGCATAAAAACTTGTCCATCTCTGATCTCTCTGATTTTTCCCCACTGTTCTACGTACTATCATGGTCTAAAATTCATCATTCTGTAACTATGTCTGCTTTCTCTCATACTTCCTTTTACGATCCCTTTCTGAGGGTCTGCATAAAGATACATAGTGCTTCATTTTTATAGCTTCATAAAATGTAATGGCAAAAAAACCATTAGCTAATCTGGTTGACTACCTTTGAAACATGGGCTGTAGAATTTCACCTGGTTATCCCTGCACTGAGCTGAATAATGTGTATTTGACTAAAGCGTATCTTCCAGATGGATATCTAGTTTTGATTTGAAGACATCAAAGGGCACTTCCCTGACAGTTTTGAAAACATCAAAGAGCACTGAGCTTGTGGAAGATAAAAGAAAAATGAGCTAATTGCCTGGATGCTAAAGGGAAATTTACAGCAAATATTTTGGTCCTATTCTGGCTTTTAAAAATCTGGCTTACTGGAAAGACTGGAAGCCATTATTACATACATACATAAAATTGTCTTTCTTTTTTTAGATCCAGGCCTCACATGGTAGACAAACAGGTCTTGAGGAAAAAAAAAAAAAAGTTCTACCATAGTCTACCATTATCAGTCTTTGTAAAGGACAGGTTGAAGCAGAAGAAAATGATCTGTGTGCCTTTGAATGCAGAATATATTGAACTCTCTTAGTTAAGTTGTAGACTAAGAAACAATGAAAGCTAAATTGAAGAAAAGGGAAGGAGGGAAGGGAAGGGAAGGGAAGGGAAGGGAAGGGAAGGGAAGGGAAGGGAAGCTAGGAGGTCCAATCGTAGTTCCGTCATCTCAAAGGAATTTATAATGTGCCTTTAAAGACTCTCTTCTTCACACTCTGTCACAACAAAATCAAGGTTTAAATAATCTCTTTCTGATAAGTGTTTTTTTCTGTAACTTTACANGGCTGATGTTGACTCTCGAGTGTATAAATGGAAAGTAGTCTTTAGGTGCTGGAGGTTTTTTACCTCTAAAAATGGGACTATTGACATTGCACAGGTTGTATAAAAAGGAGCTCTGAAAACAAATCTCAAAATCATGTTCCAGTCAATGAGATAGATCTACTGTTACCTGATGCAAAATTTATGCTGATTTATGCAGATTTGTTAAAGTGCTGCTGAAGACATCTTAGAAGAGTGATTATGGAATTTAGTAACTTGGCCAGACAAGAATATAGGCAGCAGAAAAGGTAGACTTAACTCTGCCATGGTCAGATATTGATTGTTGGATAGCTATATTTCTTTTGGGCATCTATCATTCTACCTTTATATTGCTACTCTCAGTAATGAGTAACTGCATAATGGAAGCTCTGCAGTGGTCATTTTTGCATAAAAACTTGTCCATCTCTGATCTCTCTGATTTTTCCCCACTGTTCTACGTACTATCATGGTCTAAAATTCATCATTCTGTAACTATGTCTGCTTTCTCTCATACTTCCTTTTACGATCCCTTTCTGAGGGTCTGCATAAAGATACATAGTGCTTCATTTTTATAGCTTCATAAAATGTAATGGCAAAAAAACCATTAGCTAATCTGGTTGACTACCTTTGAAACATGGGCTGTAGAATTTCACCTGGTTATCCCTGCACTGAGCTGAATAATGTGTATTTGACTAAAGCGTATCTTCCAGATGGATATCTAGTTTTGATTTGAAGACATCAAAGGGCACTTCCCTGACAGTTTTGAAAACATCAAAGAGCACTGAGCTTGTGGAAGATAAAAGAAAAATGAGCTAATTGCCTGGATGCTAAAGGGAAATTTACAGCAAATATTTTGGTCCTATTCTGGCTTTTAAAAATCTGGCTTACTGGAAAGACTGGAAGCCATTATTACATACATACATAAAATTGTCTTTCTTTTTTTAGATCCAGGCCTCACATGGTAGACAAACAGGTCTTGAGGAAAAAAAAAAAAAAGTTCTACCATAGTCTACCATTATCAGTCTTTGTAAAGGACAGGTTGAAGCAGAAGAAAATGATCTGTGTGCCTTTGAATGCAGAATATATTGAACTCTCTTAGTTAAGTTGTAGACTAAGAAACAATGAAAGCTAAATTGAAGAAAAGGGAAGGAGGGAAGGGAAGGGAAGGGAAGGGAAGGGAAGGGAAGGGAAGGGAAGGGAAGCTAGGAGGTCCAATCGTAGTTCCGTCATCTCAAAGGAATTTATAATGTGCCTTTAAAGACTCTCTTCTTCACACTCTGTCACAACAAAATCAAGGTTTAAATAATCTCTTTCTGATAAGTGTTTTTTTCTGTAACTTTACATCTTTTTTTAATTATTATTTTTTCTTTCACATGTTGTACTTTCCTACTAATAGAAATGAATAATATTAAGAATACATTTCCTGACGGATTTAATTACTTAGTAACATTGTAGGGCAGACAGTCCACCATGTAGAAAGATTTAAATTATAACTAAATGAAGCCTTTGTATCTTGTTTTTGGCCTTTTTTGAGGGCATTCAGTTTTGTACTTGCATAATCAACTAACACCTTTTTTGTGTTCTAGAACTCAAGTGTCCCTAAGAACTAATCCTCTTCAGTAGGAGCTTGAGCCATCAGCTGTTAGCTGACATGGACACAGGGACCAGTTGATAACTTGGAAACATTTGATAACAACAGTTTTGAGAACAGATTGAATTACACTGTTGAAAGAATTCTCAAAATTGTTGAAAGCACAATTAAGAATATTTTAAAAAATGAAATTATGTTTCATGGAATGAAAATACATGGCACTTCAAACAGAATGAGAAGACTTTCCTAACAGCATGACTGGCAATAGCATAAGACACTTTTCTTACGCATTTATCTCATAGATTGACCCCTATGAACTATTACTCACTGTAGCAGTGATGAAATAAATTGAATGAAGACTTTACTTGGTTTTGCCCCAGCACTTACGAGATTTTGTCTTCATGGAATGTGACTATCGCTCAGCAAAGAAAGACTCATGACACTCTAATAGTTCACCGTAATGGTCCGAGGAGAGTTCACATTAATTACAAACATCCTTCAGCTAATCCCATTCTTCTGGCAGTAGGTTCAGCCATGGACCCTGGACAGCTCCTGGAAGAGCAAACTCCCCACTGACCTTTCCCAGGCTACGTTCCTACAACATAGCCACGTGGGTGCGGCAAAACCATGAAATTCTATCAGATAGCTTTAACAACTGATGAGTTTGCCATTGAACATCCTCTTTGAACATAACATTTCGTGGGCTGAAAAAAGAAAAGAGAAATCTTCCTTATTCACTGCACTGAACTACTTATTCTTTAAGAAAGTTAACCTCTTATTAATTGGTCTGTTAAAGCTGATACTGGAAGAAGTGCCAGAGAAGAAATGGCAAAAAACATACAGCTCAGTCTGGCTTGGGAAGCACTGTGGTTAAATCCACAAGGACAGAGTATGCATACTGTTGGGAAGGAATGAGTAGGATGGACAGAATGTGGCTAGAAGGGAAATGTATTATTACTATTATTAATAACTGATCTTATGCAGATTTGGAAAAAACATCTGGAATAGAGGTGATCCTGCATAGCATTTAACAAACAAAAATTATTTGTCATATATTCATGAACTGATCTGCTGAATCTGGCACATTCTTCTTTATTCCTGTAGTTGCAATGAATCAGTAAGAAATCATTACATGAAACCAAAATCAAACCATGCAAACAGTGATGTAAAATCAAACAAAATTGTAAAAATCTATTAATTGAAATAGATTTTAGGTTATCAGCTGATATGTCTATTTGCTCAAAGCATTTCTTTCTGCATCGAGTTTCTCAATCTTCTTATTCACTTTCAGTAAGATTATCAGAATAGGGATGACACTTGAAGACTGCTACAAGACTACTTCATTGATCTCTTTCCCTATTTTTGTTAAACCATATCCAACGTAGAAAGGCACAGTGAAGTACAAAATTTTATTTCAGCAGCCATAAAAACCTGGTATGTACCAGGTAAAATATAACAGCAGATCTTCCCAGCTATGAATGCAGAGCTGGTTTAATATGGAAATATTTGCTTTAACTGATGAGCACCTTGCTGTGACAGGTCAAGACTGCTACCCTAACAGTTAACATGCTTAACAGCTTTTCATTATGTTATCCTGATGATCCATTTGCAATTTAAAGCAAATTTGTTTGTTTGTTTCTCTTGTAGTTCCATGGCTACTTAGCTACTTGGCATCCATGCTTTTTTTTTTTTTTTTTTTTTTTTGTAGGATGACAGTCCAGTTTCCCAGGCAGAAAATCACGAATCTTTATTTTTTATACAAACATGTTGTTGCTGTCATCAGTGTTTGAATACACTAAGATCCATTTATTGTCAGCAACAGAAGAAAGCATCCAAAATATATATCTAATTATGTCTAGTTTCAGGAAACCAGCAAGTTTCCTCACACAACCAGAATAAGAATTAGATATATGTAGCTCTGAAATAAAACCTCTGTTTTCCAACATCAGATTAAAAACCTTTCACTTTGAAGATAAGTTAGTTCCTTGTACCTTAACATGCCCGGAATCTTAAATTTTGCTGTAGATTTTTGTTTTTCTTTGTTTTACACTTTCTCCATTTGTTTTAACCACAATTAAAACTAAAACTACTGTAATTTTGCTAAAATCACTGCCTTTGGGAAGTGTCTTGGGTGACATTTACCAAAACTGAACTTCTACACTTGTCATATTGTAAATTACTATAAACTTTAAACCAATTGTTGTGAATTCAGGTAGATACTGGGTTAGATTGCTGAGTTTTTTAAAAAAGAAGACACAGAAACTATGAATCAAAGTTAAAAGATCAAAATAGTACATTTAAGCTTAACACTTGTGTGTAATTATTTTTTCCACCATAAATGCTTGTTGGCTGTCATCTGGCTTTTTCATGATCCCTTGGAATAGAAAAAAAGCCTCAATGATCCTGGTTAAAATAAATCAGCTTCCAAAATTCTTCTCAGCTTCAAATTCATTTTTATCTGCATATATTTTGAGCAAACAATCACCATAAGTTTCAGGAGAATGACTAGAGATTGAGAGTTATAACAGCATGGAGCACAGCTTGGCTATGCTCTACTATCCGAGGCACTGATACTTTTGTAAAAATAAGTCTTAAAAGACCTATCAAAGCCAATGAAATAAGAAAACAAATAGCACTGTAAATTGAAAAGAATAAGCGTAGTGTTTAATGAACACTTATTGACCAATAACCTGCAACTAATGTAACTATAGATTTTTACTTTGGCTATTCATAGCTCTAAAAGGCAGTCATTTGAAGCTGTACAGACAATAGGGTGAAGTGATGGTTAACAGAAATGCATTTCATTAGAAGCTAAATTAAATAAGACTAAATTGGAAGTAGATGAAAAAGTCTGCTTAGTTTAATATACCCTTGGCTGTTCATATTGTTCAGTCTTGTTGGTCCTTTAGCATGTAACATGGAGAGGTCAAAATCTGAGGGGGTTTTTTTTGCCATTGCCAGCATTTTTACCAGAAACCACAGCTTTGGCTTGATACTTCTTACAAATAACCTGTAAGCTAGCAATGCCTTGTAATGAGTAAACAGCTGACCTTCTAAAGCCATGCAATAACAAGGATTGTACATTGCAAAGTGTACAGTCTTTACGTGGGACTAAATTGGACAATCTGTATTTCCACTGGGTACTATCTCACCACGGATAGGACACTTTTTGTTTTAAATAAGAGGTATATAGAACTCATGGTTTCCTGTTATTTATACCAGAATATAAAGAAATCTTCAGTAGCTTAATGTCTTCCAGAATTAAGGGGAGCTTATTATATCAAGATGTAGCCATAGGGAAGATCTATTGACCATGTAGTCCAAGCATGGCTTCTCTAATATGATGTAAGCCACTAATCACAAACACAGGACATACCACACATTTACCAGATCAAATTGCATTGTTTTTAACTGTTAAGGCAATAAACTTGATTCAGATGTTGTAGAGCTGAATAATTCTCGATTATGAATTTGAAATTTGTTTTAGAACTGCAAGCCATGAAACAAAACCAGGCATCATATGTGTTACCAAGTATCTCAGTATCAGATGTGGTATAAGAAAATAAATACCTGGAGACAGGAATGCAATAGTACTCTGATGATGGAGCCACATGTTGAAACAACTGGTATTTTTAACGCCCTTACATTTAACTTATTTCAGCGGCCTTTAAGTAAAATGTTTATTTCTCAGCAATAAAAGCCAAAAGCTGAAGAAAGAGATTTCATACAATCAGCTATTTAAATTAGTAACAAATAAATATTGTTTGGGAGTGAGGCTAAGATCCAGAAAAATAATTTTGTCCCCAAAGCAAGTCTGGCCAATGAGTGGAATGCACAGCCTTGAGTAACACTTTTGGGATTTCACCCTACTGAAAGAGAGGACATTTTCTCCTCTTCTTACTTACTTTCTGTGCTTATTATTGCTGCATGGAGTGTTTGTGTGAGCCCGCCAGGTGTATGCAGCTGACGCACCAAGTGTCCTTGGGCCTACGGGGCTCTGACGTACTTAGAAGGGCATGGTCTGGAGGGTGTTTTCCCCCTAAACGTGCAAAACTGCAATATGGAAAGCAGCTTGGGTTTCTCAGATCATATAAAGTTTGTCTTTGCTATGTGGAAGAGGAGTTAGGCATCTCTGATGAGTTCAACAAAGCAGGAATGCAGGCATGTGTTGAATATGTAGAGGCAAAATGCCTCCGCCTGCCGATGGGAAAATCAAGTTATAACTTAGCAGCAGCACAATTGATTTGGGCACCTTACTTTGGACTCCTGGGACTTGTGGTTTGGAACTTGCTCTCTTGATGAATAAAAAAAAATCCCTTTCACTCCTCACACTCTGAAACAAACAAAAAAAGATACAGGACAGACAAAGTGCTGCTCTGAATCCCCTTGTTATTGGTGTTACACTAAGAATTCAGAGATAAGTATTAGTAGTGTGTGTTCATATAGCACATCTGCTCGGTGGAGGTGCTTGGAGAATCACAGCCCAAACCAGAACTCCTAGACCGTGTCACAACTGCAGCTGTGTTAGAAGAGATGATGACCAGTGTGTCTGTCCCCCCTGTAGCTACAGTAGCTTGTTTGCCTTTTCTGAGGGTGAAGAATGAGGCAGGATTTCAGAGGTACTTAAAGAAGTTGAGTCCCAGTACCCACTTATACCATCAAGGAAGAAAGGAAGAGTAAGTGCTTCTGAAATTCCCATAAAGCACTTGTTTGCTTTTTGGAATTTTATCCATGGAAACCAGAAACATGTAAAGAAACTGTTTGCAAACTGCAGTAAATAATTCCGCTTTAAAAATACACTAATATTTTAATATTATTATTTGTCTTTTTTTTCTCCCAGCGCATACAATAGAGTGCAGCTTAGCTAACAAAACAATGCAGTAATGCTATATTTGTGCACTTTTAATTCAGTGCTGGTTTTCATCTAAAACTTGCTTAGTATAAATCCTGGGGGGGGAGGGAGAAGAAAAAACAATCATCTAATCACTAAAAAATGGGCCATTCTTCATCCTTAATACAATAATGCAAAAATTAAGAATCAAAATATATTTTAAGCTATATAACCACATGACCAAAAATTAATTGACATAGTTAACAAAAGAAATGTTACATTTTGTATGCAGGCTATATTTGGTGAAGAAACAGCATGGTTTGAAGGACAAATCATCAAATGAGAATGCATCTTTCTTTGGGAAAAAAAAAAGAGAAGGAAGAAAATAGAGGAACACAAACCATGAGGGAATTCATTTTAAACAATGTTCTATGCATTCTGATTCAAAGTATTATGAAAGTTGGCAATCTCTTTTGTTAAGTCTGTCCATTTTCATTACTTGCTGTTTTAGGTACAGTTCCCCTAAAAAAAGGGGAAAGCAGAGCCCTACCCAGTTTGTTCTCCCATGCCACGCAGTCTGCCACAGGGAACGGGACAGACAGTACAACTCTAAGGACTAGCATGACAGGTACATTGCTCTTTGTCCAGAGGGCAATGCAGGAGATCTGCAGGACTTCGGAGCCTGAGTTCCATTTAACCACCCCTGGGGCTGGCTAACTTCAAGATCCAGGGCAGTATAATTCAAGATTCACTGGATCAGCAATGAGAACTCAGGTGTCCTCTTTCTGAAGCAGTGTTTTGTCCAATAGATTAGAGGCATTAATTTTTTCCTTCCAGCACAACTAATGTTGATTTGTCTCTGCAAACATAGCTTCCACTAGCACACTAACAGAACATTTACCCCAGCAAACCCTATAAGCAAATAATTATGGCTTTCACTTGAGAAATCTGTATTGTGAGCTGAAAAGTGCTTGGGCAGAGACTGGCAGTAAAAACATGCCAATGAGCTGAGTGTCCTGTTGCATAGCAGGAGATGACTACCGCTTCTACACCTGTAAAACTTTGTGTGAACAAGCTCTCTTCTATGCCTAAGTGTATAAGAAGATTGTGGGCAGTGATTTCTGATATATCGAACCCCAGAGAAAGGTCGGTTATCCCTTAGTTATTTATAGTCTGATGTCCTGCATTACAGGTTCTCTATTCAGTATCTAATATAACCAACTTCTAATGCAGGGGAAAGTGGAAAGAAATTTCCATGAATAACTCTCCTCCTCAGAAACCAAATTCTATTAAGGAGAGAAATAGTTTCCTGGCCCCACAGGTAAAGCAGAGAAAAGCCATTATAAGTCTACCCAGGCCCTGAGACTGATCTTGTCCCCAAAGCATATGCTGCATTCTTCTTTCCAAGAGTGTTCAGGTGTAATTGGGCAGAGTACGCTGGACTCTTCTCTTGCCTTTGTGTCTGTAAGTAGCTAGTTTTACCAGCTCCTCAGATAACGTGCTAGCACCTGGGATCTTGTTCTTAGGCACCCATTGCTCCATCTTTAACCAGATCAGGAACTCCAGAAACTGGATTTCACAAGCCTGCCAGGGAGCTAGGTATTGGGCATCCCTGGTGTCATGATATATAGACTCTATGTCATTCTAATCCAATGTGCCTCTCAGAGCGATTCCCAAGGTGGTGGAGCTTGGAATAGCTCCCCACAGAGCCTCATCCAGTAGAAACAACTAACTTCTAAAGCAGAAAGCTGGGAGAAATGTAATAGCCTTTTAACGAAGTAGTCCTTTGTTATGCACAGACTGCTTTCTTGAGGCATTTTCCTGTAGTGCAATCTTATTTGTCAATAAACCTTACACTGACAAAGGGAGCTTTCAAGAAAAAGAAAGAAAGCTTTTAAGATTGAATGCACGAAGGTATAAACGACACAGGGAAATTAAAACTCAAGGTGAGCTCCAAGGCGGAAGCGGCTGGAGGTGAAGGGAAGGGAAGCAGTGAGCAATGGCGGTGATTGAAGAAGGGAAACCGAAAGGAATCACAGGGCACAGACTTCCACACAAGCTTCTCCACAAGGCTCCGCAAAGCAGGTGTTGGCCTGCCCCCTCCCCAGCAGCCCTCCTTAGTAATATAAAGCCAGGGATGTTTTTCTGTGGCCTGCCCTTTAAATGTTCAAAAGGGTAGAAATCTGCCATCTTGACACCATTTCTACATGTACAGATGTTGGAAGTGCACATAATGTAGGTTTTACTAGTATTTTAAACCTAATGTGAGGCAAATATGAAACCATGGTTTGTAAAGGTTTAACTTCATTTTAACATTCATTTATGCATATCTGTGAATATACACCTGTTCAGTTTTGTCCATATGGTCACAAAAGTCTCAGTTCAACACCATCCTCACTTGGACAAAACTTCCACAAGAGATTTATTCAAAATAATTCATAGATAATTTTACAGTACTGTTACCCAAAGTGTGCAATTTATATTCAGAACAAGAAAAAGAGCAATAAAATGTATTCAAGATAAAGTTTATTCTAATTCTTAAAATGCTGAAGGACTGTTTGGTTTCTAAAAGTGCCTCTCATGCCTTTATTGCTTAGTAACTGCAGTGGAAAATTGCTTTCCATCACAGACTGGTGTTGCCAAAGCACCATGGTACCATAAACCCTAAAACCTTTCTTACTGTTAAGAGTATGCCTCTTTCAGAAAGGTATATGAAAAAAAAAAAAAAAAATTAGCTTTGCAGGGTACTCCAGAGATCTATAAAGACCATAATGCAAAGCTAAGGTAACACATAATGAAGCAAACCTGCAGATCAGGAAGACTATTCATTGAGAATACCCTAGTAATGCTTCTTTGTCTTGTTTTCCAAAGACAATTCTACCTCAAATGCCTTCAAAGAATAAATCTAATGTAATGTAACGTACAGAAAGAGGCATTTAGATAGCCCAGACCAAGCCACTTAGGACTTCATAGGTCAGCTCTGTCTTAAATTCCACCAGGGGATTAAACAACAACCGGTACAGATTTCTGCACTATACTCACTGTTTGCATCTCCTTTCAGAAAGATAGAGCAGCAATTTCATCATGTTGAATATTATTAAGGTGTAACCTTATAAAAAATGCAATCAAAATAGGGATATTGATCACGGTTTTCTCCAAAACAAGTTTACTCATGGTCCCTACTGGGGAAGATTAATTTCTACACCACTGACTCTTCTGCTCCTCTGATGTCACAGACAATCAATATTTTACTCTTCTGAAGGGCGAGGAACATTTTATTTTTAAAGCAGATATGAAGTATCTTTCTGATGTGTAAATATTTGTAGTGATTTTGCGAACATTTTGACTTTTTAAAATTGCTTTTTTTAAAAAAAATCTTGTGTGTATATATGTATGTGTGTGTGTATGAATATATTTAAAGTTTAAAAGGACAGAAGCAGAATGTATTATATTTTATGAACAAACCCCACCTTTTGGTACAAGCTAAGCTAACATAATGCATTCTGTTTTGTGTATTCTGTACATTTATTACTTATTTATTATTATTTTTGAAATCTGTTTTTTCCTTACTCTCTTAAAAATGAAAGTGTTTTGTTAACTGAGGATGATATGGAAAAAAAGTGGCCTTGCTTCTCATACCAGGATTATCCATAAGAACTGAACCTAGTCTTTTTTCCATACGTGAGTTCTGCTTGAGTTAAGGATGTGGCACCTCCCTAAGAAGGGAGGTTCAGACTCTATTAGTTACCCACCAGAGGGAGACAAAGAGATTTACTGTAAGAACTGACTGGAACAACTCATAAACAGCAAAAAAAGCAGAACGGGTAAAGAATTTATCAAATATTTAAATAGTCATAGAAGTATTAATGTGCAAAGCACCCTACATCTATTGAAATTATTGCTTTTCCATGAGCTTTAAAAACATCACAAAAACTTTATGTGTCCTTTCTGTACACATATTTACACTTATGCCTGTGTATGTCTGTATAGGTGTGTATATATATATATGAAAGTATAGCTATTGACATATATGTTTGCCTCCTGCAAACACTTCAGAAAGTAAATTAACTAGCAAGAGTGTTTAGTAAATGAGAAAACCCACATGAGTACTGCTGGATATGGAGACTGGGCACTTAATTGCAGTTATGCAGCTTGACAGCCTGATTCTAACTTTTATGTATGCACAATTAACTAACAGCAGGATCATCCCATCCTTCAGCCAGTCTGGTCAGCTGCCCAGAGATGCTAAATCAGAGGGGTGGTGTGCCTGGAGCACTTTCCAACACAATTTCTGTCTCATTGGTTGTTAGCTACTCACATTCAAGGCAGAGGATTGACAGCATTGTTTTTTTCCCAGTAATGATCAAAACAACTTGGGACAGGGCTGGGTAACCATCCTGGCACATTGGGATGGTTATGTGTCAGATATTCAATGTTGACAAAAACCAAACTTCATATCAATGAACAACAGGCCTAAGTAATAATCAGAAAAGACAAGGAAATTGATGAAATGTTAGAAAAGGGGACTGGAAATCTAATGCAGAAAGCAGCCTCAGGATGCATCACAAAAGCTAATGTAGACATTCTCAGAGGTTTTACGTGGCAGGACAAAAATTGTGACACAGTATTTGCAGCAAAACTGAGCAGAATTCAGTTTTTCTAATAACTAACCCTGGATATTAGTCACAAGGTTGTCTTTGTCATTTCGTTTTAGAGGTCTGTTAAAATACGTTGAGCTGATTACTTGGGTAGACATTGGTTCTTATTAAGTGACTGAAAACGCCGAGTCAAAGAGAAGTAGACTGACCCATTTGTGAATTATGACGAAGCTGGCATCCAAAAGACTTTGGAGGGGAATAATTATGAAACGTCTGTCATTTCATCATAACAGTCTGTCTTCAATCAAAGCATGTTGTAAATAGAAGTGTTCAGAAATTATCAAAGGAAACAAAGTTTTGTCAAAAAATGCTACTTCATCCAGTCTGAAGTCTTTCATTTAAAACATCTTGGGTTCAATGAGGTTTTAGCAAACTCAAGGCAGAGTTCAAAGAGAACCCTGCCTGGATTCCTGCAGAGTCTGCCTGGGCTACGAACATTGGAAACAGCCACCACAGGTCAGATCAAAACTAAATTAAAAAGAAACTTCCAGTGAACTTGGAATCCCAGGTTTGGGCTAGCTTTGCTTATGAGGTATTTTTACTGCTATTTAAAAAAGAAAACTTTGTATCTAGCAGCTACAGCTCAGGAGGGTATTTTTTATAGAATAGATTTTCATCTTCAAGAAGAGCCACATAAACTATTTAAAATTAGAAGAATGTGACTAAAAATGCACGTTGGTCTTCTGCTATAATCTCTAAAGAGGCTCTGAAATAGAAACAAGTTAGCCTACAACTGACCTTTTAGGAATATATGCATTAAATATATATATATATATAAAAATAAAGTTTCTAGTGATACAGATGCCTCACAGCACTTAATTTGCTCTATTTGGTGACTTTTGAAAACAAATAACAGACATAGTGTTCATTATCAAAGTGTAAAGTGAAAAAATAAATTCACACACACATAAAATGTGAATAAAGTAATTTTACTTAAATATGTTCAGGGTCAGTGTCTATTCAAGAGGTAAATGTCTAAAATCTCAAAAGATAATTTTACATATCTCAGTTCCTTTAGAATTATTTCAGGTATCTCTTGTTCCCATTAATAAAGCGGTTTGAGGTTGTAATATAGATGGACTACATATATAACATACCTAAATATGCATATTTAGGTATCCAAAGTATTAGGTAGATTTTTAGAAATACAGAGCACTTATTGGTAGTAATAATATTAAAATCTGCAGAGAATACCATTATAAATATTTTGGGGTTTTTTTCACCAAAGAAACTAGCAAACAAATCAAGTAAAAAATATTTACGTATCTTGTTCACGTGTTTCCTGCCTCAGATCATGATGGCACAGCACATACATGTTAGCATATAAAGACAGATAGTAGACCAACTGAAAGGTACACACCCAGGGAAATGTTTTAGCATTATCATCTTGTGCAAGATATTTAACTCAACCCTGTCTTTAAAGCTCATAAAAGTTTTCAAATAATTCTTAAAATCCAGAATTGTTTCTGAGCCCTTCAGTTTGTACTAAAAATAAGAAAACTGGTGTGTTTCTTATCAACTTATTTGAAAGAGGAATTCTATTGAAAACTAAACTCATTTCAGTTACATGCTGAAGTGATTGTGCTAAAGGGTCTTACTGTATAAATGGTGCACACAAGCCAAAAACAATACAAATGTTTAGCTGCTGGCTTTAGCCAGTCTCTTTCAGTGCAAATCATAATTGCTCTAGGACTTTCTGAATCCACTTTTGAATTCAAAGCTTCAGACAAATAATTGGATTTCCTGAAAACATGCTGAGCTATGTTGCTCTCCCTGTCTTGCTTTATGTCCTCAGGGCTCCGGTCTCTGCTTTATATCAAGCTGCACCTAGTAGGCTAATTGGAGGGATGGGTAGATCACTCTGCATTAACATGTCCATCTGTATTAAATAAAATCTCCTCAACAGTCTTTATCATCTTCAACAGAATTATCACTTCGGAGTTGAAGAAACAGGAAATCAAGTAAAAATGGCTGTGTAATTTACCAATGGCTCGGGTGCCTTAGCCCTGTAGACCTGTGATCCAAGCCAATTATATTCTAGCTGACTTATTTTTACAGTACTTTGACGATGTATACTCACTTCATGTGTCTCACTGACTGCAGGGCAGCTCTAAATATGCTCTGGGCTATCTGCCTAGACATTTCTTGCTCTAGGTAAAGTACAGTTGAAATACCATTTGAGTTTGATCTGCAAGGCTTGTAAATATGTAATATCAAAGACTAAGCCCTTCAGTTTCACAGTATTGTGACAGGTGTACAAAAGAGATCATATTAACAAATGAGGTGTTGCTTTTTTATTGTTGTTATTTAACATTAATAGCATGTAATAAGCTGGTGACCTTTTTTTCCCCCCAGGTGTGTAGAAAAGGAATAATCAAGCTAGAGTGGCTGCTGAGACAAAAAAACGTCCATTGCCTATGAAATCTCTGGGGTCAGGTTTGCACTAAGACTTCTCCTGGCATAGCTGTGTTTGTTCAGAGTCTGAAAAATTCGCACCTTCTTGCTGACCTCACTGTGTTGGAAAACACTAAAACCCAGCACTGTAAGAACACAGTATTGCTCTAAGGGAGGTTTGGATGGTTTCACTTAAGACATGCAAGGAAATGGCATAACAATGCTGACAGATATTCTTTTCTTGTGTCTCAGTGCCAATTTGATGGTACTTTTGACCCCTTAGCACGCTACTTGCAACCTCCTTTGCTGCTACTACTACCTCTTCTACCTCTTTTGTCTCTTTGCTGGCCCAAGCATAGCAGAAGATAGAGACACCTGTCTAGTCTTCACAGTAAGCAACTTTCTTCTGCAATTTCTGTTTGTTAGCTTGCTGGGGTTTGACTTACAATTCTGGTTCTTTGAGGACTTCTACTTTTAAGCAAGTGTTTTTTAATAGTTGCTGTGTTCTTGGATTCCATTATTTTGTACTTACTGCCAGCAGAAGCTATTTTGCATAGCTAAAGTAGAAAAGTTGCCGATACTGCAAAGAAGCATGCATTAAAATATTACTGTGTAGAAGCATACCTACCTGACCATCTTTTCCATTTTATTGCTTTTCTGGTCTGGGTCCGTATGAGATTAAAATTGGTTTTGTCTTCTATGGTTTGTAACTTTACGTGATATATCAAAAGAGCTTTACTGGATAAGACCAGAGGATTAGTGCCAGATTCTCATCTTCTGGCAGAAACCAGGAGGGGGAGAAGGAGTAGTGCCACCTGCTTCCCATGAGACAGCAGGCATCAGCAAACCACCAGTCCCTTCAGGGCTTACCGTCTGCTCTAGGCCAATTCTGACAGGTTTATCAGCATAGTCCCACTACTGACCCTTTCGAACTCTACAAACTACTTCTCTCAATGTTGAAAACTGACCATATATTCCTACTTTCTCTGTCATATATCTTAGCCACTTTTTACCTGTGGAAAGACTGTCTTTATTCTGCTAAGGCTACTCAGTTTTCTTCACATCCTGCCTGATTCGGGGCTTCTTCCTCTGAGAGCAGATCCTCAGCAAGCTTATTTTCTTTTGGCACTGTGGAGGATCCTTGCTCTTGGTTTGGCACAGCTGGGGTATTGTTACAGTCTCTGCCAATTATGGATGGATCTTATTACTGAGGTTAAGTTCTAACCCACCCATCCCCACCATCATTTGAAGATGTGTAATAATTTTGACAAACCCTAATGGCCATTCCAGATGCCCATTTATTGTGGAGTGACCCACAAACTATCACATTACAAATGGTCACAAAAACATACCCACCATCTGTGGTGATGTTTGAGTTTTATATGCAACACTTGACATATAAACTGGGAATTCAGTTATGTCTGGTAATAGAAAAGTTAGTCAAATATGGAATGAAATATTAAACAGGGGATAGCATCTGCCATCTTTAACAGCTGATACTTTTTTTCAGAAACCAAATTTAGTCTGATGAAGAAACCCTCTGTGAACAATGTAGCTATAACCATTATGGACCAGACTACAGTTTCATGTGTAATTATTCCATTTATGTCCAGATAAGAAGTATTACGATGAAGCTCTGAGTCACAACACAGGATAGTAGACTCACAGGATAATGCAGGTAGGAAGGGACCTCAGGAGAGCTCTAGTCCAACCTCCGGCTCAAAGCAGGGTCAGCTATGAGGTCAGACTGGGTTGCTCAGGGCTTTATCTGGTCTTGAAATACTCAAGGATTAGGCTTACACAGCCTTTGCTTGACTGAATGTCTCCTGTTTCAACTTGCACCTTTGGGTCTCATCCTCCCACCATGCACCACTCGGAAGAGTCCAGCTTTATCTCCTCAAAAGCTCCTCTTTGGTGCCGGAGCTGGAGCTGGTATTGGGTCCCTTCAAAGTTGTCTTTTCCCCAAACTGCACAAACCCTACTGCCTCAGCCTCTCAAAGGGCAAGTGCTCCAGCCTCTGACCATCTTGGTGGTCCCCATGCTGTACCTGATTCATTCAATCAACATTTTTATTTTCTGAGCCCAAAACTGGACTCAGTATTCTAGATGGTGCAAATGATTGCTGAGTAAAGAGGAAAAATAACTTCCCTTGGCCTACTGGCTATAATCCTGTTACTATAACCCAAGATACAGATAGATAGATATGTAGCTAACAGTGCAGGATAGTGGAAAAGTCGGAGCTGTGACTGCAGTCTATGGAGATCTCCAGGTCACTCACTTGGATGAATATCTTGTGGGCTAAAAGCCGTTCCCTGCACAAACAGAAGTTAAAGGTGATTGTGACTCGCATCCAGAGCCAGGAACAGTCAAAACCAACCTAACTTGAAAGGGTGTGTCCTTAACTTTGAATGTTGCCAGCCTGGTTAATGGGGAATTCTATTAAAAAAAGTGAATGAGTAATAGAGTCCCCCTCTCCTTGTTTTTTCCTGGATCAGATTTTCCTCCCCATGGGTTTTCTATTGAAAGAAAATAGGTAAGGGCATTGTGCCAAATTCCATCTACAAACTGAGGTCCACCTGCTTGAGAAGCTGAAGTGACGTGACATACAGAACAGGTTTTGTGGGTGAGACTGTGTCGCTGCTTAAAATATGAGCAGACATCCTTCACAAGATGCCACTAGTAACTGCTTGATTGGCATCATTCTTTATGAAGTATTTGGTTTTACTCTGGAGTTTGGCTAGGTTAAGGCAAAAACTTATACCCAAGACACTGCCTCCAGAATCTTGGATGATGTTTAAGTTTTCATTTTAAAAATTGTTTTCAAACTTCATACTTTGATGCTATGGATGGAAATGCAAACATTTTCTTGAGAATGCAAACATGTTAGCAAGGCTGCAGTCAGGAAGAAACCCGCAAACCTCATGCCTGTGTTAGAACAAATCAAGCCTAAGTGACACTTAGAGAGGAGGCTAATTGGTTTAGGGAAGAGACTGGATTGTCCTCATTGGTGTGACGTGGAAGCCCACAGGGCTCTGCTCTTCTGCATTCTCATGACCTTGTGTAAATTACCATTTTATGACCATTCTAGGCAGAGGGCAGTTAACTGCTTCATTAGGAGAAGGATGAGTTTCTCCTAGCTTTTCAGAAAAAACTTATTGGCTTTGCATCAGAATAAACATGTTGCAGAGTCCAGATCCCTGCAGCCAGTTATTATTTAAGCAATAAAATCCTTACAGCCTTTTGGCATCAAGCCTTATAGTTTTTGTGGGAAAGGAAGAAGTTGTATTATTTTCCTTCTTGCTATTTCATTTATATCACAGAATTGGAATGTCTTTCACAGTCGATTGTGTGTACTTTTGTAATTCACAGATGTAAAGCCAAAAGGCCCCTGTGATTCCTAAATGTTCTGTAGCCAAGCCTCTCTCAAGACTCTTCCAAAACTTACCAGTACACCGCGCAGGCCAGAAACCGATACTGGGATAGTTCTGCTTAAATCCCTCTGCCAATCACCTGATAGAAAACATGCTTGTACTGCTGAAATAAGGAGGAGCCACCTTTGTTTTCCTAACGGGAATGTATTTTATAAACTTTAAAGTATTTACAAAGACTTTTTGTTAATCTAATGCCCTTTGGGTGTTGAGACGGGTGTTGAGACTTGGTGTGTTGGCCACCACTGACTTTTTGCTTTTGACAAGAGGATAGTGAGAGGAATGCTAGAAAACATAGTTGCCTTGCAAGAGACCACCCGTATACCTGGAGAATGACTTGAGACCTGGGAACATTACCTTAAATGAAGGGAGTAGTAAAATCTCAATCTATTGTGTTCTTCCAAAGATGGACATGGAAAGTAACCTTGGGACATGCATGTAGGAAAGATTTTCAGTTCTTTAACCTGGGTGAAAGATGTGTAACAAGTCACATTCATTAAAAGTTGAAACTAGGCAAACTGAATTTGGAAGTCCTTTTTTTTTTTTTTTTTTTTTTATACTGAAGGTAATTAATTACTTGAGGAGCCCTCCTCAATCTGTAGCAGTACTCAACTACTTAAAGTCTCTAAAGCATGCTCCCAGAACCCTGGCCACGATTCAGTATTTGCAGTAGTAGATCCAACTGTATAAACGCTCATGATCTAATAAAAGGTGGTGGAAATTAAATGTGTTTTCCTCATCATCTTTCAGGTGGGAGACCAAACACTAGCTTTAGGGAAGCAACAATGCAGTAGGCAATGCAGTATCAGGAATGATAAAGAGAGGGTAGTGGAGGACTAAGGTGTAATCAATATGATTGAAGATACTGTACAGATAGGCAAAAGCAGTCAGAGCAAGCCCTGCAGAGCACTGGCAGGGATGGCATCACACCACCCACAAGATGCTGTCGGGACGGTGCGGAGGGGGACACAGAAAAAATGTCAGTCCTTATGTACTGGTAGACTAGCGCAGCATTGGGACAGGCCATCCCGAGCAACTGTAGAGACTCCCTCCTAAGAAGTTTGCAAGACTTAGCTGTACAAAGCTGACCTGCTTTGTTGCTGGCTGTTAGTCACGTGGGAGGCAGTGCTGGGGACTCACAGAGGTCTCTCCCCACCGAGGTTTCTGTAGCTCTTATTCTGTGATTCAAACTATATCAGCAGAAATAGAGGGGTAGTGGGGATTCTGAAAATATTGTGACATCTTAGGATTGTCAGAATGATATTCATCATTTACTAGGCTGTTAGATGCTTTTAAAAATATTTTCCGTGTCACATTTCTAACTGTTTCACTGTTAGCATAGGGTGCAAAAGAGCTTATTATGGAAGCCGAGTTTGAGATCTTGCGCTTGGCAGGGAGGGGAAACACACGCGTGCGCATTAACCAATCTTACGTCTTATTTAGGCAGGAGAATTTGTGATTTTTCATATATTAGTTCTTCAGCAGAGGTCATAGATGAACTGTAAGATTTACTTTGTTGAACACATATATATTAAAGCTACAGTTTAACTAGTCATGATTGCCAGCTTTAAATATTCAGTTAACAGCTCCTAATAGTATATTTTTTCCTTAGTGTAGACTCTTAGCAATAATAAGCAGGAATAAAGTAAGGAGTCAGGTGGTTGAATTTTCCTAACATCCGATTATTTTTCAGGAGTTAAAAAAAAAATATATATATATTTAAGCTTAGGATACTTAATGTAATATCTTCACATTAACTTCATTATTCTTTCTGTTTAAGGAGCAAGGATTTATTTGAATCCTACGAAGAATTTTTGAAGACCACAGACTCAGATCTCAGACATTTCAGTAACAAATGGTTGATCATGTGATCATTACAAGTGTTTGAATACTATATATTTTATATGTATTTGGTTTTAAGTATATAAACAATGTTTTATTCTTGATTTCCTGCAAAAAATGTCTTAGCTTACTTGTGATGCAATGAGAAAAGTATATGCATCTTTTTATGAATAGGTGTTTTACACTCATCTTTGCTTTTCCTTAAGGCTTTTTATGACTTCAGTTATGTCAAACAAGTTTTACTGTGGATCTGAAGTGAATCTTGACATCATGATCACTTACCATGCTTTGGCACATATCTCAAAGAACATGGACTAAAAGTTGGATAAAATTAAACCAGAAGGTGCATTCCAGGAGCGCACCTCACAAGCTGCAACCACTAATGCTCACTGAATCGTTCAATAGTCATAGAGCTTATCTGAAGAAATGACCCCAAAATGTCTGTAGGACATGACACGTAGGTCATGTCTTCAGCACAGATTCTTTTGTTCTGCAGGTCTGCAACAATGTTGCTGCACTCCTTGTTCGTGTAGCCAAGCCTTAGATGATTAGAACATATAAGGCTCTAGCTGAGACAGAAACTTGAGAATGAGTTCATTCCCAAGCTGAGGTGTTCCCTTTGTACGCAGCTTGAAAAATAACAGCACCGAGATGTAAAAAGTACAGAGCATTCAGTGTTGCAACAGCATTTTTAACTTTGTGATTCATTAGACTGTACAAGATTTTACGCATCGCTATCCATGTACAAAGTAGACTCATAATACGTAATCAAAACATAATCTCTGAAAAAGGGCAGATATATCTTTTCTTTCTGTACTAATGTGGAAATATGACTTGGAGAGGAAGCTGAATTATTTCAGTTCAGCTGTTTCACTGATTTGGTTTAATATAGTGTAACAAAAGTGTTAGTGGGAGTATATGTCTAGCCAGATACTGGCAAGAAAAAAGTTGTAGTATCTGTTCTCTCACACCCCAGAAAAACTCAACATGTAACATCTAGGATATATGTGATTGCACTCGTAATGTAAATTCGATATAATTTTCTTAATCTGTATACAGTAATATGATAGTTCACGATAGACTGGAAATGTTTATGTACGTCTCTAAATTAATCACTTCCAGACCTCATTATCATAAGAAATCTCTTGCAAGCTATTCTTGGTACTAGCCTTTTGTCAATCTAGGCAATATTATTTAATTAGGTGTTAAGTGAGTTAAAAATGACGTCTTTAGAGAAAAAGGGTTGATTGGACTGGAAGTGGCTTACTATAAAATTTTACAACATCATGATAGAATATTTACATTAAACGTGAGAAAATTTCAGTTTATTTTACCTGAAGAAATTGTGTACATCAAAGTTCATTTGCTAGAAAATACAGTCTACCTAAAGGAAGATATGTGTGGTACTGAAATTAGTAATTATGTATTGTGTACTCATGATGTCATAATCTCAGTTTGGTCCACTGTGCTCTATACAGCTGGCATTCATTGATCAAATGGAATGGAAAAAAACATACATTCACTGCTAAGTGGGATTTTATCAGCTGGTGCCAAATTTAACGACACACACAATTTCTTAATCTTGATCTTTCATTGACAGTGAAATGCTGATGCAAAACATAACTATGTGAGTATACTTCACTTCACCTTTTTTCATTTAAAAAAAACCAAAATGTCAACAACAAAACCCTCAAAAAAAAAGAAGAGGAAAAAGTAAAAGTCTTTTTCAGCTCAAAGCACACTGTGTCTATCTCTCCTATAGGAAAAGCAGTTCTGACTCATAATGCTATTCTGGGAGAGATAGCCAAAGCTGTTCTTCAGGCCATATGCTCCTAAGGGCTGGAGTCTGAGACAAGGTGATGAAAGCAATGGTACCATCCCAGGTTTTGCCCACAAACTAAATTCTAGCTGTTATTTGAGATGTCACTAGTTACTGATGTTAGAAATATGTTGGTATGTACTTTGCTAGGCTCCTGAGGCTTGCTCCCACCCAGCAAATATGGTTCAGGATATGGGTACAGTACACAGATGCTGAGGTCTCTGGGCTCAGAGCCCTGTGAAATTTGCAAAGGAGACTGTTCCCAAACTCACTGTAAAATGATAAAAAATTATTCAATAATGACTGCTTTCTGAATCTGAATGTCACTTGCAAAATGCTGAACTGGGAAAAAATCGTGCGTGCATATATACACCAGTGAGCTCTGCAAAGTATTCTCTGTGGCTTTTCCTTCCTCTAGCTTTTTCCTAGGGATCAGGAGATGGAACAGATGCTGACATTCTTCTGAGCATCATCTGCAAGCGGCACCAGGCTGAGCATCACACACAATATGAGACCTTCATAACACTATCTGTTCTCTTCATTCTCTGTACTTTCAGCAGAAGTAATTTTATGATTGTAACAATGTTGGCATTTTAATCATCATAGCAAGATACTTGAAATAGTACTACTAGACTGAAAGGAGAAGGTAACTCAAGATCCTAAAGCTGTTGTTTGAAGATTTCAGACTCAGACAGACAGAGGCTGATTCTTTTAACAAATTCAAATAGAAATCGTGGACAGAAATATGGCACCCTTAAAAATATTATCAGGTCACTGTCCTAATACAGGTGGGACAATTTTGAGCCCTGAAGTTAAAGGAGGCTTCCTGGATGACTGGCAAGACAAAATCACTTATTTAAGGGACAAAAAGACAGCAAAATGAGAGACACCAGAGCTTTGTACTGACACTGAGGAGAAGTAAGTCTTTGAGAAGACTTGCGATTAATTGACTCACCACAGTAGATCCACAGAATAAAAAGAAAAGAACCGTTGAAGCTGGAGGGAGATTCTTTAAGCACAGATCTTGTTGAATGCTTTTATTATGAAACAAAACATGTTAAAATGGTAAAATATACTGATGACAGGAGGTGCTGTCAACATGATGAAGGACTAGACTGGCATACAGGAAAAACTGAAATACCTTGAGACTGGAAGCAATGGAAATAGAAAGAAATAGTATTACAGAAATATTACATAATATTACAGAAAGAAAAGTAATTCTTTCAGAGTACTAGTATGAAGAATTTCTATAAACTTGTAATTCACCAGTTGGAAATAACAGAGGAGAAGAAATATCTAAGTGTAATAGTTGATTATATTAATAACTTGCAAACATGATATGCACTGGCAAAAGGTGCCCCACAGCGTATCTTGAGAGGTTCCCTCCACCCCCATTTCTTCACGAAAAGGCAAACACAAGTCCAGATAGATCCTCCTCTTGAACTCTGTGTGTAGTCCTGGATGGCCAAAAAAACATGAAAACATATTGTATTGAGTTTACGTGACAAAGTTTTGGGTGTGTGGGGGGGAAGAAGCTATATGGGTGGCTTCTGTGAGAAGCTGCTAGAACCTTCCCTCATATCTGACAGAGCCAGTGCCAGCCAGCTCCAAGACAGCCCTGCCGCTGGCCAAGGCCGAGCCCATCAGTGATGGTGGTGTTGCCCCTGGGGTAACATAGTCAAGAGGGAGGAGAAAAAACCCCACGTGCACAACCGCAATTGCAGCTGGAGAGAGGAGTAAGAATATGTGAGAGAAACAACTCTGCAGACACCAAGGTCAGTGAAAAAGCAGCGGGAGGAGGTGCTCCAGGCACCAGAGCAGAGATTCGGCTGCAGACAGAGGTGAAGACCATGGTGAGGCAGGCTGTCCCCCTGCAGCCCATGGAGGTTAATGGTGGAGCAGATATCCACCTGCAGCCCATGGAAGACCCCACATGTGTGACCCCGTGGGAAGCCTGCTCTGGAGCAGGCTCTTGGCAGGACATGTGGACCCAAGAAGAGAGGAGCCCACTCTGGAGCAGGTTTGCTGGCAGAACTTGTGACCCCATGGGGGACGCATTCTGGAACAGTCTGTTCCCGAAGGACTGCACCCCGTGGAAAGGACATACTGGATGAACTGACTGCTACCCCCATTCCTCGTCCCCCTGCGCTGCTCAGGGGGAGGAAGTAGAGAAGTCAGGAGTGAAGTTAAGCCTGGGAAGAAGGGAAGAGTGGGGGGAAGGTGTTTTAAAGATTTGCTTTTATTTCTTATTATCCTACTCTGATTTGATTGGCAATAAATTAAATTAACCCCCCCCCCAAGTTGAGTCTGTTTTGCACATGACATAATTAGCAAAAGATGTCTCCCTGTCCTTATATTTTTGTTATATTTTTCTCTCCCCTGTCCAGCTGAGGAGGGGAGTGACAGAGTGGCTTTGGTGGGCACCTGGAGTCCAGCCAGGGTCAACCCACTACACATGTATAGGGATGATCAGAGAAATGCTGGACCTACAGCATAACAGAAGTCAAGATAAGCTTCATACCTGTGGTCTAGTGAAATGGAAACAGAGATGGGTTGTGATTGTTTTGCATAAAAATATCAAGGTATGGAGATAAACACTGGGAAAGGAGAAAGGTCAGGTAAAGTAAAGGAAGATGTTCACGCAGAAGCAATGAGGATATAAACTGCCCATGAACAAATATGGCTACAAACAAGAGAGAGTTTTTGTGCCAGAATTGTTAGAAACAATCACTCTGTAGCAGAATTGTGTAGTTAACTTATAATAATATATGTTTTAAAGATAAATCTTGATCAGTGTACACGAAGTATTATATATCATATTTTCAGTAATAGCAGGAGACAGAACCTGATTATGCTTATTTGCTTCAGTTTTGGACTATGTATTAATATACTATATTGGCCAGTTAATAACATCATAATTTTATTTTTAATGTTCTTCTTAAATATATTAAAATTAAAACAATTAAGGGAACCTACTTACACTTCCCTTACAGGATATCTGCTATATGCCATTCTCCTATTTAGTAAAAAAAACAGTTTTATGTTTTATTGCCTGTATGGAGTCATGATTCCTAATACTGGAAGCTAATAGCTCAAATTAATTGACATCATATTTTTAGAAGTTTTTGTCTCAGGAATCACTTCATCTCTTACTAAGTTTGTGAGGGATTTCAGTTCAGGAGTAGAAGTAACATTAGATAGCTTAGATGATCATAAATAGTAAATAAAAAATACTGTGCTTCAGAAACAAAGTCAGACGTCCACCCAAACCTAGATGGGTCATTCATCTGTACTGCTTAAAGGGTGCTGGTCTCTGAGGCCCAAGAAGGCTCTTTGGATACTAGCCCTGCGATCTGTGAAGACAGCAGGAAATACAGATTTGTACAGCATTCCTTCTTTTACAGTGAATAGTGTAACTGATTTTTATCCAACTTTTACGAAACTCCAACTGGATACCATCACGTTTTAAATTCCACTTGTACCAATTGTATTCAACATTTGCCTTGTCTGTTAACAATGAAAATTTTTTTGGGCTGTATATGTACATTGCTAAGCATAAAACTTACTCATTTTAACCCAACCCATTGCATTAATCTATTATTACTCTTTAATTTCTTGTTGTTATCATCTCCCCTCCCCCCTTTTTTTAGGGGGGTATGAGGGAGGATATCACTTGGCCATTAGCTTTTCTGAATTACATCTGTACATTTATCTTCACCATGTGAGTGTTTTTTCCCCAGTTGCTGCTTTTTTTCCTCAAACTTTTCCCTTCTTTCTTATCATTGTAAGTATATTGCAAATACTGGTGCCTATCCTGAAATTTCATCCCAAAATTTAAAAGTAACTTCATTTCACCATCTTTCACGTGCCGTTTGTAAGGGTGGCTTTGGTATTTTTAGAATGAAGAATACCATACCACTATACAACTATAAACCATTATTCCTGTAGGTTTTTTTAAAAATTATTATTGTATATGCATTTTCAAATTTGAGTCTATGATAGTACCTATTTTATTAACACATTTCTTTCTACTCAGTCAAAGGACTCCAGAAAGTGACCTTTCCATCTCTTGAGTTCCACGATGGAAGCATTCATCTCTCCACTATGAAATTTTCTTGGTGCATGCACATTTTCAAGCCTTACAGATTTCCTAGGTGATTTGATATGTGCCTATCTGCCTATTTATGTCTCCTTCATCTCTTCTTTATCTCTCCAAGTTTTGAATGCTTCTGCTGATTTTAACCAAATACGACTAAGTTCCTCTAAGCTTCATGAGATCTTCAGAAGACAGAGATACTGTTAAATATCCAGACAGCGAGAAACGGATGCATTAATTCCCACTTGTCCAGAGACACAGGAAAGTTACTTTATGAATGCCCCAAAAGCTTCAACTGAAGCTAACAACCTTGCACATACTAATGTCAATCAACCAAACTCAGTCCTAAGCAGACAGCTTTCATAAGTCTTGGATTGCCCCAAGGAAGCTTACTGAGACTTGAGAATGTCGCTTCACGTGGGTTGGACAAAATGAGGAGTGCAGAGCCTCTGCAACGGGGGAGAGGGACATCAGGAATAGCTTAATCTGTAAAATGTGGTGGAGAGGGCTGTCCCCATTGCACGTGATCTAAAGATGGACAACTGAGAGGGGAAGAGAACTGCGTAATGAAATAGCTGCAAAAGGGATTATTATCACACAGCTGTAACATTTTTTTATTTAAATTTGGGAAATGAGTGTGTTTTAAAAGCATTGACCTGTGCTAAAGATACTAATAGATTGTAGAGGCGAATTTTTCTTATTTTAAAGAAAAAAACAGTCAGTCAGCATATCCAAAGCAAGAGTTGCTTAGGTTTAAAAGTCATATGATGTATGACGTGTCTGTTACGTTCTACTGAGTGGTGTTCAAGAAGGTTTTCGTTGGTTGCTAAAATAGCTATAGTAGGAGAAGCTGGCAAATGTAACACGTGAACATCAGGTTCAGTGACTAAACTGAAGAGCAAGACTGCAAAAGGATGAGAGGAAGAAACTGCTTTCCCTCCAAGTACAATTCTATACAAACCAGCAGCAACAATAAAAACAGTAACTATGAGTTAAAAAGAATTACTTATAGTGATAAGTAATAATTACTTAAAATATGAAGTAGATAATGTAGTTGCTACTGTTGGCTTTTCACATTGCTGTTGTGCCTAACAGTCCCTTTCAAGTACAGGACCTCTTTGTGCTGGGCTGTCAGGGTTCTAGGGAGTTTTTAAATATGCAATTTAAATATGCAGGACAAATGCTTCCCTGATATCATACATCACTTCAGCGGCACAACAAGGACAGTTTGCCTCACCTTTCTTGAGAGCAATGCCTGGTATGCCAGTGGGTTTTTGTCTCTTACCATTTTTCCTTGAACTTATATAACTTTAAAGTATTTTTCCTTTCTGATTTCTCTCGCACCTCTAAATTTTTGACTTGACAAGTTCAGACCACTGTTGCAATAATTTGCTGCCAATGCATGACACCTATATTTTTTGTGGAAATAACTTTAAAAATGGAAGGTGCTGTGCCATCTGACGTGACTAAAATCACTGTCATTTTACTCTGAATTTTATTGCTTCAGTGTCTTTTCCTGACATTTGTGATAGCAATTTCTGAATTACTTCAGTGGCCAGCCTGACTTTTAGAAAGCAGTATGATGACTTTTTGAAGCAGAACATCTGAGAGCAAGAACCCCCTTACCCTGCAACACCATCTCTGTGGTTTATGTAAGTTTTTGTACTGAATGGTAAAGTTTAATTTTGATCTTGCAATCCCTCTCACCCGTACTGCACTTGGCTGCTGCCCACCAGTGGTGCATTGTAGGGAATACATGAAAAAGAGAGAGCAAAACATTATAGCTATTTTTATTACATTAATAGCAATAATATATGCCAAAGCTAAGATATGGTTAGCTACTGTTCTATGTCAGAGGAAAAGAATAAGGTGAATATTATACAATTATATACATCAGGGAATTCTTACTACGTTTTTCTATGCTGGTTGCTAATTTTCTTTCAGCAGAGATAACTTAACACTACTAAGTATTTGCTCCTGAATGCAAAAAGCTTATTTGATACTTTTTCGTACTGTTCGCCTAGCAATGATATACATATTTCAGTGGATTACTGAGCTACTATATTGCTTGTCTAGAAAGACTGAATACCTTACCTGCTGCTTAAATGTTGGAAGTCATCATAGCTTTATATTTAAGCAAATGTTTTAATACTGAGGAGACTAATAAACTTCTTAAACCTTACTAAACAGCTGATTTAGTAGCTCTGTATATAATTGTGTTAATCAACCACTGACCAAATAATCTGGAAAGTAAAACATTAAGCAATAAAAAGGCACATAAACTTTTTACTATACAAATTTATTAAGTCACATAGAAATAAAATCAATTTTTATGTATGCAGAGAAAGAAATACAAACTTCTCTGTTATTCTTACACCTTTTTGCAGTCTTGAGACACGTACAGAAAATCCAAATACTTACTGTTTTGAGGATTTGGGTTTATGGCCTGATTCTTTACTATATTACAATATAAGTAATGATTTCCATCATTCCTTCTATTTAAGGATTGGACTAGAGGCATAAAGAAGGTATTTTATTTCCATGAAAACAAAAGTATTTTACAGTTTCAAGTGTCTGATTCTATTCAACTGCTGTTGTTATACTGAGAACTTTCTGGCATATTACTAACATCTATCAAGTCTGTTTTTTTCCTTCTGTGACACATGGTGTGTAACTTTTTCTTTTGACTGGATTTTTATTTGTTTCAGGTTGCTTTGGAAAGATCTCCATGCCTTGGTGCTTGTCATCTCCAATATAATTTAAAAGAAATGTACCTTGCATCGGGGATGAAAGATGGTGGCATTTATGCTGGTCTGTACTTCTATGGAAGTCATTCTGTTGACTACAAAAAATGTTATGTAGAGGTACATAAAGGTTTTTTAGAAACTACCAGTAGAGCTATGGTAACATGGAACTCAGCACGGACAAATTTACAGCCTGAACCCAGGAAGAGTAAAAAGCCAAAGGAAACTGTGTGATAAACGCCAGTTCTCAAAGTGATTTTTCTCTCACCATCAACATTATCTGTATTTCATTTAGGTTCAGCTTCGATAAGCTGTTCTTAATTGATGAGCTGATTTTCTCCAAACACTAGACCATCCTAAGCATTGAAGGGAAAGGCAAAGTTTGCATCATGTAAATATTACCTCCTCTGGGACCTGTGCTGTCTGACCATTTCTTGCTGCTGCAAGCAGATACCAAATAGATATGGAGAAAGAATGTGGGATTGATAAAAGAGGGACTGAGCCACAGAGGAGTGTTTTCCCATAACTATTTTGGGAATGTCCTGCCAGGAAGGATGTAAATCCTTCTAATTCATTCAGCTTGCCTCCAGCACCTCTGTGAGGAAAGCCCCCGCTATCTCCTGCTGGTGAAGCTGATCACTCCAGATGATGAGAGTGGTTATCTTGCACACCTATGCACTGACAGGCGGCAATCATCTAACAAAACACTAAAGCTGCTTCTACTCAGCGAGATGACCTAAGTCTGTGTAGTCTCAAATATATAGTCTCTGCATCACCCAAGTGACCTTGCAGATGTTTTTTCCTAGCCCCTCTATAAATTTAGTCAGGAATAGAAGGGTTGATGATAAACAGTGGGTACATCTCTCATGTTTTTCTTGCAACATGTGTGAAGGAGAAACCTTTTCTTCTCTGAATTAAGTGCTGGCTGTTTTGGACGTGAGTGTCTATGGTTGTTCAAGATTACATTTCATGAGCCAGAGAGGGCAGAAGTTGGATTCACAGTCTAAAGTCAATTACAGATGTCACCTGAGGTGAGACCTTTAAACTTTGGAAATATTAGTACATTATTACTTGACTAGTACAGGTGAAAGAGATCTGCATTATCTGAGAAGGCATCTTAAATGTGTGCAGTGTCTGTGGAGAAGGTTGACTCAGGATGACTCTTCATAGCATTTAGTGCTGGCTTCTTTGGCAGGTGGTTAGCACCCCAGCACTGACAGTGTGGATTAGCAGACCTCTGGCAGGTTAATTGGAGACTTTTGCCTTTTTATACAGCTTTAGATTAGGGTTGAATAATTCCCCAAATTTCCACTGCGTCAGACCTCATTTTTTATTACCTATGTGGATGCCTTCTCTTCATCTGGTTGGTGATATCGTAACTTTTTTTTTCCACAATTGTAGCACTGTTTTCTGTAATATCATTTTTAACTTGTAGTAATTACATTGTGGTTCATTGTCTTCCACTGTCATGGTACAGTGTCTAGTAAATATCAATTTTGCATGTTTGATTACAGACTTTGCAGTCATAATTTCTAATAGTGTCCTTTTTGGATAATTTCAGTAATCAATATATACGTTCTCCTTGTATGAGAAAATAGCCTATGCATATTTATAAGCATGTCACCAGACTCCTGTGCACATTCTTTTTTTATTTCACATGTCATAACATATTTCTTTCTGTTATCTGTTTATTTTAAAATACCCACATTATTAACAGTATCCATATTATTTCACTTACGATTTTCTTTATGGCATTTGGATGCTTATTATGATTTGGATGTTCCTTTGCCACTTCTACACATCTGTTTTTCTTTTGTATGTTTTTTCTTTCCATTTCCATTTTCATGTTTCACTGTTCTTCTACAATATCAGTTCTTTCACTGGAACTTGCAATCTGTTATGTTTTCATTTCAATATAGATATCGTGTTTCTGACATAATTCCAATAATTAACCTGTCAGGATTTTTTGTTTTATCTTTATATATGGTTCATGTATACCCCTATTAGGAATTATCTTCCCAGAATGAGAGATAAGATTTGCTGTCTATGTTCTATTTTGCTGTCTATGTTCTATTTCACTAGATTTTTCTCTTCAAACCATTTGCTATAGTCTCAGATCTTAAACTCATTTGTGCACCCATGTCCAATTTATATCTAATACACGTTTCATTTCTATTTAATGTAGTATTCCAGTGAATGGACATGGTTTCTCTTGAACAGTTCCCATAAACAAGTCCTCTTTATTAATGCTGTTGCTTCTTTTTTTTACAGTAGATGAAATAATCTCAGCTGAAATCCTCTTAATTCTGGACAATTTAATTTCTGTGGGGTACATTAGTGGTGTCATGTCCTTTGTTAAGAGTACGTGTGCTTTATTTCTCAATAGGTAAATTTTATCATTATTGGAATGCTTTTAAAAATAATTTATTTCTTGCAAGTACAGTAGCCATGTCCAAAAGCTTGTGTTTATGTGCTGTTAGTATTTTCGTGTTTTTCGAAGTCATTCTACTTGTATTTTGAAAATTCATTGCAACAAACACTTTGTCTCTGTATGCAGCTTGAAGGTCCACTCCATGCTTTCTTTGCCTTCAACATCCTTTTAGCAAAACTTGTTACCTGGTCTTTTAGCTATTTTCATCTGTTCTTCCAGTTCTTCCAAATGTAAATTGAATTCTCCTCGTGGTCCGCTTCTCATTTTTGACTCATTGAAGTCTTCTAAGGTCTGGTCTCAAATTAGGGATTTAATGGAAATAATCTATTTACAGTTGTGTACTTAACTTGGTAGCCATATATCTCCTTCAAAAGTTTCTTTGCCTTGTTACTGTTTCCTATAAAACACATATTGCTGGAAGTTAATTCCTTCTGACTTCAGTGGCATTGTCTGGTAACTATTTTGGTTTTTTGTTAAAACTCAACAGGATCAGAAGAAGATATAGTTAAGACGTAGACATAACTTTTTCTTTATGGCTTCACTTGCCTTCTTGAAGAAATCTCATTCTTGTATCATAGTTGCTTACACATGTTTCTGGAGATATGGACTTTTTCAACAGTCTTTAGATTCTCTGTCTACTTCCCCCCTTTTCCTTGATTTCTCCATTTCAAGATATTTTCTCTGTAATACTGTCCAGTTCTAGTACCACGTAATGTTTATGTGGTTTTTGTTGAACTTTATGAATGTTTTTGTTCAATGAAATTGGCTGTTTAATGGACAACAGGAAAGCTACAAACATTTAGAGGAAGATATTTGGAAGACAAGGCAAGATCTACATGGCTTATCTCAGTAGATCCACAGAGGATGTGCTACCAGTCAGTGTTACCCTGTGATGCACTCACTGCCAGGTTCAATAACCATCCATTTTCTCTAGGAACACTCTCAAGACTCTCCCAAGCATTATGCCACAGGAGTATCCAGCCTTGCCAGGAGGCCCAAGGCTGTCATGGCTCACAGAGGTTGTCCGTGGGTCCCACAGGACCTGTTCCACAAGGCCACGATGTGGAGCCCCCACCATGACTTTCCGCTCCACACTGTTCTTCCAAACTGCTTTGGAAATGCCAGTGTGTCTCCATGGAAGGAGGTATAGACAGCAGAAGATACAGCTGCCTTCCCCCAACCTGCACACCCAGTGATTTGGGGTTCACCTGCGCCACACTGCCTTCGTCCTTGTTCCCTGACACAGCATCATTTCTGGTGTAGCCATCCCTGACCTTCCCTTATTTTGGAGTGATGGTCCCATCTGTGCTCTGTCTCTGTTCTCCTACTCCACATGGGTGGGAGAGGGATGGTAGACAGCTGCACTAGCAATTCAAGTACCCTGTGTGAGGACAAGCAGGAGGAAGGGCCTTGTCTCTGCCAGAAGCATGAAAAAAAATGGGTGTTACGTTTCCTCCTGAGCTAGGATAAGGACCGCTTCGAGGTACTGGATTTTGCTGGAGACAGAGCTTCTGCTGACTTCTATCTGCCCCACTACTGCTCTAGCAGTGCTGAACCAGTGCCTCTGGGTCTGCTGCCCACCTGAAAGGACTAGTGGCAATACTGGAGTTGAGATCAGCTTTGTTTATGACCTGCACATGGAGGTAAGGGGCAGCTGGGTGTTTCTAATTACCTACTGCCACTTCAACAGACAAAGTTTTTCTTCACTTTTCCTCCTTTCCTGTCCTTTCCTTCCGTTGTCCTTTCTCCCCATTCTCTTCTCACTTTACTATCCTCTTGCTACCTGTGTGGACCTAACTTCCACCTTGTGCTCGCTGTACATGTCTGTGTGCTGACTTAGTCCACTAAAATGGCAAAAAACTCACTCCATTTTTTGTTGAGTTTGTTTTCTGGAATTTAATGTGTCCAACTGGTTAACAAATAAATCTGGCAAGCACTGGCATAAGTTATGATGCAGAAGCTTGTAACTGGGAGCAAGGGAGATGAGAAGGAGGAATGTGAATTATCCCCTTCAACAGCGATGAGTTGTTAAATCAACTGAAACAGCAATCTTAGAAATACTAGGCTTGAGGAAACCTGTGTAGGACAGCTATCACGATCCTGTGTAATGACTGCAGTGTGAGAAGAGGAACAAATGGACGGTTCACAAGGTCACCCTGTTCCCAGCACTGACTGTATCGCAGCCGAAGGCACAGCGAAGGAATGGCATACTGTTATTGATCACAGTCTGTGTGCTACTGCCAGTGGACCTGCTCCCTTCATTTCAGAGAAAAAACCACATGAGATTCAAGGAGTTTGCGGCTGTTCCAAGGTGAATGATGCTGATTTAGCTTCTCTTTGCCAAAAAGGCAGTGCCAGAGCTGTTTGTTGGAGTGACCAAGGCACTGGGAGATAGCTGTGAAGGTGAAACGTACATCTGGTCTCAGACGCGTATGAACCTCTGATTAGGCCAGTTTGTCACTATACCCTTCATCAATAGCAAAACTAGCCACGCATTTTCTTCCTCTTTACCAAAGTACTGCATAAATGCTTAGAAAACAACATCCTACAGCAGAATGGAGAAACTTAAAGCCACTTTTGAGAAGCAGTGGGACTTCCCTTTACGGCCTTCTGCAGTGGACTGGAGACTGAAAAAGCAAGCACTTGATAACAATGTCAGGTGCTTTGATTGCCTTGGGAATTTTTTCAGTTTTTTGGCCAGTGAATTCCTCAAGAGTTAGACCGCTTCCTGATATAACACACAATAATTAAGTCTGCTTCAGAAAGTCTGTTCAGAGCAGGTGTCACTCTTAAATGAGGTAACTATGACAGAATCAGGCCAAGGGCAGCCTTTAAGCCACTTGCCAGATTTATGTAAGGCAACTCAGCAAACAAATTCTCAGAAACCTGAGGATAGCCCAGCCTCTCTCCTTGTACTGGTTAAGTTTTAATTATTTTACTGCAAAGTACTGGCAAATAGATACCCATAAGTATTGCCAAAATTTGGTCGTGATAAAATATGATGCATCTCTATGAACAACAGAGAGGGGGATATCAGCTCTTTGAAACCTGGACTCATCATTACAGTGCTGCACATGACTGAAACTGATATCCCAACACATGGCATACAATAACTGATCAAGAGCAAGATCACTATAAATGAAACAATATCAAGGCAAAGTTTAACTGATGTTGACTTGGGAACACCTTGGGAGAAACTTGAAGATCTGGGTTTGTCAATGTTGACCTTTACTTGCCTAACAGTTGCTTTTCATGTCTGCTTTCCTAATGATACTTGGAGGGTCAGTTGTGGCTGGTTGACCTTCACCTATACTTCTTACCCCTTGAGAAATTACTGTAGACAGTATTCTTACTTTCAGTGTTTTAGAACAGGGGTGGCCTGTCAGTGACCTGTGGGCTGTACATTGCCTGCCAGAATTATTCTGTGAGTCTGTGACCAGATCCCTCCTGCTTTCTTTCCTGACAGCAAATCCCCTATCAAGTCTCTTCAATAGGGACATGTGCCCCTAATTCTTGCAACTCAGGGAAGAGCAGCTATACCTCCAGATGCAAGATCTGATTCACGCACACAATCTCTTGTCTCACAGGACATGGAACTGAGTCAGTGCTGGAGATGTGATAGATGCCTGGCTGCTCAAAAGAAAAGGTGGCAGATAGCTCTCAAGCTTTTTCTTACGAGATATGAGGTCTTCTCCACTTGAAAAGCTGGACTTCCTGACTCACATTCTCTCTTCTAGTCATGATCTCTTTTTTTCTTTCCTCCTTGTTTTCAGATTGTGATGCTTATGATTGGCTTCAGAAGGAGCACTGTTTTTTCGCTTCCTTTCAAATAGATGCAATGCTAGGCGGCTTAAAAAAACCAAAACCTGGCATTATGAAGATGGCACTAAGGCTTTTTCATATATTTCATTATTTAGTATGTGTACCTTGAATGGCTTGATTCTGTTTTGTGTTTTATATGAGTTAGTTTTGGATGGTCCAAATTGTGTGAAAAGACTAAAAAAATAAAATTTGATATTTTAAGTCCACATTTTGAAACAATTTTGAAACTCTTGAGCAAGAACAGTATCCAAAAGAAATTTCAGTACAAAAAGCAACCTTCATCACTAAATCATCCATACATCCTTACAATGAGGCAAAAAGAAAAATTGGTTCGGATTCAAAGTTTTTCAAAGTTCAGTTTATGGGTGGTCTCTTCAAGCCTGTTCTTAATGAATTGCACAGTAGTTCTATGAAAGTTAAAGTACATTTTCCCTTTTTACTACTAACACTGTATTACTGCATCTGTTCAAAAATATGTTTTTTAAAATCTCAAAATAAAGATTAACCGTAAGATCTGAACAGCAGCTGTCAAACTTATTTGAAAAAACAGACCCATTTTTCCTAGAGTACAGCAAGGTCACTAGTTACATTGGTTTTGTTGTTTTTCAGACTCTACTACATGTATGCATACCGTTGCCATAGAAAATACTTTGCAATCTGTTTTGAATACTGGTTCATGATAAGAAGAAAATTTTTAAAATTTTTGCCATTCCTACCGATTTAAAGGATACGTACAGAGTTTCCAGCTTTGAGCAATTATCTGTTTCAAACTGAAAGATCAGTGGCCTTAGATCTGTCAGTAATCACCACTCACACAACTGGTGCAGTGCATGGCTTTGCTTCTACTGGGGAAATTACAGTATTCTCCCAATGTTCTTCTAAATGAATTCTTCTAAGAGGTGTTAGCATCTAAAAAGCCTCTTAGAAGGTTTTTCTATAATTTTACTTGTAGAGGTTTTTTATTTTTTTTATTTTTTATTATACTTAACTACATCGATGTGTCAAGATAATATTTGGTATTTTGTAGTGTGGTCAATGGCTCTAACATGTGGTATACTGTGCTCCATCTCCAGTATAACCTTGTTAAATCAACGTATGTCTATTAGTAAAGGATCATTTCCTTCTGTTATAATTAATGATGGCATCAAACATTCGGCCTTGTATTTTTTGCATGACTCCAAAAATCTTTATCTTGCCTTGATTACAGTTTTTCAGTGGGGCATGAACTTCTCATAATTTAAATTTTCAAATTTTTTTGCGTTAAACAGTGCATTTCTTCAGTAATCTCATGTATTACAGAATCTGCCTAACTTTTGGTTCCCTTAGCTGCATTATTTATTTTTATATTAGCCACATATGGAACATTAGTGTTCCATTTATCTCCTACTTGTGGAGAGATATAAATCATAAGACATCTGGTTATGGATAGACATAATTTTAGAAACATCATCATAACCTAAGAGTAATGGGTTAATCTGACAGGGCAACGCTGTGTTATGGTATACCAAAGTGTCCAACTATCCCTAAGGGGATTAACTGTTAAAAAATGCAGTTTGGCAGAAATTGCAATGTTCATGATTTGCAGTCAAAATACCGAGTAGTTCTGGTTAAGAAAATAAGAGAGAAGACAAAATATCTGAGATGCTTCATTTTGACTCTTTTTAATGGAATTTGGAGGTTTTTTTCCTACTTCAAGACATTGGCATTTTTAAAGTTTTCATACCAAAGAAAAGACACATCTAAAAAGCTGAAAAATTAAAAATAATTTTCTAATTTGTTTGGGAGAGCTCAGCTGACCTTAAAAATTCCATAAGTATAAATTCCATCTCGATGTGAAATTATTTCTTGTTCATTCTTTCAGTTCTCCTTCAAAGCATACATAAGAAAACAAACAAGAAAAATAAAAATCTACACTGTTCTGCAACTGAGGTCTTCAGTTTCAGTTTCCATTTTTTAAAAGCTTAATTTCAATCATCATTTCTGGGCACAGTCTTTGCAACAATGGAAGTCCTATGCATCAATATATTACTGTGGTACTGTTCATATCCACACAGCTGGTGCAGCATTCAGATTAGAGGAGAGCAACTACAAGCCATGTGTCCCCTCTTATCTCCATTCCTATAATTTAGGCTGGTTTTGAAAATTTGATGCCATCTGATTCAGCAACCCCGATCTCTCCCCAGGTTTTGCCCTCTTTGATATAATGATAGTTGGTTGCTCCGTCCTCTGTCTGATTCACAGACTGAAAAGCTCTCTCGTGTCAGGCAGTTCTCTTGAGTCTCCGGATTTGAAACACTTAACATGATTACTACTACCACTATTAGAGAGCATTGTTGTGAGCAAAATATTTGTCGGCCACTCCCTTATTTCTGAATTTCTCATCCCTAATGGAAAACAATTCCTGAGAGCTTCAAGGGAGTGTTATTAAAATTGAGACCATGGAGAGCACAACCCTCACATTCAAATATATACTTCTACCTTCCTTTTGAGTTTCAAAGCGAAATTAACAGCATTTGCATAACATGCTTTTAAAGAGTGTACACTACTTTTAAGTAATTCAAACAGTTCTTTCTAATCTATTGCATCCAATTATTGAGAGAAATGTGATTCTTTCAGATTGGAAAGAACCTTTTCCCCCATCATAGTGTGAAAATTGTGCAGGCTTTTTAATGGTCATCATCAGTACCGTTGCCATAAAATTCCTTCTGCAGCCTTTGCATACACATTTAGCTCCTTGAACAACAGGGGTAGTAAAACCCCCATTCCACAGATTTGTGTCCCACGCTGCCTACCCTGACTCCCTGAGAAGTCTCTAATTCTTTTCCACCTCTCCTCAAACCCTGCACTGAAACTCCAGGTCTCTCTCCCTGATCAAAACCCCTGGCTGCAAAAGGGGCAGCATATACCCTGGCTGGAGGCAAACTGCGGCTGCGCTGGCTGCCCCACCTGCACGTGCACCCTGGCTGCCAGCTGGTCAAAGAAGAACAGATAATGCTGAGCTCAGGATTCAGCCTTTCCTTCGGCAGGACCTTCCCTTGCGTCTTTTCTCCATGTTTAGTGACCGGTTTTCATCAAACTTGTCTGAACACAGTATCTCTGAGATACCTATCTGTTTCTCAGTGGGTGAAACGGATAATGGGTGAAGGCAGGCAGATTATAATAATCACACATGAGCTTTATCTTCTTAAGAAACCAACGTGAAAAACCTCATGTTTTTAATCTTCACCCCCTTTTTTCTACACATGACTTATTTCTGGTTTCTGGATTTTCAGAGACCTTGTGTTTGTCTGTTGCTTTTTAACAGAACCTTTCTAGGAAAAGATCTTTGTTATGCTGATGTTACTTTTCTTGTTTTGTCTTCTGGACTCTGACAAGCCCTAGCAGTGTTTCATTTAGGTACAGAATGATACAAGAAATCAAAAAAGCAGTGTCACGAATCCAAGTAACACACTGGGAAGTACCCCGAATTTCAGGCTCCATTCATCCTACTTCATCCTGTAGTGACCATCAGTAGTGGAGCTCTGGTCGCATTTGTTTCCACACGGCAGGTGTCTGAACATCCTTCTGAAATGCTGCCCATGTAAAAAGTGCAGAAGCAACATTCAGGCAACATAGCCTCTGCACTGGCACTGCATTTGAAGGCCCCCAGTAAAGATGGTTACAAATGATTTTTTGTTATAGAAACCACCCAAAGGCTATGTCCAACCAAAGAAGTCATAGCACTAATCTAACTTTCCTGCAACTTGGCCTGAATAAGTTGTCCTGTGAGGAACTGCAGATCTACATCATGTTCTTTTCAATAGATCAAAAACAGAGCACAGATCTCACTGGCAGGATCTTCTTGCGTGTACTTGATTTTATTTCCTTCCTAGCATAAAAAGTTTCCCAAATTGATGTCTGCTCTCCACTTTGAATGCATTACATAGAGTATGATGAGTGAGATGGATCAACATGTGGAGAGACTTGAACTCTTCTTTGGTATCTGTTTCCATCTGTCAGAACTGGAAAATAGAAAGTAATGTGAATCAGTTCTCATTTAACTGTAATCTCCACCATAAGGACTGCCAGAGATGACTTTGGCACAGTCTGCCTGGGCAGGTATCCAAGACTGCTCGTTGTATATGTCTTGACTTAAGGAAGCCTCCGGGCACGAGCACCCCAAATGTTTTTGCTTGGAAATGAGTTCCAAAACATTTACCATTGATGTGATCCTGAATTTTGTCAATGTGTTCATTTTTTTCCCTTTTGAACAGGGTTTCTTAATGCTTTAGCTGTCTGACAATATCAAGGAAATTTTACTTGATGTGCACTGAAAAATGCTTAGAAATCCTGCTCTCTCTCTCTCCCTCCTTCTCTAATTCCTACACAAGAGAAAAACACTAATGAAAAAATCAATTCTAAGGCAGAAGATAGATGAAAAGATCTCTTAAAGTGACCCTCAACTTAAACAAAAGCAACATCTCTTGTCTTCAGACTTAGTTATATTTCTAACACTTAATTCTGTTGCCGTTTGAAGGAGAAAAAAACCCCACAGCAAGATAAAAAATAGATATGAATTAATTACAAAGCACTCCTCTTAAATTACAGTTCTGCCTCACCTCTCCCTTCTGCAGCTAGTGAAAGGCTGATCAGGAGATGTTGCAGGTTTCTAGAATGACAGGGCTGAACAGGACCGAGATGTTTGTTCCATTTCACCTCTCATTGCGTAGTCTGAGTGATTCGGTAGGATTTCTTATAAATTAGTATATTGCTTCTATAGTGTGAATATTTCTTTAGAGCAAGCCACTGTCACTTTACTATTAACAGGACAGATAGAAAGACATATAGATATGCTGAAATCCATCTATGATGATGGAGGGAGGAGCCTGCTATTGAACATGCCTACCCACATAACCAGTGTGTGCTGGAATTGGAGCATACCTTGTGAAATCTCTGTGTTCTGGAGGAAATGACAATACACTTTTGTGTAAATACCAGTAATTTCCTGTCAGGTATGTATTCTTGGCAAGACTGAATGAAGTAAAAACATAAATGAAAACAAAAACACAGAAACTTACTAAAAACTCTCTATTTTTCAAGTTCTAATTATCTTTTTTTTTGGTTTGGGAATATTTTGATTAATAGCATTTACATCAATGTTAATGCTATCAACAATGTTGCAACAAGTATTTCAGCTAGAAAATAGAAAATCTGGGGAAAAGCATCAAGTTATAGCTTCTTAATATTTACGATACCCAAAATTTTCACCTACATTGGGAAACGTTTGCTTGTCTATGGTTTAGGAAAAGGGAAGCCCGATATTAACCTTGCAAATTGACATCTAGATCTTTAAATGAGTGCCAACAACTTGTCTTTACTAGAGCTTCGCTGATTTACCTCATTTGAGGAAGTATCCCTGAATGTATAAGGGCAAGTGCTACAGTCTGCAGCTGCTGTTGCAAAACCTGCAACATTCCACTTGATCACCAGAGCACTGAGCATGACCAAGAAAAAGGGGGCAAGTGAACAGAATTTCCAAATTCTGCCTTCGCCAGGAGAGATGTTAGATAAAGGCCAAACAGTGCAGCTGCACTTGCCCTGAATTTTGCTCCAAAATCGTCCTGAAACTAACTCACCTACAGATGCATGCTTTCATTTATACTTTCCCAGTAATCACGTTATCTACCTAAACCCAGCTCAAGGCAACAACTCATAAAGAGGAGAATTTGCTTTAACATATTAATGTATGCAACAGGGTAGGTCTCTTTCATGGAGAAGAAATTATTTCTTTTTCTAGGTAGCGATTTAAAAATTTGTAAATGTTAATTTTGTTTTTATTTTTAGTAAATGGATTAGAAAAGATCATCCACAGTTTTGAACATTAATTCAAATTTTCATTTAATTTCACAACACTGAGAAATGCTTGTTTTGTTTCAGGTCTCAGAAGCAAAACAATTTTTAAATTTTCATCTACTGTCTCTTATTTTTCCTTCTTGTAATTTTTCCCAATGTTTCTGAGGAGAAAACTCATGGTTAAACAAATGGTTACACTACTTTTCAATACATACCTGTATTTCCCCTGCTTCCCTATTGACACAACCAAGATGAATTTAAGGCTAATGCTACGTAATCATAACTCAGTCTGCAATTAGGATGCTTTCCCTGGCTATATTCTCACTATTTTACCACCATCTCCTCTCAACATTGTCTTCCTGTACATAACTCCAAAAAAGCCTAGTCACTCAAGTTTGAAAAGGGTTTTCCTACAAACCACAAGAAGTAATTTTCATGCTGAAGCAAATGTACAGATACATCACTGAAACAGATTTTTTTTATAGAGACTTGTGTAAAAAAATAGGAGTTTAATGTGAATTAAGTTGGCTTTACACTAATCACAACATAACCTTAGCTAAAATGTTTATCAGACTACCACAATTGTTGGAATCACTTTTCTTGCCCCCTTAGGAATAATGCAAAATCAATACATGAGATTAATGCATGATTAGCAATCTTACATTATGTATTCAAAGAGAAAGAATTTCACATGTGTTTCCCTGCACATCTTGATGAAAGTAGGTTGTAGAGATAGAACGTGTTCGGGAATATTTAATGAAGTATGGTTCAAATACTGGTGTCATTTAAAATTAGGAAGACAGAAGTGATCTAATGTAACTTCCTCTTACACTCATTTCAGCTGTGCTCCAAGTGAAACAGATGTCTCTTCTTTGTAGGAGAGTAGGAAGGTGAGGGCTTACTGTTGGCATGATTTAGATTAAGAATATTGTGTTTTGTCAGTGGAAAGAAAGTGGCTGGATTCACTCAGAGTATCTAAGATGCAGCCTTGTATAAAAAAATGACAACATAATATTTCTTTTTACCTGAATTTTGTTTCTTCAAGATCTATTTCAACATCAAGGGGTGTGTGTATGTGTGTATGAGCGTATATGCATATGTATAAAAAAGACTTCAATTCAGAATTTTTTTTTTTTTTGCAAACATAGAATGCTGGTTTATACTTGTCATTCATTTTTTTGCACATCCCAAAGCCACTAAAACAAATGTGACTCTCGGCTGAAAGCAACAAAATTGCATGTCCATCTATAAAACACTGTTTTGCTTGGGGCAATACATCTTGAGCAAGTGTATAGCAAATCTCAATGCATTTTAATATTAAAAATTTAAGCCCAGCGAATGGTCTTATCCGGTTCCCAGGCCCCCTTTTCAGCCCTTTGGGAAACATCTTTGCTAACGTATTGAAAATAAGTAATCAAGAGGGAAATATGTATATATATAATAATATGCATTACTAAATGGATAAAATATCTCCAAATACAGCTACGTCATATTTGATACATACGCCTGACAACAAGCAGCCTGTCACTGAAATGGAATCATGTATATTTAATCCTGTTAGAGTTAGCCAAATCCTGCCTGACCAGTGCATCTTTCACTAAACTGCAAAATTCATAAGGAGGGGTGACTCCAGGGTCAGTGTTTCCTTCTCCTGGCTCTTCTCCAGGTCCGGGATCCCATTCTCAAGGTACTGAGTCACCCTCTTCTCCCTGTACCTCTTTACTTCTGTTAAAGCCAGTTACAAGCAGGGCTGTGTAGCTCAGCCAGCAACGGAGCGTTCCTGTGTCTGAAGGCACAGAGAAATTTGGTTGCTTCTTGTTGTTGTTTTTTTTTTCCCCACACAGGGATTGGGAATCAGAGATTTACTGTGGACATAACCTGTTGCAGCAGCAGGAGTGAGCAATAGCAGTAGTTGTATCCGGAACATATATATATATCTCCAGTTTCTAGAGGTCCCTGAGAATATTGTTATGCACTAGAAGTTTCCAAGTCTCAGCTACTCAGAGCTATCAATCTTTTTTGACCTCCCTCTGTCCAGGCTCCAAGCAGACGAGAGCTCAGCTTTTGTTCCCAAGCCTTGCCAAAGCTGTATAAATATGTTAATGTCATGCTGACCTAACCACATCTACACGCCTTCTGGCCGGTAAGGAGATCATTTCATTTGCCTGAAAAAACCCATGTACACATAGCTTCATGCAGCATCTGGAGTTACTGTCACTTATAATTGGTGAATGACCATATCTCTTCTCTTGTCCTTTCCTGTCCCACTCTCTTTTCAGATTTTTTCTTTATTCTAGGTGACAGCTTGAGCTGTTAGGTATTGCTTTTGGGAGGAACTGTTCAGCTTCGCTAGATATGCAGCTCCCTTATTTGGTCTGGATAATCTTACTGTATACATAAGATCCTATTAAAATCACTTATCACTTCTTAAGAGTCTTCCCTTAAATAGCTTACTTTTTTTAATTTTTTTTTTAATACTACAGCTCTTCTTTTTGATTAACGGATATAAGAAGCCCCACATATCTGCAATATTCCCAGCCTATCTGGAAACCCATAAATTCTCACTTGGCACCGCATTTCAGAATCATTATTTTTCTGGAATCCTTCCTCCCTCCTGCCACCATGTGCACACACTTTATGTCACTCTTTTTCATTGTCTGATCCTTGGAATGGCCCTGGATGGATGTCACCCCCTTCTCCACTTCGCTCTTTTAATTCAAATTATCATGAACAAATAGACTTCTCATCATATTGGAGTTCATGACACGGGATTTTTGAGACTTGACCTGCCCAGACCACGTTGCCCTCCTTCCTAAAATTGACTTGTAATATGTGTATGTTGCAAGACTTTATGTACCTGCTTGTCACTTTTTGTCTAAAGGGAAGCCAGAAAGATGAATTTTTCCTTTCTTTTTTCTTTTTTTTTTAAATGAAAAATGATAATCCAACTGTTAAATATGGCATTGCATATATTTTGGACCAAACCCTGTTCACTTTATTCTCATTTGTATCTTCATTCATTTCTGACAGGTCCTTTCATGTTATTTGATGAGCAGTATTCGAATTCTGTCAGTCACTACCTGTATTATTAGGTTAAGAAGAGAAACAAATAATTATATTGCCATAAAGGTGTCTCTGCAGGGTTTCTTTAAGAAGCAGATTTCCTGATTAAAGCAACTCTTGGCTTCTTTCATTTTTGAAAGGCTTTAAGCAATCTGAAATGTTGCTTTGATTCAGTCATGATAAGCAAGTACATGCAGAAACATTGCAGTACAGAGCTGCTTCTTATACTGTGGCTTTTTACAAAGGTTTAAATTACTAAGCCTAAATGAGCGTCTTAGAAAAGCAAGAATGCCTCTTGCTTGTCGCAGCAACAGTCTTTTCTGCCTGCAGTAGGCAGGACATTGACCTCTACCTGAACAGCCCGAGGTAAGAGGAGTAGCCGCTGGAAATTATTTATAACCTGACCAGCTCATTTAGTTTCATCCTCTGAGGCCCTCAGAGTCGAACTGACACAGCAATAATGGCCAGCGAACTTTTGATCCAATTAATTGTTAATGAGAGGTTTGATTAGCAAATAAAGGGCCTATTAGGTTAGCTGATTGTCTTTCTTTCACAATACCAGAGGTCAACATTTTTTTTTTTTTTTGACTGAAAGAGAAGTACACTGTGTACTCTGGTTAAATTAATCACATGCTTACAGGTGTTGACTAAAGTTGATTCAGGAAAACAGTCAGCTCAGACATCTGTCTGTAACTGTGAGAATGCAATAGGTATTCCTCTTTGTTTATGATTAAAGTTTTTTTATTTCTAGTTAATTCAACTGCCTTCACCTTTCCGTGCCTGTGAAATATTGCATTAACCCATCCTTCTCCTTGTCCTGCTTTCCTTCAGGCTTCCTTCCCAGTTGTCTTTTATTTTAATTATGCTGCCAGAATTCTCAGTCAGTTTCAAATTAATTAATTCTTCATATGTATTTAAAATGTCCCAGTGTATATGCAAACAGCATTCCAGTGCATGATGTTCTATTCCTGAAAATTTCCCTCTGAGTTATGACACACTTCTCTAAAATTACAACGACTAAAGAGAAATGCAAGATTAAGGACAAAACTGAACTACAAATGACACCTATGTAAATTAAGAGTATTTTGATCTCAGTGCAGCCACACTGGATTTATACTAGTATAAATCTGTAAATCTGACATTAACAAATTGATCCCTGTAGAGTAGCTTTTGTTATCTGAACTTTTCATCTTCTTTCATATTATCAGCTGCTCACTGTCTCTTCCCTCCAACCTCCACAATGTACAGAAAGCCACAATTAGAAGAACACTAAGTTCATTGTCAAGCTTTTAGATATTAAAAATCTGGAGATGCGGTTGTCTGTTTTGCAGGGTGTGATGTAGTCTTTAATTACATGATCACATTCTGTTTTTCTGTGATTCAGCTCACGAGATGGATGGACGTTACCAAAAGCAGCAGCTCCTCAATCTTTCTTTTCACTCTTGTTACTTAATGAAGGCTTATGACATGTTTACTGAGTGTTGTCTAAACCTTGTCCACATGAGAGAAATGGTAATTTTGTGATGGTGCACCCTGGTCTTCACTGCAATGCAAAAGTAAGTAGCAAACAGTATGAAAAAAGCTATGTAGAATAACATGATGTAGCTATTTCTGTTGCATTTTTGTTTGCTTTTTTTCTTTAACAGGAAAAGCTGAGATGTAGAAACATTAACGCTAGAAGCATAGGCTGACTCTTTGTTCTCAGAGACATGTTGGAAGGCCACCCAAATATTGATGTAAGGGCATGAATTTGAGCTTTGCTCTAGACTCTGCAGACTGAGGTTTGTAGCTTCTTCCCAGTCAGTGGAGCTTCAGAGTGGATATTCAGACTGGTCATTTAAAGGCAGCAGCAGGGAGCTATGAAAAAATCATCCCTTTTTATGTTGATGGCAGCTTCAGCAGCTTGGTAGTCCAGCTGGGCTACACCCATACTCTGATTTTTGTTTGTCTGTTTGCATGCGTATGGCCTGGTTTCTACGTATGTGCTTGCTGTTCTCCAGCTCCCTACTTACTCATAGCACAGCTCTTACCAACGTAAATGTGAGTACCCAGCATTTTTGCAAACCAGAAACCCATAAAATGAGCAGTATATAATTAGTAACCACCTACAAAAAGTTTGGTTGCAATGACTAGACCAGCCTCGTTAAGGACCGGTATGACAAGAGGCAAGGTTTAATCCAGTTCTCCAAGGCTGCTTTAACCACAGAACTTCCTGTAATCTTCTCTGATTCACTAACTACGCTGTATCACACAAAGTGGGGTTCAGGTAAAGTTGTTCATGCATGGAGACCTTGACTTTGCATAGATCCTTCTTTTGCCTGGCTTTTCTATGTTTCAGACATAATTCCTAGATCTTTGTAATGAATTAAGACTTAGATCTTATGTCTATAATTAGCTGGACTGAAACCTCTTAGACCACTGCAGAAATCTCTGTCATATCTCATATGACCACTAACTGTGACAGCAGTGGAAAGGTTTTGCATAGAGATGTTCCCAGAGGTAAATGAAGCCAGTAGTTTGCCAAGGGGTTTTGCAGAACTGTTTTTGACCTTCGAGATGTGGCTGAGGCCCTGGGAGCCCTGATTCTTTGCCAGCATCTGATGGGAATCTTCCTTCTCCTCTACCTTGGCCAGACAGAGCTCTGCTGTCTCTGACTTTCTCATACTTCAGCAAGCCTTATACTGTACTTCACTGCCCTTCGCTGCAGTCCTAATTCTACTTTTAGTGCTTTGTTTTCATTCATCCTCAGTCTTTCTCTTCGATCAGGCTTTTAGTGCCTGTCCCTATTTTCAGTCACCCTGATGGCTCTCTTTAGCTGTAGACAGAGAATGTTGTTTTTCTGACTTTATATATGTGAAGCTTTACCCATGTGTGTGCACACAAAAGTGCACACGTGTGTGTGCAGCTGTAGACATGCACCCAATGGGTCAGCCGTAAATGACTGAAAGCAGCCTTTTATAATGAAAAGTCATGCAGTGTAGGATATCGGCTATCAGCTTGATATATAATAGACACATCTTTTCTCAGGGACACGATCTTCCACCTTTATGCATTCTGCATAGTATCTCCCTTTGCACATACCTCCACTGAGCATAAAGCGCAAGCCAATAGGTGCAACCCACATAGTGTCCTTGCAGTATGGATGGTAATTAAAAAGAAAATTGGAGAAACTAATTTTGTTTGCATTGAAGCTAATGGCAAAATCTCCACCTGATAGATAATGAAGACATATGTATTAAATAGTATAATATGATTATGGAAATCCATTAGTAGTTGTGCAATAACACAGGAAGAGATGACTGAAAATATCTAATTGGGTTTGAAAGATGCGTTTCAGGATGAGCTCTCGGTTGAAATGGAGAATCCAAGAAATAGAGAGAGGAAGTCTGTTCAAAACAAGCAGCTCTGAATGATCATAGATTCTCATCGCACGAGATGTGAGATGGCAAGCAGCACTTCTGGGAAGATCAGTGTGAGAAAAGGCAGTAAAGTAAGAATAGCCAGCGCAGTTGCTGTGCTGTGTGTGGACCACCTTCAGCTCAAACTGTATGAAAGCTACTTTAAGGAACATTTGCGAAGTGTTTTTGGATGGGTGAAACCAGAAGCCTGGAGGACAGTATGTGACTGTGATGCTTCGAAGGGTGCCTTGGAATCCAAAACACTTCTGAAGGCACATTACTGACACAGCCTTTGCTGACGGCCTTCTGATGAAATCTCTGTCACAGACTTCCCACATTAATCTCTGTGCTTCAGACCTTATTTAATTTCACTTCATATTGAGTATCTTTTGGGCACAATCCTTCCCCTATCCCTTTTTTCCTCCCATTGTTCTTTAAGGTACTATATACACATCTGGTATTCTAGAAAATTAATATGTCACAAGAATAGAATTAATTAAAAAAAGAGAATGGAATTGCTATTATAAAATGTTTTCGCTAACAGTATAAGCAAGAACTGAATGATGTAAAAATGTATGTCTGCGCTACTAAAAGAACCGTAGCTAACTTTCTAGCTTTTTCTAGCTTTCTAGCTTTTGATTCCTGGAATTTGCTTGTAGTTGTATATTATATGGTTATGAAACATTAGCACTTTTTTCCACAGAATGGTTTTATTCTTTTTCAAATCAAAGTGAGCAGTATTTTTAACTTTCTAGCTCAGGCTTCATGAAAATGTTGACTGTAAGCAAAAGGATCATTAAAGTTCATCTTCATTTCATAAGTTAGTGTAGCAGCTTCATTGCATGAGGTATTATTATAATTTTTTAAACATTAAAACCTAGTAAAAATAACACCAAAGTGCGATATATTCTGTTTAAATTATTGTTTTATTATTAGAATTTGGTTTGGCTTTTCCTTAGCCATCCTATCAAAGCGATATAATCTCACAATTAAAATGTCTAATTTATTTCCTTGTGCTCCTGATGTTATTGAAATTGGTTGGTGTTACTCTAGCATAGATGCCAAACCTCTAATAGACTCCAAAGTAACAAAATATTTTGTCTGATTTTATTTTTCAATTTTCATTAGACTAATAAAAGAAAACATTTAACTAAATATCAGAGAATAAACTCATTACTAAATAAATCCAGTGGGTTAATGCAAAGGTGGTTTATAGAAATTACTTTTTTGAATATAGACATTTAGAAAAAAAAGAGACAGTTTCATTTCTATAAAGAACGGAACCTGATAATGAGTGATTTATGCTTGGACCAGTTCCAGTAAGTTCTCAATCCACTGGAGAGTTTCCAACATACTGAGAGGATGGAATGAGAGGGTTTATGAAGGGGAATGAAAGAAACACTATGTTATCTATGAGAAGAAGAGGGGATGGAAGGACCAGTACACTTTTCACCTAGGCACCACAGTGTACAGGCTGTACACACCACAGAATGTCTTTCCTCAGTCTTTCCAAAGCCACAGATGAGTGGATTCATAGACAATTGGAGGTTTGATTACACAGATTACAGGGTGAAAATGATATGGTTTGCCTGTTATCACATATGGCTAAACATGAGCTATAAGAGAATAGACTCTAGCCTGCTGCACTTGCTGTGAATTTAGCTTCTCAGTAGCCTCTCGACACCTTCATAAAAGGTGGTTATTTGCACTTTCCATAGCTGAAACATACTTCTTCCTAATTTAACATAATAAAGCACTCTTGACTCATTACTGTCTAAGGTTGTTAGAAAATTGTGAACTGTATAGAGAAGTGATTATTCGCAAAAGCTAATCCCCATGCTCCTTATGCGCTAAGCAGAGAAGGATCCCCGAAGGAAGTATTGGAGTTAGGTCCTAAGTTTAGGTGTGCAGAAGCACTTCCTTGAAAAACATCTGTCTGCACAGACTGAGAAGTTTCCCTATGAAGAATTACCCACTGGGCTAATGCACATCCCTGTGGATGACCCCCAAAATCACTGTACAAAAATGCAACCTAACTGATGAAAGAATTATTCCCAATGCTTTCAAGGTTTATTCTTCATAGTCCCAAAACATGTTTTAGATATTAAAACTTCATGTTGAACATTATCCAACCCTTTGATTCTTACAAAACTTAGTTCTGTGGACATGCTGCCAGACCCGGAAACTTGTAAAACACAAAGCTGTAACATACCTGAAAAATGCGTAAACATCTTTGAATCTTAATTTTTTTTCTTTCTTTGCTATCAATGAAATTTTGCACGGTGAAAAATTCTATTTCTCTCCAATTTATTGAATCTGCACTTGATACTCCTCTCCTGATGTGAGAAGAGATCCATATTCATATTTATTTTGCTCTAAATTAGCTACTCGCTTATTGACCCTAAATAGTTATCATCTCAGCTGGAAATATATTAGAGTTCTAGTTGCCAAACAAATATTCAGCAAAAGATGAATAAAAGCATATGGGGAGGAAAAATCCACAAAGTTTTCACTGCCAATATAATGGAAGGCATTCTGGCGGACAGCCATCTGCACCCGCTGAACAGAGGGATCCTGGGATGACATTGATCGATTTAACAGTAGGAAGGTATTAATGATATTCAGCTCTGATGGCTGAGCCACTTCACACTCATTTGCATTTCCATTCATCATCTCAGCATTTATCATTATGAGGCGAATGCCAGAACTAATTAAAGTCTGGGCTAACAGGGTGACATGGGAGTCCAGCCGCTACTTATAGTGAGGAAATATGGGAAACTTTCCAGCAGGAAGTACACCAACCTTACACCAAACCCAATTAACTTAATTCCTAACTAAACCGTTTGAGGGTCCTTCATTTGAATAAACTAAGAAGCTGAGATTGAAGTTAAACCATGTTTTTTTCTCCTTGTGTTCTGGTAGTTTCATGACTCAATGGCATTGTCTTATATAGTGGACATTTGGGAGATTTCCTTACTCTGATCCCTCTCCTCCTCATCTATACCTTCCCAATTTTGTCATAGCAAGCAGGGATACAATTTCAAATTCTACAATAAAAGTTAAATTTTAAATATAAGAAGTTCTGAGCCTGGCTTTTCTATGAGGGACCTAAAAAGTATTGTGAATACCCTAGTAAAAAAAGGACAATCAAAAGCTGGAATACACTGAAATCTATTGTTTCTGTTTATGTAGGAGAGCTACTAAACCACATCTCCAAATAGACATCAAAATTATTTTTATTTGTTTGCTAGCACAGCAATATGAAATTTTTCTTCTTGGCAGGCCAAGGCTTGCTTGGCACACTCTCAAGCTGTCCCATTAGCTGCACTGAGACAACCCCTGTGAGCAAAGCAACCAGGATTTGATGCTGGATATGTCTTGGTAAGTCTTTTGGTTTCAAGAATCTTCTTGCTCAGATGTGGAATAGTCATAGGGGTATTGGTTGTCAAACTCCACTTAAGTCAGGTCCCTAGCACCTTTAGGCTCCTTTGGTATTTCCAGACAGAAAGAACAAATGTGATCAGAGAAAGTTGTAGTAGTAAAGAGAACTATAGAAATGCTTTGTGAGTAAATTATTACTTTTACATTTTAAAATTTTTGCAGGATATGTCTATAAGTACAAAAGTAGTAGTTTCAAAAGCAAATTTTAATAAACATTATCCTTACCAGTGGTTCCAAATGCCATTTTATATTTTAAAACAATATTTTATTTTTTTCTACAAACATAAAGAGACATTTGATCTAGGCTCAGGGTAACATGGCATCATTTCATTGCCCAAGGAATTTCTCTCCCTTAGTAAAATATGAAACCTCCCCTGTTTTCTGTCTGGCACACACTTAGGAGAAAATATGGCTTTTATACTCTTCTACAAAGGCCTTAATGGTTTTAAAAGGGATGCAACATCTCTGTTTGTCTAGTAACATCCTCCTGTGCATATCCACATATATGAGAAAAGGCAGTGCTTCTGTGGGAAATGATGGATCCCTCCAATGTTGGTTCAAAACTGTTGAGAGATTAATAGATTAAAATCAAATCTTCATAAGCCCCTCTCAAACTTAGTGAGAGAAATAGTGAACTTGTAGTCTTGGTGTGAAGCTCCTTTTAAGAGGAAACTCAGCCTTTGCTCATATCAAGTTTTTAGTGATTTCATTGCATTGCTCCAACTGGAATGCATGTAAGTTAGACAGGCATGGATGAACTGGTCAGGCTCTTTTTACCAGGCATTGATGAAAAATATAGGCATTTTTTAAAGCAGAGTGAAGATGCAGCAGGTAATTTTCATTTTCCTTTCATGCTGGCCAATTTTAATTTAGTCGTCCTTTGTGGTAACAGCTTTACCCTCCTCCTGATATATATTTCTGACCCATTCACATGGCCAGGCAGTGTGTAGCCTGTAAAAAAGATCAATGAACAACGAAGGGTTAGATTATATTGACTTAATGTTGATTAGTTTACACTGGGTTGTCTGCTGCAAAAGATGTCAGAGCTTTTGTAGTTCATTAGCTCCCATCAATTGAACACTGGCTTAAATTAGTACATGAGAATCTTCCTTTCTGTAATGCAATTTCAACTTGCATTTTATGCTTAGCTTTCCTATCTGTACTTCCACGTGATAGCTGTTACAAGATTTTTCTCCATGAGAGAAAAGAAAGAGACTAAAAAAATCAGAATGCTTCAGTGTTAGGTGAATTTCACCTAGGGAAATTATCCCACTTGTTATGATCAGTATGATCCCTGACATCAGTTATATCAGAAATATTATTCAACTGCAACATGTCTTGTAATCACCCCAGGAAATGGCAGCTTATAATTACAAAAAGTATGACTTTACTAGATGATGCATTTAACGTCTAAAGTTGCAGCTTTTGGAATTTGAGATCACAGATCTGAAGAAATCAGGATTTCTTAAAAATGTTTGCCATTCCCAAAAAAGGTGTCAAAATTTTCTGAAACAGCTCTAATAGCTCCAAGAAAAGCATTTATTATCTTTGAGGAGAGAGAAAGAACACAGATTTAAAATCACTGAACAGCTGCGGTGGGAAGAGACCTCTGAAGGTCATTTGGTCCAACACACCTGCTCAAGCAGGGCCACCAACAGCCAGTTGCCCAGGACCGTGTCCAGGCAGCTTTTGAGTATCTCTAAGGACGGAGACTCCACAACGTCCCTGGGAAACCTGTGCCAGTGCTTCGTTCCTCTCACAGTAAAAAACTTTTTCTTTTTGTTAAGGAACAAACAGGAAAGAACAAGAACAGGTTTTTATACTTAATTCTGTCAAGCAGCAGTATCTTTGCTATACGCTGGCCAATCTTCCAGCTGTGCTCTGTGGCAGGTCCATTCCACCACCAATACCAAAGACTCTAAAATATGTTAGAAAAGGATAGAGTTTACTGCCAGAAATACAAAATGGGTATTGCAGAAAACTGATTTTGGTGTGATTGATCCAAATAAAGGAGATAGCAGAGGAACAACTGCTGAAAAGAGGGCCTGTAGGAGGTGAAATACGGCAAAGATTAAAGTTTGCACTTGAAAGAAGAGCTATTCAAAAGGGATTTCAAACTTTATATATATCAGGTCTGATTCATAACTTCAGTGTTACTAATTCTCCATTTTCAGAAAATAATTTTAGACTGCTTGCAACATCTTTGTCAAAATATTGTTGACATCTTTTGATTTGGATTTTTATTGAATATTTTTATTTCAACATAATTTAGTTTCACTGGGGAAAAAAGCTAACAACCTTATATTTCTTCTAAAATATCAAAATCCTAACTGATGAGGATAAAAAGAAGACTCCTTATGTTACTAGATCTCTGGCGATTTTGAAAATTATTTTCAACATCAACATTATTTTCAAATCTGCATTATCTAAAGTAATTATTTGATATATATGCATCATAACAAGACGTTTGTTAAACATTCTTTCCCCTCTGATAATCTGATCTAGTCAAGACACATGTTCACTTTCAAGATTATTGGATTAGGAAAATTCTTATCCTAAGCACCTGCATCACCTCATTGTCATTCTTCTTGTTCTCTTCCTCTGTCTTCCTCTGACTGCTAAGCTCATGATAAAACTCCAGGTGTATACTATGTAGGGCGGAAATTCTTTCTTACTATTTTTTAGACAGGACAAAAGACACCGAAACCATAAATAAAAACATATTGCTATCTAGAAGGCATTTCGACTTTAACTTTTTAAGTCAGTGAGATACATCAAGCACGATAATGTGATATAATTTCTGTGCACCCTGAGTATGATGTATAATAGTTATAGATAAAACTGATCCTTATTCTGATCTTGTTTGTGTATGAAAATTCAGAGAAGAACTATAATTTGGATGTTTAAATCACTTGAAAAGGAAAGAAAAAGCCCTAAGCAAGAATGTCAGGGAGATTAGTCTCAAAAGCTGGTTAAAACATATGAAATTAGGATTAAACTTTGGAGAAAGTAGGTTTTTGATTTCTTTTAACAGAAAGGGCTACTGTTAGTACTATTTTAATACAAGCTTTATCAGGCACAAATTTTTAATGATTGATGTTTCTTGTAAACCACCTTGCAATGTACTGCCTTCAAATGTCCCATAAGCATCTAACACAATCAGAATAAAACTGGTGGACAGTCTGATACTAACTATATCTGTGGCTGTTGTTCACGGCTATATTCCACCTGAAAGAACTGTAGAAGTACATCAGTTAATCTCAAGATAAGCATACACTGTTTTGTCTCCTAGAAAAACATAATGAACATGTTAGCAGCTTTATTACAAGTTATAATTTTTTAAGCAAATATTTAACAGTCCCAGGTTGGGGGTTTTCTATAGTTACTTAATTGTTACATTCAGCTATAAGAAATAGAGACATAGATAAATATGGTATTATAGATAAGGCAATACAACTTTTCTAAAAAATGTCAGATGACATTATCATACTGGTTTCATTTACATACTTATATTTAACTTCTTGACCAATGAAATATAACAAAGTAAAAAAGTTTATTTTATTAAAGGAGACTTGTACAACATAGTCTAAATAAGCCTTTTTTGTCTCTTCTAAAATTAAACTCATAGAACAAAAGACTGAAAAAAGTTGGAGAATTATAAAGGCTATTTTAGGCTAGTCATGAAAATACTCAAATATACTAGCATGCCTGAACTTGTCTCTTCTTTAAACCACAGAGATTATTCATTAAGTGAATTTTTGTACATAGGTGTTTTCAGGATCTCGCCATTTAAAAGGTTTCCATGGAGAAGTAATCAGAACTATTCTGTATGACGATATTTATTATTCATGGTCCTGCTCTAGCAGCAAAATAGCTAATAAAACGATCTTCAAGAATGAAACAACGCAGCAAGCATTCTGTGGCTCTCTTGTAATGGCTAAGGACTTCAGACTCACTTGTGAAAGACTCTTGCTCATTGTGTTCATGTTTATGTATTTGAAGGAACACATAATAAAGATTATTTTTTATCTCATTTTCATGATCTTTTATAGGGAATAAACAGCATAACATAAATATGAAAAGTAAGATTTCTTGAAAAATGAAATATAGTCCAACCACATTAAAAGTCAGCACAGCTATCATTATCATTGTAAAACTGAACTACACAGATTGGCTGATAAGTGGCATGTCTTCTCAAGGTATGAAGCTGAAAATAATCCTGGAAGCTACTGCATACAAGAGCAACTGTACTTGAGCAGTCATTAACTGCAGCAAGTTGAGGAAACAGTAATAAAAAAAGTACAAAGGCAGTCCCTAGAAAAAAAAAACAAACACCAAAAAAACAAAGAAGGAAAGAAACAACTTTAAACAACTTGTTCTCCCTGGCTCCTTTTTGTGATAAGGGAATAGTTTTGAGAACACTGTCAGCCTTATGCCATATGTTCCAGGAAACTAGGGACCCTTGAAGAAGAAGAGGCTTTTGAATTATTGATCAATGATTAGCAAATGCAATCGAAATTGTAGACTTGATGTTGTGCAGGGATTCATAATTTATAAGTGGACAAAATAGTAGGTAGCAGAGGTAGTGGTAGGTGATTTCAGCCCCCATATTGATTACTTAAAACAACAGGAGGTAAGTGTAGTGTGACAGACAGAACAAAAACTGACAGCTCACTGCCTGTCCATCACTACAGACTGAGAGCTGGGGGAATAAAGCTTACTGTAGAAGCAAATACATTTCTATTGTCTGTCTTTGATCATTATGCTGTTCCACTAGACCAAAGGACATATTTGTTTATAATTTATGTATTCTCTTACTATAAAAGATTGATAGCATCCTATTAGATACCGTAGTATCCAAATATCCAGATAGTTTGTACGTGTAACAGCTTGAGAAGCAATATTGTGAAACATTTGCATAGTCTATCAGCAAAGGTAAAAACCTGGGAATGGAAAGGAGACAAGGTGTGTCTGGCACCGGTTGAAAAGTCAGCTCTGTTTTCTATCCTTTGCTGCCGTCTGCCAGCACTTCTTGGACTACTGGAATTCTTCGTTACAGATCAGCCCTTGAGAGCCCTAACTCAGAAACAGGCCCCTTCTGTCAAGAAAAAAGCAGCTTCTACCTGTAGTTTTATGGGTTGATGAAAGCAGAGTAAGCAGAGGTGGTTAGATATCCAGTCTCCAGGTCACAACTGGATCATCATTTCTGTGTCTGAGTAAGCAATCTTTATGCATATCAACAGAGGCAGACTTCATCGTCCTTGAACACCTGAAAGCAGCCTGCAACTGCACCAGGTGATTTGGTGACTTCAGTGACACTGGAGAGGGTTCTGAGACTTTTTGCTGGCAAGTGGTAGCCTATTTGGTTGGAACTGTGCTGCTACAGAACCAAGGCACGTGGTCTGCTGGTGGTCATTTGCTGCATCTCAACAGGGAGGTGTGTGTGCACGTGTGTGTCTGAACAAGTACTTTCTCTTTTCTGTCCTCACTATAAGTCATCATGACCCAAAAAAGTATGCAACAGCCTTATTGAATTAAAATTATATTTAAAAAAAAAAGAGAAAAACTAACGACTGACACAAAGATACAGCCTTGTGTCTTTGAGGCCAATCATATTCTAAGTTAAATTTGGAGCACGCAGTGCTGTCCTTAACAACAGAAAAGTGATTTGAACAACAAGAAGGCAAGCAATAGACAGCGAAAGTTTCCAGCATTAAGACAGAAGTTGGAGAAAAAAGATGTCTGTGAAGAACAGGGACGTGGACGCAAGACGGAGATGACTGCCCACGAACAGGAGCATATGTAGGAAACAGGACATTGTGAGTGGATTAATCAAACCACAGAAAACTGGAGGGTAATTCAAGGAAGGTTAAGTGATGAATGTTGCCTGGGATCTGTGTCTAAAGACAACATTCACCAACAGCTTGTCTTAAGATTTGCAGTAACTTGGTTACCTTTAAAATTTATTTTGGTAAATGTGCTCAGTAGAAAGATTTTGAGAAAAATAAGCCTTATCTCTCAACTAGAGCAAATGAAGTCAAGGCACAGGGTTCATGTAAATAGCTAATTTGCCTGATGAATTATCTTCAAATACCATGAAAGTCTGATGCTTTTATTGTAAACAGCACCACATAATGTAACCTCTTAGTCCATATCATTGTTGGCGTAATGACCGCAAAAAATAGACACTATACAAGAGAAACGACCTCATTTGGTTGGCAAATATTATTGCCTTTAGTGACAACAATGTTTTCAGCTGAAGGAGGAATGGAAAGAATGAGCAGATTACTCGAGCAACAAAGGTGACCCCGGAAAGGCTTCTGGAGAGAAAAGGCGTATCTTTCTCTGCATGTTCATAGAGGGAAGTGCTAACAGGAAAGACACATTCCCTGAACCTAGCAACTGTATTTTTTTACAACAGCTAGCAGAACAATATCCTCCTGCTTCACTGCATCTAGTAGATCTTTGGAAGTTCCACTTCACTTCGACAATGCACAGCTGGTGACACTGCTAATGCCTTTTGGAAGAGACAGTTTGCACCATTTTTGTCAGTCTTTATCACACATCTTCCCAGGAAAAGTTAGCACAATCAGAGGAGTCTGGGACTACAGATTTAGATAAGCACAAATTTATACGGAACAAATTTTTAAGCAGAATTGATTTTTTAATAAAAATAGAATAAATTTTGTAAAAATAGAATATATTTTTAAGAGTTTTCTTGCTTAATTTCCATGTTATGTTAATCTTACAGCATATGATTCAGTGGTGTAAGTAAACGAGAAAGGTAGAAGATAGTGTTAAAAAGCACATATCTAAAAATCTGTTAGAGTGGGCATGATTCACTGTTTAATAGGATTCTAGTACAAATGGCAATTTTACATTTAAAATATTCCTATTTCAAGTGTAAAGCTATATTTTGCATAGAATGGCCTTGCTTTTACCAGAGAAAGGGTCTGCATACGAGTTAAAGATGCATGAAATGTTGCTTTTTCTTTATTTATAAAGAAAAGCAAATAGGAAAGTATGTCCTTCATAAGTCATGACACAATCTGCTTAATGCCTTCATAGCTTCATGTTTGATGAGTGGTGCATTCATCCCAAACTCATGTTATTTAAATCCTACACAGCAACGTAACATCACATGTTGTATCTCTTTTGTTCTGTGTATAATGGCACTAGCAGTGATGCTGCACCAGGATTATTGCATCTTCATATAGGTAATTAATTCCTTATAAGACATATTGCTTGAGTTTGGCAATTGATTAAAAATAATTATTTGTAGCGTGAATGAGTTTTCATGCTTTTGTTGTTTTTTGGTTTTTTTCATAGGAAACTGAGGGCAAGCAAAGCAAAACATCACAAGGATGATTGGAGATGATTTATAATTGTTTCTGATAAACACTGGATACCTGGAGTTGTGTGAAATTCCTTCTGTCTTTCCTCTCTTGGCTGATTATAGTCTGCCCACTGCCTTGTCAAAGAGTACCACCTGGCCTCTTACGTCTGATAGGTTTCCACTCTGTTTTACATGTTGATGGCCAGTTTCTCCCTTTATCAAGTTTGCAACAGTGATGCTTCAGGCATCTGTCCCATTTCCCCAAAAATGTGGGAAAAAATGCCACTAAGCATGAGAGCAGTTATTGTACTCTGTGCTAGTCACCAAAGAAAGCACTATAGTCAAGCAAAAGCTTACAGTTATTTTGGTGAGATGGTGATTTTTTTCGTTGGTCTTGTAGCAGTAGATGAATAAAGAACAAAAACATTGACAATAAGTAAATGTAACAGTAATATGTTTCCAAAATTAATAGACAGGTAAAGCTCAATTAACATTTTCATGTTGTAATATAAAACTTGAGTGAATAAATTACAAGAAATAATTTTTCAAAAAAAGCAGCCTTTTTTTCTTTTCCTCTTCTTTGTGAAGTATCTATGACAAGATCAGCTTCCTTGGATGTTTATATGCTATTTAAAAATAGTAACAAAATTTCTAATTTATGGGGCGAATGCAGATAATTCTTTATGCCTACTTAACATTCCATATTCATTCTCTGGAAATGATGAGGGCCTGTGACTGGTTAAATAGCATTTTTGCATATCACATGACAGAGTCTCACAGATGAACCACATGTTACTGTTTCTGCTTCTTGATTTACTGAGTGAAAAGCACATTTAACAGAAATGCTAGCATGATCGAGTTTGAACCTTATGCAGTATAGAACATATAACTGTGCTCTTCACTTCTTGCAAACAGTTATGCAAGTATGTGTTGACCAGAAACCAAACAGAAAGGAGTACAAGAACTGGAATACCAAATTCCTTTCTGCAGAGGTTGTGTCAGAGTTACTGCTTTGCTCATTTTGTGCTCGGGAGAAGGGACTGGGAGAGGCGAAAAAGTCACAGAGGTGCAACAAGGAGGGGTGAAAGTAAAGGGAGGCAATTGTAATTTTTTCTGTCAACAGGGCACCTCATCCTGGATGCGGTAACAGCATAGACTCTGTGGTACAAAAGAATCTCAGAAGACAGAACCCTCCTTGTTTAAAGAGATGTCTGTATAACAGCTGTGTGTTGCTGATCTTCATTTAAATATTTTAGTACCAAATTATCAGCAATAGAGGAAGAGGCAGCTCACATTTATGTATATTTCCCACACATCTTTTAACTAAATCACAATGCAATGTGATGCTGACACTTTCAGAGGAGTAGGACTGTCAGAGTGGTTTTCCTATTAAGCACAGGAGGCTAAGTAGCAGCAATATGCCTTGGATGTTACACCTGAGACTCTGTTTCAGCATCTGACTGTAATAGGGTAGGTCACATTGTCTATATATACCTGTATGCTTGCTTGCTTGCAGCAGCCTGTGGAAAGCAGGTTGCCCAAAGAGGCTGTGGAATTTCCTTTCCTGGAGATTTCCAGGACCAGACTAGACAAAGCCCTGAGCAACCAGATCTGTCCTCCCAGCTGACTCTTCTTTGAGCAGGAGGCTGACAATAAGACCTCCCACAGTCCCCTCCCACCTCAGCTGTTCCATGATTCCAAGCTGTGAGAACTACAGGAGGGACACTGAGGTG
>VYXH01001989.1:601444-619813 GCA_013397275.1 Burhinus bistriatus | reverse complement strand
GCAGCGATGCGCTGCTGATTCCTGTTCAGCTTGTTGTCCACTGAAATAACNCTTGGTGTCCACTGAAATAACCCCAGGCCCCTTTCAGCAAGGCTGCTCCCCACCCACACAGATCCCAGCCTGCCCTGGGCTCTTTGGTTAAGTTGTCCTTGGTGCAGGACCTTGCACTTGTCTCTGTTAAACTCTACTGTTGTTGCTGGCTCACTCTTCCAGCCTGCCCAGGTCTGTCTGTAAGATGGCTTTCCCTTCTGGCGCGTCCACCTCGCCACCTAGTTTGGTGTCATCAGCAAACTTGGTCATGGTGCACTCAGTCCTATTGCCCAGATGATTTATGATTATGTTGAACAGCGTGGGGCCCAGTATTGATACCTGGGGGGACCCAGCTTGTGACAGGCAGCCAGCCTGAGTAAAAAACATTGATCACCGGTCTGAGTGCAGCCAGTTTCCTGCCCGTCTCACAGACCACCCGTCCAATCTGTATCTTGCTGGTTTGTCCAGGAGAAGGCTGTGGGAAACAGCATCAAATGCTTTGCTGAAGTCCAGGTAAGCAACACCCACTGCTCTCCCCAACTTGACAGAAAATGTTACTTTGTTGTAGAAGGTGATCAGGTTAGTCTGGCATGATTTGCCTCTGGTAAATCCATGCTGGCTTTCACAATCACCTGCTTCATTTGGCTTCAGTAAAGCTAGACAATAATTACTTTGTTTTGCAACCTAACATAGTTACTGCTGTGCTCTACCTGGGATTCTTAAATGTTCTCTTAACACAGCAACCTAGAGAACCTGCTTATTACCAGGTTACCAAAAGTACTTTTTGAAGTTTTGTTTCTTAAGATACATATTTTTCTAAGCCTTTTTTTTTTGGGGGGGGGAGGGCGCGCTGTTTTTTGGGGGTTTTGTTTTTTGGTAAAAGGCCTACAGCAACTGCTGTTCTGACAGTTCTGTTACATAGGTTCTTGCCCTTCGTAAGCGGTTGGAATTTTAGGTCTAACTTGATGTGGGTTTCTAGCTTTATTCTTTGCTTTTAACCATTTTAAGAGATTTATTTAATGTGAGTATTGGAAATAATATGATAAGAAGTGTTGATGACCTTCAGTAGACAAGTAATACAGTGTCTTAAAAACTGATATCAACGTTCATTGTTTTGTATGGTTTGAGGCCTCAAGTTTGCTGAAATGAAGTTTTGCCAGTTCTGTAATGTAACCTGGTGATCGCTTACAGCCCACTGTGCTAGGCTCGATTTTGGTGTTTTGGAGAAGGTGAAAATAGGAAATAATTGCTGACAAAGTAGATGTGTTTCAAGGAAGTTTTTGTCACTTGGTGTAATTTTTTATTTTTCTTTTCCTTGTTCCCTAACATAGTTTGTTTCTTGAACTGCCGTCTTAAATACTAAGGCATGATATTACAGATATAAAATGCAATACTTTTGGTCAGATAACCTTTTTGTTTGATTTATCCAAATTTTGAGAGTCCAGTACTTGACTTACAACATCTCTGTTAATGAGCAAGATGATGGTGCCTGCATTCGGTACAAGATAAATAACTGTTCTTGTTCATTAATTAGTCTCTTCCTGTTTGAAAACAAAGAGCAGAGGAAATTTTGAAGATTTGTAAGCTAGGAACATTTGCTAAAAAAGAATATAATTGTTCGTGATGTTAAGTACGTTGTCTAGTAACTAGTACAGTCATGATTTACTTTCTTTGTTCTTAGACTTCCTAAGATACTGCCAGCTTTTCCTTTTAAAAGTTCAGTAGGAAACATTTGAAATGGCAAGAACAAATCCAGTGTCATTGGTGCCAAACTGTTCTCACTGAAAAAGATGGAAATTGTAATGCAAATCATAAATAATTTCCCTATTACAAAGTTATATTAATTTTTTAAGGAGCAAGTTTGGCAAATGTTATTCTAAAGTAAAGGAAAATTGGAGAAAAGTACAGAAAGTACCAGCATATTGTGTGAAGTGGTGAGAGTGCAAATTTGTAAATGGGTTTTTTGCAGATACCAAGTGATAATGAAACCTTATTTTCTGTAGATGGATGTTCTGCTTCCTCACCATCTCCACCAACTCAGTTTTCATACAAACTCAGTCTGTTTGCAACGGCTCAGTTACCTTTGGGTTTCTTGCTGCCTGCAGTGCAGTACCACCCCACTGCTGCCCGGCCCTTTCCCTTCCTTTTCCTCCCTCGTGTCGCCTCATGACTTCCCCATGCAGTAATTTCAGCTCTGTAGCTTTCCGCAGTCCCCCTGACTCTCTTTCCTGGGCCATAAAATTATTCTCTTTTCTCTATTCTTTTCCGGTCCTTTTCTGTTTGCATCCAATATAGAGGTTCCTTCCCTCCCTCTGCCAGCACACTGCCTGACTTGTCATTTACATGAGCCTTTTAGGTAACTTTTCCTCCTCAAAGGTTGCTGATTGCACAACAGTAAAGAAAACAAGTTATTTTATTTTAATTTGTTTTCCTACCCCCTTATCCCTTCTCCAGTAACTTCTTGTCAGAACTGTTTTCACCTCTGTTAGCCTTAGTGGCATAGTTCTGGTGTGTGAAGAGATAACTTGTTGAAAGAACTGTCAGGAAAAAAAGAATACAAAGCAAATTACTCTATTGTTGTCAAAATAGGTCAGAAGCTATATGTTCTGTAAATGGGTAACCTTGATCTTTTTTGCTAGTGGCTGGGATGGTATCAACAGTTGAGAAGTGTGCTGCTTGTTTACTTTACAAATTTGACACAAGGTCCCATACAGATGTTTCGCTCGTGTTATTTTTGTACAGAGAAATTGTAAGCTACTGGGAAGAGGGCAGGTTTTTGGGTTTTTTTTCCTTTCTGAAATGACTTGATTTTGTAAGGTTTTGATCAGATAACTCTCTCCTAAACTTTAAAACAAAACAAAAGCCACAACAAAACAACTGTAGGATTTGGTTGGGTTTGTTTTTGCCTGTGCTGTCTTAGAGTTGGCAGTGTATTTTAAAGTTTTTCGAAGTCTTGTAGGTTCCCTTGTTGTCTTGAGACAACCTCCTTCCTGCTTCTCAGAGTGTATTTTTATTCTGAATTGGCCTCAGCAGACTTAAAGCTGCATTGGTGTGAAGAGATGTGCTCAGTCCTTTGGTGGCAGTGAGCATTTAGATTAGGTCAAATCCCATCGACTGCAGCCTTAGTAAAAACAATTTCCTCTGGGTGTGGTGAAGCAAGAAATAACCCATTACAAAACAAAACTAAACCAACCTTTAAGTAATTGCACAAATTTGTTTCCTCTGCGAAATGCAGTTAGCTGGTCCCTGCTAGTGTCCATGAGACATTTTATATCAACTTAAGGTTGCCGTAACATTCATGATGATGATTCAGGTGAGAAACACAACCTATAAACTACCAGAGGCATAAGTACTTAGATCTGTCCCAGCTTCCAGGCATTGAAATGAGTTTAGTATTAAGAGTTTTAAATGTGTTTATTAACTACAGTGAGATCCCAGCCCAAATCCAATGTTGTTTTTTAAATTATTTTATATGATTTTTTTAGATTTAAGGGTGGTTTTTTTATGTGCCCTAAAGTTATTGTAGTTTCTTATTGGGTATTATTGACCATCTTATCTGTTTAAATTTATTTAACTGTATGTGCATCATCAACTCTCCAGATTGAGTACTAAGGAACATGAGATGTTTAAAAATTGAGGTGTTTTTTTTTATTATTATTATTATTCTTTCTGGATGCTAACACGAACAATTTTATGGCATTCCTGTCCTATAACTTTCTTCTTTTGTTTAAACTAAACTCTGTAACACCACTTCCTTTTAGGTGAATCCTGTGATGAAACTCTTTTGGGTTAGAAGAGGGTGGGGGAGGAAGAAGATTTTGAAAGATAACAGTAACCCAAAATATTAATACTAACTTCAGAATTTTTTTTTTGTAAACAATGCTCAGTATCTGTAAATGTGCTATAAATTTTATAAAGCTAGTTTCCTGATAAAAAATGTATTTCATGAACAACCTGTTCATAGTATTTGCGTACTCATACAAATGCCCTGTGATAAGTACGATGTGCTGTGAGTTGGCTTTGTGGCTCTCATTTGATGTGGTGGTTTATTGAAATTTCTAGTGTTTATATATACATACGTATTGGAAGAATGGATCAAATTGCTTCCATTACTATAAGGCATGATTTGGATTTTATGTTTCCCACCCCCATAATACCTGCTGTTTCCTCTGACTGTCTCTTTATATTTGAGAATAGCTGCTTCCACGAGAAGGGCTTTTCATGCACTTACATTTTCCAGCCACGACTTTTTCAGTTAAGGGTGTGGCTTTTTCTGACACAGTTGTGTTAGAACAGGCTCTTGCATGAAAACAGTTATCATGGCAAAAAGTCCTTTGACATTACAGCTTATCTTGGGGGCTGTAGCACACTACATTGGAAAGGAACTGTCTGTACTGAAGAGTTGTGGGTGTGAAGGCAGTCTTAGTTTTTTCTTTTTTTACTGTCTGGGCAACCTGTTGTGATTTTCAGTGCGACTTTCCAGTTTATAGAACCATTGGCCGTTGCCCAGTGTGCGTTCAGCTTAGGAGTTCAGATTCCATTTATTTATGTATTGGTATCCATATTGCTGAAGCTCTTACTGAAGAGTTCGTCATGCCTTATTCCCAAAGGGTCTTCTGAGGAAATTTATAAATAAATTTTGATGGCTGTGCAAAATGTTGTCAAACACATCTGTTTCTAATTCAAAAATCAATACCTTTATCATCGGTAGCTGACAACCATCAAAATAAACAATTACTATTACAGTTACATTTAAACAGTTAATTACTAGACTTTGGGGAGGGAATGCCATTAATTTTGAACGTCTACAAAACTGAACTATGAAACTGATATTTAACCTTGGATATAAAATGATCACTTAACGTTAGACATCAAGTTTTCTGTTAAATTATTGCCACTGCATAATGGTGAAGCAGTAATAACTTCCCAAGACCTTCTTGAATGCCATCTTGTACTTGGGTGAAGCACTAATACAACTTTGGCAAGACGCTGTGATCCCATTGTAATGTTGCCTGTGCAGGCTGTTAGGGACTAGCTTCTTTCCAGTGTGAGTAAGAAACAGTGAAGAGAAAGAATTATGTTTATAATTCATTTGGAAATAGCTTTTGGTACTCTGAAAGTAAGATGGAATTAGTGAGATAATGAAATGCAAAATTATGTTTGCAGATGTGTGTACACTCTTTAAATAAGACTGCACATGCACATATACACAACGTGCAACATTATACTTAAATATATTCTGGAACTTGAATGCTTCAGCAGGCAGGAGCGGGCCATTGTTCTCTGGTGGTGGTGGTAAGCATGAACTTGATACTTTTCCCATGATTTGCTTTGAAGTAAACACACATTTGGGGCTATACTCGACAGAATGCAGTATAAATTCTGAACTACTTGAGCAGTTGGTTTGTCTTTATTTGTGGGCTTGCCATTGTGCTGTTTCTAAGCTCTCGGATTCCTTGTGAAAAGCAGAGGGTGATGAAATTCAGGCTTAGGTTGAGCCAAGTGAGCTATTATTCTAAGAGTAAGCCATATGTTTGGACCTGCGAGCTGTCATTTTTCAACAAAAACCTGGATGTAGAGGTAGTGGGCTTTCGAAAGCTTTTTTGGGGTATGAAATGGCAGGTAATACAGGCTGGAGGTTGTGATGGGGAAGAGAAATTAGAGGGTGTGTGTTAGGGATCTGAAGCTGCCAAAGGAGGGGTGGGTCCTTTGCTATGACTTCACTTGCTTAAAACTTTCTAACTCTAATACCTTAAAAGGTGTTCCATGTGTATAAAAGCATTATTTCTTCTCACTATACCCTGTATTTCTTCCTGGATGGAGGAAAGCTAGTAATTAAAAGAAGTTTTAATAATAAAGATATGTATAAGTGCTTACTTTAAAGAAAAGGAAAAAAACAAACCAAAAAAAAAACCCCCCAAAAAACCAAGAAAAAATCTGACCATGACTTTTAAAGCCTAAGCTGATTGGTTTAAAATGAAATCATTTAAACAGTGTTTCTGTGTGTTTATTTAGCAACTCAGTGGGTGGAAATCACTGAGCATCTAAAACTCAAGTGTTTTAAGTGCTAATAGAGATTTTGATAGTAGTATCCTCTTCTGCAGAGTCAAGGAAAATACTTTTCTTTTGCTCGTGTTCAACTGTGTCAATTCATTGATTTGTTCATTCTGAAATAAGAAAGCAGTTGAGTTTTGAAACTTGTTTTCTAATGTAAGAATTAAAGAGGATGAGATCTGCCAGTTCTGAAATCTTGAAGCAGATAATTTTCTTAACATAACCTGCATTTCAAAATAATTTATGTAAACTTGCCTTTTCTGTGTGGGTCCACATCTCAGGTGGTTTTAGCTAATAAATATGCAAGTAAATTCCTAATCAAATTAAAATCCACAAGGAAGTACAGTTTAAGACGAGTCACTAAGAAAAACCTAAAAATAGTAAAAGAATAGAGACCTATGTCAAAATTTACTAGTTAGAATATGTAGAAGATTAATCATTACTTAAATGAAGATACATATAATCTTTCCTATTGCATAGCAAAAAGAATTGCAATGACTTGATAATACCAGCAGATTTTAATCTGTTTGCAAAACTTAAGATGCGTAATGAAATTCACTGTTTAAACCAGAGTTCTCCTTACTGTGTGATGAATCTAACTTGGTATTATTGAGATTAGTCTGTTTTGCCTTACTGGGACAGGGAGCTAAATTCTGCTACTTTATTCTCTTTGTCTATTCTTCCACCTCCAGAAAAAGACGTACTAGCTTTTCTCAGCTCATTTTCTTAGTAAAGTTGCTAAATGTCACGATGACAAGGGATTTCAACCTTGTGTATTTTGTGTATAATGTAAATAATTGCAGTCTGCTGAACTAGCGAGCCATTCAGAGTTGAATATTCTTATTACAGTTCAGTGAAATACAGTTTGTGTTAGTGGCATTTTATTTAATCATATACACAAAGAAAATCTTTTCTGGAAAAAGCTTAATTTTAATTTGATACGTCAGATGATCAGGAATCAGCTTTGAGTCTCAAGGTGTTGCAAGGGTGGCTTTATTGAACTGGTTGCTTGTCAGTGGAAGGCTTCAAAAAAAACTTTAAAAAAGGATTTTGGAATGAAAGTTATAATATTGTTCCCAGAAAACTGGGATAGTGTTACTCAAAGGGATTCTTGTGAGTGAAGGAAGGATGTGTGTATGAGCAATACCAGCTGAGTTTTCAGCCTTTCTAGTAGATACATGCAGTTGTTGATTACAGCATATAAAACTGAAATGAACCCTGGCCAGTGGGTGGGGGTTGTGTTTGTGTGTGCTTTCCAGATTCCAAAGCCCACATGCTAACGTAGTGATGTGCATGTTATTGAATGAACCTAAAATAAATATATTTGTGAAAAGTACGCCTCAATTTGTAGAGTCAGTATTTGTGAGTCTTTCTCCAGAAATGTGTTTGCAATCTGAACATGTTTTGGTGGGGTTGATCCTTCATATTAATGAACATGTGTAATGTCCTATTTTCTGTAATATTCTTTTCATTATGTCTGCTTTAACTTTTTAAGTTACAAAACAAAACATAAAAAAACCAAACCCAATAAGCTTAGACCTCATGTGTCTTGAACTTCTCTGTCATTGTCTGTGAGAAGGTTTGAAGGACTTCCATGCTTCTGATAATCAAGCTGTGTAGACAGCTTAAAGAACTGGAGGTAGTTTAAATGGGGACTCTTGTATTAGTTTTGCGTGGCATGTATGTATGTAGCATATTTGAATTTCTGTATATGTTAGCCTACTTTTCTAATCATGTATTTTTAAATCTTTTTTCTCCTCTAAAATATTGCTATCCAATTGCGTAAACATGGTTTCTGTGTTTGGGAAGCCGTGCTAATATTAGATGGATTTGAACTGTTACTCTGAAACAAGAGACATGTTTGAAGTTCTTAATTATTTCTTTGCTTGACTTACTTATTCCTCTTCTCTGCCCCTTCTTCACAGGTTCCTTAAAACTGTGCTATGAATGGTGATTCTGGTGTGGGGGTGGTGACTTCACCACCTCCAACAACAGCCCCTCATAAAGAGAGGTATTTTGACCGAGTTGATGAAAATAATCCAGATTATTTGAGAGAGAGGAATATGGCACCTGACCTTCGCCAGGATTTTAACATGATGGAACAGAAGAAGAGAGTCTCCATGATTCTTCAAAGCCCAGTAAGAAAATAATATGCTCCAATTTTGAAGTGATAAATCTAATATCTCTATTTTAATATCACTATAGAATTGGAGAACTTTGTGGTATCTTAGATTAATTTGATCTTTTTTCTGGTTGGCCTTTCTTCTACAGTATCCTATTATAGCCTAATTTTTCCTCATGTTATCTGGTTGAATTTTTATTGTCAACTCATGAAGTAGATCCTCAGTCTTGCTTTCAGAATTTTCTCTGTAATCATCAACACTTTTTCATATTGTCCATCTAGTCCTGGTCAGACATTTTTCACTTGTTTCATATATTTAGTTTTCATTTAAATACTTAAATTAAGTAACCCTTCTGAGAGTAGCTTATACAAGGCAGGTCTGTCCTGTGCTCAGTTTTCATGCGTGATTCTGACATATGAAATATTTTTATATATCCCTTTCTGAAAGGGTGCACAATAATAAACTGTGAATGATTGAAATGTAATATAAAAATGTTTCCCTCAGGGAGAAAGTACACAAAACAAAATCTCTCTCATAACATTTGTTCCTTTTGTAATAACTGACAGGTGACTTTAGATACAAAACATTTCATGATGCGATTTCATTAGGAATAGGGATACAGTGGTACATTTACAGTATTTCCATGTGAAATCAACCCATTTTATTTAGAGTCACTTAACGATTGGAATACTTCTCTTTGAGTACAAATTCCAGTGTTCTTGTCAAAAGCAGCAGCTACCAGCAATAGTAAAAAAATCTTGTTTTCTTCCTTTCAAAGTTAAAAACAAAACAAAAAGAAAAAAAAAAATCAGGAAAAAAGTAAACAACCCCTTGCTTAAACATACTTAAAAAATTCAATGGCTATTCTTTCCTGTGTTCCTGGATGCCACCTTGGCTGTCGGTTCCCTGTGAGCCACACTGATAACTTTCCTTCTCTTTTCTGGTTCTACTAGTTTTCCTTTCATGTTTTGTGTTAAAGTTGATTGTACATCCTGCTCCTTCTTCCAGAAACCCGTATTAGTAGGTTCAATGAGTTTTGGTGTTACTTGAAGAGAGAATGCCGGAATTTCCATTCACAGAAAAATAAGTGACTCATATCATTGGAGCTCCAGAGAGCAACATTTTCAAATAACAGTGTGCATGCAGTAATTGTGCTCTGAACTGTTTTTTGGAATAGGTATAGATGTTTCCATCTAAGTGCTAAAAAGAAGCTGTGTATGAAAGGTTGAAGTTCATCTGAACATGCTTTACAATATGCAATGTTCTGTTGCTAGGCTTTTTGTGAAGAACTGGAATCCATGATCCAGGAACAATTTAAGAAGGGGAAGAACCCAACAGGTTTATTGGCTTTACAGCAGATTGCAGATTTCATGACAACAAACGTACCAAATGTCTACCCTGCAGCACCACAAGGCGGAATGGCTGCGTTAAACATGAGTGAGTGCACCTTAATTTATAATAATTGAATTCTTTTTTTTGAGAGGCTTAAAATGAAGACAGTGTGAATGAAATGGAAAGTGCTGTGAAGTTCAAATGCTATCCTGTTCTGCTCACAGGAACATTGGAAACATAAAATGAATTCATTAGTTTCTAAATGCCACAGTGGTATGCAATGTGATTCATGTATATAATTTACAGGAAAAGCTATTTCAAGTCTGGTATCTTAGTTGAAAAGTAAGCCTGAGAAGTCAGCACTAATAAAAAATTTAAAGATTTAAATATTGCTAATGTTTACCACATGGATTGTCTGCAGGAAAATTAAATGCTCATTAGTAGTCTAGTAACAGTGTTTTTTTAGAAACTAATTATTTTTGCCATTGATATACTGTTTGCAGCTTTACTCTGTGAAGTGAAGCTATAGACAAGAAACATCAACAGGCAAAGCAAAGAAGGAAAACAAAACCCAAAATGTGCAAATGCATGTACACACAGGTTTTGTGTTAAGATAGTATAAATCCTTGCCTGTGTTCCAAAATAAATACATAGTTTAGACTGTAGCATGGCCTGGTTCTGCTTTATCACAGTTACTTTTAACCACTTTTTAATTGCACTGTAACTAGAACTACAGTATTTGTAATTATTTACCATAATCCTCCCCTCTCTAGCTTGTACTTAATTTTTCTTAATTAAATGAACTTTTGTGCATCTTTTTAGATGTACAGTTTTCCTTTTCAGGAATACCAAATCATATATCTCAAAAAGTGGAGTATTTGGGGTTACATTTTTCTGTTAACAGTTAAGTTGTATTTTGTGAATAATCATTAGGTTGGGGGGGGGGGCGGAATTTGCTAAGGAATGCACTGTCACCTAGCACTAATGAATATTAAGGAAGGAAACAAATGCTGAGTCCATCAAAGATAAATGACCTTGTCCAAGACTGTTACATTTGTACAACATAAATTATGATGTCATGGTAATGAAAATTTGCTATTCATTTCTCAGGTTAATATGTTCATATAAACTAGTAAGAACAAACCCTATAATAGTGGTGCACGTTGTTAGGTTTTAAATGATGCTGAAGGCAACCCCCGTTGTGGTTTTTTACCCCTTCTCCTTTTCAGGTCTTGGCATGGTGACACCAGTGAATGATCTGAGAGGATCAGATTCCATTGCTTATGAAAAAGGGGAGAAGTTGTTACGATGTAAATTGGCGGCTTTCTACAGATTAGCAGATCTCTTTGGCTGGTCTCAGCTGATTTACAATCATATAACAGTGAGTATTGAATCAAGAGATAACTGAACCAATTGTTTTAACATACAAGAGAATTGCTTCCCTCCCCCATCTGTCATTTTCTCTGTGTTGGAAGAGGAGCAAAGTGGTATTAAAAGCAGTATAATAGTGAAGAGATTTGTCATTGCATCTCAAGAATAAGAACTGGAACAGCTTGGATGTCAGCTACCATAGCCTGAATAAAGTCTTAAGAGAGTGTACATGAAAGTTCTTATGATGAAATTAAGTTTCCTCAAAGACTCGGTCTTTTAGTATCTTAAACGCTTCGAATAACTGTATGTATTATTCTGCAAAGTCATGTCTTAGTTTTTTTGCTAAGTGCTAAAATATCTTTTTATTAGTCATTCAGTTGAATTTTGTAATTCAAGGTACTTTTGGAAAAGAAGCCATAGTATTTCTGAACATGAACAAACTACTTGGCTTAATGCAGCGTGCCAGCAATTTTCCTTGTGACTGAGTAATCGCTGGCATCCATAAAAATAATGACAAGGAGGTTTTATATGCCAGAAGAACGATCAACATGAGTCTTATGAGTAAAGTCACAGCTGTGGTGTGCAATCCAGTCAATTGTTTTCCTAACAGAGCTGAATTGTTGGTTTTTTTTCTACGTAGTAGAGGTTGTCCTTTATGTGTTTACAGTTCTTCTAGTTGCAGTGTGAATGAAATATGATAATTTTTTTATTGCTGCTTTTTGAGGTTTCAAGGTGTATTATTTGTGAACTGATGAAGACGGTGAATGGTGTGGGTAGGCATAGGATCCAAGGCAATGCTGGTTAGATTGTTTGGTTCCTTTAGTAAGGGAACGTATGCAGCATAATGGTTCTTGTAAACAACTCTGTGCCACCCCCTGATTTTTTCATATGTGACAGGAGAATTGATTTTGTAAAAGGGACATTAATGCGGTAAAAAGATTGCTAGGCAAGCAGGTTTGGAGATCGCTTTCTAGCATGAAGTTAGAATGGGAATGTTTATGCCTTTAGCTAAGAAGGTAAATGTAATGAAGAGTGGCATGCCTAGGGAAGTGGTTCAGGCAAGGTTGTGTGATTGGGGTGGAATGCCTCAAGTTTGCTTTATTTTGGTGGCGGGGAGCACAGGAAGACTAGATAATGGTGGTACCAGTTGAGGTGGAAGACAGTCAAAGCACTTGGAATATGACATTCTGAGAGTATTTTAGACAGTTTTGAAGGGCAAAGTGGTACTGGAAAGCTCTTGGTTAATGGTTTGTCACTGGCAATCACAGGTAGTAATTCACCTGTCTTTTACAAATTCCTCCAGTGAACAGCATTCTGAAAGGTGACTAACAGATACAATTTAACCTTCAGAAGCGATCTAGAACAAGGTTGTCTTGTCTTTCTTCTGTATACCCATAACTTTAGTAGCGTGGAAGTAAGGCACTCCTTTGGAATGTGATAAATGCCTACCACTTCATGCAGAGCTAGAGTTTGATCTCAGGTTTTCGTTTTTTTTTTGTGAGTGGATGCTCTAATTATTAGGTGATTGCATTAAAGTTAAAAGCTGCCTTCTGCAGGGGGTGTAAGCCTGTGTGTTAGAGGAGAAAGGAACTATGAGGATATGACAGCGTATGCCAATCTGGGCATTTCAGGAAGTTGGGTGGAGTATCTTTGCTTTTCTGGATCCTTATCAATCACTGACACCTGTTGCGTGTGGAATTGTTCAGACTGATGCATTCCTGATGCAGAAGCAGAATTACAGAGCATCAAGAACTTTCATGTCAAGTACAATAATGTAGAGTAAACGTGGGTGCCTCCAGGGTTAGGCAGAATTTGAGATTACAGGTTTACAGAAGGTACACATCATTCACCAAGTCTTGGTTTGCTTTGAGGGTACAAACTGTTTATTGGATCTAATCCTAAAGTAATGTGGTTTGTGAGTCTTGCTGCTGGTTTCTCTTATGTTTGAGCTTTCTTATTAGCTTTTGGGGCATTTTGACTAATAACCTGGTTTTTGTCTTGCATAAATAAGTAAAAGATTTTCTAGATCGTTTACACTTCTGTAATGGACAACTATTTTGGTAGTTTATAAAATTACGGGTTAACTTGAACTAACTGGTGCAGTTTAAGGCTTTTATGCTATAACATGTTAACAGCTGGTTGTAAAGGAAGCTAGATTTGTGCTAGAAGCTTTTGGATGACTGATCAAATACTTATTTTAGAATTTTTTTTTCCTGTAGTAGAACTATATGAAAGTATATATGTATTTAGTGTTGCAAGTACTAGAAGACATGAGGGAGCATAAAGTAACTCCATCTCGAGGAAATGGAAAACTCATAATTAAATAAAATTTTAAAAACCTAAAAAAAAGGACCAACAAAAAAAACCTCCACAAAACTGCAAAATAGGGAGTTTTCTCATGTATGCAATAAAACATTTGTAGCCTTTTAATTCTCGATTGAGAGACACCTAAACTACCTAGCTGTTCTGTACTTTTCATTGTACAGACTTCAAACAGATGCATCCCAAGATATGAATGGTTTGAATTATTTTTATGTTATAAACTCCTGATTGTGTGAATTAGACAAAAGAGCAAAAACATAAGCAAGGGTCAGGATACTTGGTAGAAAACCTACAAGTGGGCTGTACTGCTCAAAAATGTGTCACATGGCACCAGCATCAGTGATGAAACGCTTCTCAGCATCAAGCTGGTTTAGATCTGTGGGCCAAATTCCTGTGTTTTCTCACAAACTCTATTTCATACCTTCTGTTTTACTAGGGTAGAAATACAGTCGGAGTATAAACTCATTCTTCTTAAAAATAAAAATAAAAAAATAATTTTTAGAAAGTAACTTCCCCCTCCCCACTTCTCTCGGTATCATTCCTTTTATCCCCAGTAGTCTAGTTGTCATTACCACAGGATCTAAAGGTTTACTACCTTCCACCAGTCTTGAAGGACTCTGGCATGTGTCTGCCATCTGGTTTTCTTCAACATGAGTTAATTAGCTGTGCTGTATGTTGGTCATCTGTTGTAGCATACATGACAGGCATATTGCATATGTTATAGGCATACTTGCCCATTCCCTACTCAGGAAGTGAAAGTAACTTTCATGGGTTTGGGACGCCTTGTATGCTTTAATAAAATACTCTTAATAACTTTTACTCTTGTTTTATCCTTAGGCCAGAGTAAATTCTGAGCAGGAGCACTTCCTCATTGTACCTTTTGGACTCCTTTATAGTGAAGTTACTGCATCTAGTCTGGTAAGCAATTACTGTTTTTCATAGCTGTAAGATATGAATAGCTGAATCTGCTCTGTCTGTATATCTGTCACTGTTTAAGTTCTGTCCTGAGAATATTTTACTCTGTGTTACATACTTAGAATAGTTTTATTCAACATGATTGGTTTTGCTACAGCTGAGGTATCCCTGGGAAAGATTTCTTTGCACATGTTCACCACCAGGTGTCCTCCAGTTGATCTAGATGTAAACAAGAGCCAAGTCATTTGGGTAGCTGATCACATGGTGCTCTTGAAGGCTGCTGCCTGTTGAATCAGGCTTGTTGAGGGCAACAGTATGCATTTCAGTCAAAAATTAGTCAAACGAATTACCATTTCAAGACGTTGTGTCAGATGCCTGATTTAGTTGCCATCGTTTAATGATGTAAGTAGCCAAGGGTGTAGGTAAATTATGGTTTTGAGATCTAATGGTTGCAGCTGAAGACACAACTTCCTTAACTGTTAGCTAGTGGGAAGCATTTTGTGGGCATTTATCTTCAGTCTAGTCTACACTGCTGCTGAAGGCAACTTGAGTTAATGTGGTTGATTGTCTTGCGTTGAAACAAAATAAAAACTTTCACACTATTCTTTCCACCTGGCTACTGTAAGGTAGGTAATCTCTAGCAGAGACATGAGGTAAGTATGGGCAGAGGACTAACATTTCTAACTTGTGTCGCTCTTGACACCTTAAGGTCCCAATACTCCCCCTCAACTATCTGTAAAGTTGGTTCTTTCTTACATAGCTCCACCTTAACCACCTGTAAAATTTTAATTCAAAAAGTGATAGGGAAAGGAATGGAGAAAACTGAGACCTGCACTTTCTTGTTACTACAGGATTTTTAGAAGAGGGTAACGACCACAGTATGGGGGTATTTAGTGCGTTTTGGGTTGCTTTGGTGGTTTTTTGTTTGTTTTGTTTGGTTTTTTTAAGGTGTCCTGCTTTTCTTTCTATATCAGGAGTGTAAATATCTTGACAATGAAGATTGCATGAAGGTAGCAAAATACACACACGCACAGAGTAGGCAGCATGTTCACACAGAAAATAGCTAGCTGCAGGATTTAATAAGGCGACATAGACTACAATGATAAGACATGTAGCTTAGCCACACGAGCATGCTGACCAGCAGCCTGCTTACATGACTGGCCCTTTGTCGCCCCTTTCTCTCCACTTCTCACACGCTTGTTTTTCCCTGCTCTACTTTGAAACTCCATTTTCTCTGATCTTGTTCTCTCCCAAATAAACAACCCATGCATAATTACTTTTTCCCTTTTATTCCAGTTTTTCTACGTCCATATCCAAATTTGGTATTTATAATATTATTACCTGGGCAATCTCAACCTTACATGGTATCAGTGGTATGATTACCTAGGTGCTGGCCTTTCAAGAACCTACTCCCCAAAAGGTCCCAGTACTCCTCTTCAGGTATCTGTAAAGTTTGCAAGTTTCTTATATAACTCCACTGTAACTCTCTGTGAAATGCAGCCATTTGTCACAGCGCTGTCTGTAACTTTTGTCAGCTTCTTGCACCGTTACCTGTTACCTGCAGTGGTTTCTCGTCTCATATCCAGTAGTTCCTGATGTCCTCTTCAGTTAGCTTAATCTCAAGCTGGGGCCCTGGTCACCTACCTACAGCCTTATGGTGCACATTTTGACACTTGTTAAAATACTGAAAGACATATGGGTTTAGACCTTCAGTGGTAGCTGCTGAATTAAATCAGATTTTTGGCAGTCTTGATTTATTTATTGATTTTATTTATTTATTTATTGATTGATTTAACTCCTTTTGTTCCCAGGTTAAAATCAATATTCAGGGAGATGTAGTTGATCGTGGAAGCACTAACTTGGGAGTAAACCAGGCTGGTTTTACTTTGCACTCTGCAATTTACGCAGCTCGACCTGATGTTAAGTGCATTGTTCACATTCATACGCCAGCAGGGGCAGCGGTAAGCACACATTTTAAAACTGTCTTGTTCCCTCCACCCAGCTGGAAAATAGGTGGATCCCCCTTAATCATAGATTTGCCTCCTTTTTGAAGGGGACAGAGCCTTTAAGGCTGCCTTCAAATACGTGGTTCTGTTTGAATCAATCAGATCCTTCTTATTTGCTTGTTACATGAGTGGTCAGACAGTAAATTGAGTTTTATAATTGGAAAATACATATTTCATATTTGTGTGTCCTTTACCACAAAAGTCCCTATCTTTTGACAGTGAGTCATAAGTGCTTTAGCATATTTTGTTGGTTTTGTAAAGCACAATTTATCAAGGTTTTCTTAAATATTTTAAAATTTTCCATTACCTCTCATTAGAGCAACTGGTCACAAGTCAGTTTTGCCCCTTTGGAATTTTTTGAGAGAGTCATCTTGTGACTATATTTCAAAGTTCATATTTTAGTTTTTTTCTTTAATTATTTTTTTTTTAACAGATTAAGAGCAGTGATCCAACCATTTTAAGGATAAATGATCAGATTCCTAAAATTGTGAATTACAGAGTAGTCTTTAAAAATATTCCTTAACTTTACCTGCAGTGCTGCAGAATTACCTGTGACAAAGTTTGTCACTGAATTTCTTTTGGAGGAAATAAAAAATAAAATAAAAAAAAAAATCACTGAGTGAAAGGAATGAAGGCTGTAGTTGATTATGAGGTTTGGATTTTTTTTTTCCTGAGTATTTTCATATTGGTGTTGATGTTATGTAAAAGCAACCACACTGAGTCAGACACGAGATCAGTGTGACTTTTGTATCTGATCAAAAAGTTGTGAAAAATAGAGGTTTGAGGGGTGGGAGTATAAGACCACTATGTATGTGCCTGTACAGACATATATATAAAATATATGAAATTCTGTTTTTATTATAATTCTTATCAATATTATATTTTCAATTTTTCCAGTTTTTTCTGTTGCAAGAAATTAAGTATTTGTTTTAATATTTCTCAGGTTTCTGCAATGAAGTGTGGTCTCTTGCCAATTTCACCTGAAGCACTTTCTCTAGGGGAAGTAGCTTATCATGACTACCATGGTATTTTAGTGGATGATGAAGAAAAGGTGGTTATTCAGAAAAATTTGGGACCTAAAAGCAAGGTCAGTATTTACATCTGGAATTAAAGAAAAATATGTGTGTGGGGGTGGGGGAGGTATGTTCTTTAATCAAGAGCAAGAAAATACTTGCCTTACTGCTGTTAACTTTCTTTGCAATGTCTCTAGGTCCTTATTCTCAGAAACCATGGCTTAGTCTCAGTTGGAGAGACTGTTGAGGAGGCTTTCTACTATATTCATAATCTAGTGCTTGCCTGTGAGATTCAAGTAAGAATTTTAGTATGCTATGTAATAATACAGTCTGCTCTGTTAACCTTCAGACAGATTAAAAGTTGCACACTTTACTGGTTAAACTCTTGATCTAAACTAACACGGTGATCTGTGAAATTATTATACTATGCGAGGGTATCCAAAACATTGGTTTAACCAGCAATATTCAAATACTGTATTGGAACCATTGATTTGATATATACTGCCTGTTAAAGTAGACATATTTTCAAAGCCTTGAGACAAGTTTTATACAAGTATGTTTATTTAGCTTTAAAATTAAGTAGATTTCTTGTATTTTGCTGATGGCAAATTTCCTCCCCCCCAAGAAACTAAAAGGTGACTTTATTGTTTTTAAGGTACGTACCCTGGCCAGTGCAGGTGGACCTGACAATTTAGTGCTTTTAGATCCTGGAAAATATAAAGCCAAGTCTCGTTCCCCTGAGTCTCCAGCAGGTGAGGGTACTGTATCCCATCCAAAATGGCAGACTGGCGAACAGGAGTTTGAAGCTCTTATGCGAATGCTTGATAATCTGGTAAGGCAGGCATTTTTGTCTAATTATTTCATATGATAATGTATAAAATAACTTCAAAAGCTGCAATAAGGGACATTAGTAAAGAATGGGCTGCATGCAGTTGGTTTAGTTTACATCCTGCAGGCTGTTCTTTCCCAAAGATTAAGGGCCCTCAGAGGAGACAACATGAAAAGCATCACAAAATGCTTCAGGTGTCCTTTGTGCAGATAGATTTAATTCTGTATTCATAATCTGGTAGTTATCAGTGAGATGAGAGGGGATCCTTCTGTGATTCGGCACTTCCAAATGAGAGTACTGTGATGTTGCTATTCCTTAGTCTGTGTCCTCCTCTCTGTTCCTGTCCCCTCCCAAAATGTGTAAAACAGTGTTAA
>VYXH01001989.1:578944-596444 GCA_013397275.1 Burhinus bistriatus | reverse complement strand
CTGGTATTGTCCTGCCCCTTTATAACTAGATACTGAAACAATTCCTAAGTGTTCTGAACTCATCTTGGAAAAAGATGGTATTACTATCCACTGTATGAAGACTTTCATTGTCTTACATTTTATTACTGTCAGACCAGTTGCTGGATACCTCTGAAACAGCCACCACTGAGTTTATGGTAGTAATACTGTTCCCTGAGTTCATAGTTTTACATTAGTGACCTCTTTTCCTGTTTTGATTTCACCAGTTGAAATTGTAGCCTAGATAAAAAAGTCAATGGATCTCTCTCCATATTATATTTTATTATATTATAATATGTTGTGATTGTTGCAGAATTTTTTTTGGCCTTTGGAACCACATTTTAATCTCTTTGAAATGACCTAGCAGTTAGTTTTCCAGTCTTTGAATTTCAGATCTTCTTGTCACCAATCTACCAACATGAAAGCATTGAATGCATTGGGGTTTTTTTCACTTTATTTCTTTTAAAGTATAAAATATGCACTAGTATCTTGTCAACTTATCTCAGATTGTTTTCCTACTTCTAACTGATGGCCATATGGAACATGGGAGTTAGCATTATGTCACAGGAAAGTCTGTGTGCAGGGATACTAGCGGGAATACTGATTTGTGCTAAAATAATTCATATAAGGTTGACAGAGCTTTTGCTTTTCCTGTCTCGGCACTGTAAAATAGTAATCACTTGAAATGAGAAGTCTGGTGAAATTGCCAAGCAGTTTCTTGGTGTTTGAAACACAAATATCGCTGTATTAAAACCTTGAATGAAGTGACTAAGAGGGGAGAAGTAAAACTTCAAACTTTATACTTTCCTGCTGACAAGAAGGGTAGTAAACTAGACACAAGCACAGGTGATGCATGATCTTCATACTTTCTGAAATACCAAGTATTAATAATTCCATGTGCTTCTGTACTTGTATGCACGTATATTTATATAAATTGAATGTCCTTTTTAGGTGCAGAGGTCTTTCTGGATGCATGCTTTTCTTCTTTTATCTTGGAACAAGAACCGGAATATTTTAAAAATAAATTTTGAGTCAGTTGTTAGGAGTTCTGTACCATTGTAGGATATCTAATTTAAATTGATAATACCTAGATTTAAATATCCAGTTTCTGTTCCTATCTTCTGTATGGAAAGAATGGGGGAAGTATTTAGGATGCAATGAAAGGGATGTGTTTGAGTACTCCAGAGTGTCAGTTTATGCATAGAAAAATATTTGTATGTCCTTTTGAGAATATGGTCCTGACTAGATGCAAAAATTGAATGTTGTGCAGTGTTTTACAGTAAGTTCTGTAGGAAGATGATATTGTGGTGCAAATAGGCTAGTGACAGAAACGTGTAAATGACTGGTCAGGTACAGTAGACTTATATAAGTATGACCTCTGTGCTTCTCATGTTTCTTCACAAACTACAGTTGTCTGTTACCTCATCTGTAGAGTTTTACCATGAGCCATTACTAAAAAGCAAAGGACAGTACCTGCTGTGGTACTTACAGACTAAATTCTGAGAAATGTGAGGAAACAACTAGGAACCTGAGCACACATCTTCAAGTGGTGTTGATAAGCACAGCTTTATTTGATTGGTAGGACCATAGCAATTGACACTAGTTGCAGCCTGTTGGCAGGTTCACCCACTCCTTTTTCAAATACGAAAATGCGGTTAACTTTTCTCTTGTTCATGTGACTGTATTCTGCTGCTTTCCTTTACAGATCCGAGAGCAAAATTTACAAGATATTAAAACCGCGGGCCCTCAATCACAGGTTCTTTCTGGGGTAGTTGTGGACAGGAGTCTTGTACAGGTGAGAGTATAAAATGCATAAGACTATTAGTTTAAAGTTAATCTACGATATCCTCTGCTTTCACCTAATATATCACTATAAAATTATTCTTTAATTGGCAGAGAGTAACTGTTTATAAGGTAAGTCTTAGAGGTAACACCATTGTTTTTGCGAGAGTGCTCAGGATCAGAAATTTAAGAGGCTTCAGCCATGTAGCCCAAGCATGTCTGTGGACGATGCTTCTTGGTTTTTTTTGCTGAATGTAATGCATGAAATTCAGAAGGCTTATTTATATGGGTTACATTCTTGTTCAAAACTAGTTGGACTTTGTGACAACTTTTTGTTTGTTTGTTTTCCAAGTTTATGTACCTTCAAGTATTAATACTGGGCACAGCTGGCTCACTATGGGGCAGTAGTGTTGTGTGTTAAATATGTTTTGTCATGCTTCATAATGTTTTATTTGAAGAGCACTTTGTGGGAAAAAAAGCTATTATCAATAAAACTTAAAAGCAGTGTATCTGCATATACAAAAGACTTTGAATCTACGAATCATAGCTCAAAGTAAAGTAAGAATTAGAGCTAGAGAATTAGAGCTATACAGTATACTGTATAGCTGGATGACTTTAAAGCTATATATATCTGAGTGCTTTAACTGCCCCAGATAAGTGTTTTCTAATATACTTTCAAAAGTTTGGCAAGTCTTACCATGACCATAGCATTATTCATGTTGGGTGTCATATTGTGTGCATGTCGATTCATTGTCATTTGCAATTTTACCTACCAGTTACTGTTTCTTTGCATGTTTTTAGCAAGCATCATAATGCTTTTGGTTGATGTTTTAAAGCCTGGGCTCGGTTTGCTCTGTTTACTGAATTTACTGTTGCAGGATGCTCCCCTCTCAGACTGTACGGAATCTATTGAAGGGCTCGATCTCACAGAGCAGGCCTTTAGTCCCGCTAAATCTCTGTCTGTTAGAAAGGTACTGCCCTGTCATACTGCTCTAAATACTGTTGTTCACCCTTCATTTTACCTCTTCCTTACCCTGCCCTCTCCTTTTGTTAGTTAATGATTTCTAGAAAAGAAAAAAAAAAAAAAAAAGATGGATCTCCAAATTATGTATATGCAACTATACAAGCAGTTACTTTACCCTGTTGAAATATCTTTTAAGGATTTTGATCTTTTTTGTCTTTAGAAGCTGATGAGGAAAGACTTCTGATGTTAAGGTGCTGATTAGGTTCTGCATATAGTGGGTTTCTTTGAGCATGCTATTAGTATTTAATTACTCTAATTTGAGATCCATTTTGAGTTAGCTTAAACTCAGCCTGAGTACATCAGTGTAATTCCGAAGATATCCACACGTTCAGCTGATACTGTCAACTTCTGATCCTACCTACGTTGCTAGACGTCTTGTTTCCTTAAAACTTCTTGCGGTTATCTACAGAAGTTGCTGAGTAATGCCCCACACTTGCAAAACTGATTTGCTTTCAGACATGTAATCGTGCTTGTGCTTATGTAAAATACTTTAAATACAGAATTCAAGGGATGTGTGTATGATTGGGGTGGGCAGTCCTTTAAGGCTGAGTAATCAGGAACAGTTTGCACATTGGGAACAATCTGTCCTTAGCTGTATTTCTCTCCCAGGTTCTGAAGGAGTTTTAGAGGTGATCTAACATGGAAACACAGTGTGTAAATAAGCATTGGTGTCTCTTCTGCTCCAGTATTTTATCTAAAAGATTCTTAAATCTTGGGTTAGGTTGTGCCTAATATCTCATTATCAGAATAGCTTTCCCATCAAAAAACAGAAATCTTTGATTTACATCATTGTTGCAACACTTTCTAGTGTAATGAACCAGTTTAGATTATAGATAGTTGTATCATACAGAGAATTTGATAATGATGTTTTTCAGGTTACAGTTTGTTTTATGCATATTCTGAAAGGAAAAATAAATAAAACACTATTTCCAGAAATAAGATGAAAAATAAAACAAAGCCAAATTCTTCCAGGCAGTGCTTGCCTTTTATTCTCTACTTAAGAATAACATTCAAACTGAAAAATTATTTTTATAGTAGTCATCTGTTGCTTATCACAACACAGGCAGTTTCTTTCATCAATGATGTGCAAGATACCTTTCAAGTATTATTCTTGAGTAATGGCATCATCTTTCTGTAAAACTAGTAAAATATTTTTACATGGATTTTTGTAGATGGCAAGGAGCCAACAAAAGGTCTATTAGTTATGTGATTTTGCCTAGTATAATATTAGGGTTTAGATGTCCAAATGATGTGTTTCCTTTTTGTGGTGCCATGAAAGTACTTTTCTTCTGAAATACTGTGTGAAATTAGATCACAATGTTAATTCCAGTAGGAGTGGCCATTTTCATAATCTTTATTATCTTAATATGGGTTGTGACCTGAATGCTTAATAATTTCCTGTTGGGGGGAAAAAAAACCCAACAACAAAAAACCACAAACCAACAACAACAAAAAAACCCACCAGAGAAATTTTCTAGGAAAATCATGCCAAAAATCAGTCATGTATTGTGGAATAAAGGAAGTATAAGCAATCTCATGATCCCCACCTAAATCTCACATGAAACTTTTAATAAAACTTTGAGGAGACCTGTACATCAAGGACTTAAGGACTTTTAGGTACCAGATAATTACAAGTTCTCAGTTGACAAATTCTTTGACACTCAACTACGGTTAAAGTAAAAAGTGCCATCTGATTGCAGTAACGCTTAAAATGTGTTATGTTTTCAGTTAACGCTGAGATTTCTGTCAAATACTAAAGCACGCTATTTTGGATGAAAAAAATCCTGTTTGTGTACAGTATGCATGTAACGCTTTGAGTCTTCCGTGCCTATGGCTGCAGTAGTAAATACTCCATTTTGCCTTGTCACTTGCTTTGTCCATGTTCTGAGAAGTCCTGGCCATGTTGCAACACAAGCTCCTTGTGCATCATGTAATTTTATTCATATTATAGACTTGGTCAACTAAGCTTCTGCTGCAGTCTTGGCTGAATGAGAGGCAATGTTGGTTATTCACATGCATTTTCAAGAATTTTAAGTACAAGGGGAATCACCTGTTTCCTGTCTCTTCCTTTAGAGTGGAAATTCTGTGGCTTGTTCTTCAGGAAGAGCCTCTCAGTTCTGCCCCAGAGGTGGCACTGTGTTTAAATGACAACTTCCACATAAACAGTACTTTAAGAATCTTGGGTTTTTTGGATAAAGGCACTGCAGATTGTGTTAAGAGCAATGGTTAACTTTAGACAATTATTATGAACCTGCTGTCTGATTAAGAGAAAAATTGGCATGTATAACGTGCCAGTTTTGCTCATATCTATCCCTGAGAACAAGATGAAGTGCTTGCCTGTTAAATGATGGTCAGCTCATAGCAGTTTTGAATTTCTCTCTGAAAGCAAGATTTTGTGGAGAAGTTGCAAAAAGACTTGATAATCTGAAATTTCCTTGTAGGATATGTGAGGTCCAAGTTTAGTATGAAGGTATATTGTATATCATTAGCTATGAATTACTTTCCCTTTGGATCTTTGTGGGGGAGTATGTCCCTACAGAATTCTCAGGAGTGAAAATATATTCTATCAATGAATGTAATCTATCCATTATTTCTTAGAGTGGAGAAAATGCTGTTGGTACTCACGTCCTTACACATGCAATCAAACTTCAAATAGTCATCAAAATAGCACTAGAATTATCATCAAAATAATACTAGTATCAGCATAATCCAGATGAAATCACTAGAACGTTAGTTTTTTGCATGTCATCCTATGTTGAAACAGAGTTGCCAGTCTTTTATATGGGAATTTATTGCCTCTGTACAGGCTGTCTAATACTTGAAGCAACTCCACACCAATTTTCTTGTTCCATTTTTCTGAACAGTCACAGGAATCTCCAAATGGCATGGACAGGTTGATAGCTCTGCAAAGTCTTACCTATTTTAGTGTCACATTCAACAATCTAAAATATGTCCTGTTCTGTCTTTTTAGTCCTTTATACTAATTTTCCTTCTGTCCCGTGTTACTCTCTTCATTCGTTTTCCCCATAGAGGCAATCCCTCTAACTAATAATTTCATTAGTGGCCTTTGAACTGCTTCCATATGATTGATACCAAGCAAAACTGGATGTGTTAATCTGGAAACAGCTTTTAGCAGATCAAAAGTTTGCCTTTCTGGTCTCTTGTGTAATTCTTCTGCTTATACAGTCTAAAAACAAGTGCTTTTTCTTTGTAATACATAATCCACTTACTGTTGTTGCCTCTGATCTTTTTCAATATTATTGCAACAAGTACTGTTTGAATTGATTGTGGGTATGTTTTTTGTGTTTGATTTTTGTCTTGTTGTTGGTTTGTTTTGTTTTTTTTTTTTAATTTAGTCAATGTGGTAAGCTTGAGGCGTTGCTTTTATTCCCAGTAGTTAACAAAGGTACTCTCTTAAGGAAGAGGACACATAATGCCAGTGCACAAGTCATCTTGCCGCAAACCGCATGTCTTGCTGTTTGTCATTATTAAATCAGTAGGCATTCAGTAAAACTTTGTTTGGTGTGAAAGTTGTTCTACCCAGTCATTTTGGATTTAACTTGCAGACAAAATTCAAAGATTCTTAAACATTCTAGGGATACCAGTGTTGTTGCTCCGTTGACTTTTGTAATACTAGAAAACTCTAGAAATTCTGCACAAAATCAGTGCTTTACAAGCCGCTGTTACTTATTGCTGAGTTTCAGTTAAGACTACGTATTCAGTTTGAAGGGTGGGCAGAGATAGAGAGGGAAATACAAAATTGCCATGGGCACCAATTTTCTGCCATCATTAAAAGCTGGGACCTGTAGTTTTGGGGGTGTTTACATTTTCTACAAAACAAGTAAGATTTGTACAAAGGTTGATGTTTTTGTGACTTTTTTATGTGTTATCCTGTAAGAAAAGCCATGACTATCAAATCAGAGGTTTTCTGGTATTAAGACAGCTGCTGCTTAATGGAAAGAGTTGAGAAAAGACTTCTGACATTCTACTGACATTCTGCATCTCAGATGAGAATTCCTCTTATTTTATGGAGAAGGGGACGCGATCTATAATGTTTTGGAGACATTTCTCTCCTGCAGTTCCTTTCAGGATCTCACAGTTGGAGGCTTGTTATGCTGTTTGTTCTTCAGTACTTCTGGCTGGTGTTTACTTCCTGAAGAGCAGCATAGATTCTAACAACCAGCTGTTCTTACCTCCCTGGATTGCTCTAGACCAGATTTCTGGAGATCTCTCATGAGGCTTTTGGAAATACCTGACTGCTTTTGTCCGTGTTCCATCTGGACGTTCTTGTCTGTCACCTTTTTGGTGCTGACAACTTGTCCAAAGCAGGTTGTAGCATTCAAAACAGTATTCTGTCTACTTTCATCTTCAGTTTTACTTGGTGGACAACCGTGAGATCTTCACTGTATGGACATTGAATGGAATGTTTGTCTCTTTGTTTGCGTGCTATTTATTTTTGAACTGTACTTTCTAATGCTTTCTTTTAAATACTGGTACAAATAACATTTGAGTATGAAGATGACTTGGGCCAATCAATAACTCATACTTATTTGGTAATGGAATTCAAATACCTCTTTTCAACAATGATGACAATTCAGGTATCACAATGACACAAGGCACAGACCACACTTCAGTCATTTCTAAAGTGGTGTCAATAGAGTTCTGTATATCCAATGAAAAAAACAAATGCTTAAACAAGTACTTAAAAGATAGAGCAGCTATCCAGGCAAGCATCTTCCACATCCGAGACAATGAAAAGCCAATGGCTTTAGGCTTTACTATATGATTAGAGAAGAAAAACTGAAAATCTTAGCATTAGAGAACCCCTGATGCAGCTGCTTTTGTCCATTGGAACTTACTGTACTTAGAATTGCTAATGTTTTATTTTTATTTGTATAACTTTTTATCTGGCTTGTATGACAGATGTTATAGATGTAAAAATGCTAACTTGTATAAGATTACAGTTAACCTTAATTACTTAAAAATTGCTTGTAATAAACTGTTAATCTGGTGTATACAGAACATGTACAAGATGGCTTTTTACTATAACATCTGTTAGATATTACGTAGTAGCTACTAGAAATGGCTCTTCCCTTATTTAAAAAAAAAAAAAAAAGAAAAAACCAAACAAACAAACAAACAAAACCCACCCTGAAACAAACAAAAACACCACACAAAACCAAACCATAAACAAAAATACCTGAGCTAAGTCCTGTGAACTTCTACAGGTATTCTGTGCCGAGATTGCCATGCAGTTGGGCCTAGTATCCTGTTTCTTTTGTGGGGAGAAAAAGAAACTTGATACTTCTGTGACTTCAGATATTGATTCAGCTAGACTGTTTGGCTGCTGTTTGGTTTACTGCTTAATGGTGGATATTCCGTGGTGGAAACACTGATGTGTCTGTAAGAGTAATTAATGAGACCTATTTTCTCCTTTATATTAACCTGCTCTCAATTAAATTAAAAAAAAAAAATAATTATGTAACAGATTTTTTTATTTTAATAGAAAAGAAAATAAATATAGCATTTTTTAGATTATATTTTTGGTTTGTTGTTGGTTGCTCTGTAGTCTCTGTACTTCACAGGCTTTTGCAAGTTACTGCTCAATTGCAGATGTATCTTGATTTTCTTTTGTCAGGGAGAACTGGTGACTGCATCAAAGGCAATAATTGAGAAAGAATATCAACCAAAAGTCATAGTGAGCACAACAGGACCAAATCCCTTCAATAAGCTCACTGACCGAGAACTGGAAGAATATCGCAAAGAAGTAGAAAGAAAGCAGAAGGGACCAGAAGGTTGGTTTCTCTGTGTTTTTTTTTCTGCAATAACAGAAATCTCTATAATAACAGCAAGTTTATTACTAACTAGAAGGTGGTTTACCTGCAAAGGCCATGGCTAAATTATTCAACTTCTGTGTGTTTCAGTTTTTCCAGTGTAAATTACACATTTAAAAAGTATAACGGAGCTAGAATGTGCTATCTAAGTGTTAATGGAATATTCTGTAAAATATGTAGATCTTACTTTAAAAATTATCCTAGTAGACAAACTGAGGTGTTTCGTATGGCCAGTCACTGCTGCTATTAGGAAGCTGAAAGCTTGAAACTTCAGTCAGAAAAATTTTTAGGTACTGCAAAGTATCGCAGATTGTTCCACTTCGTTTCACTTAGTGCTAGAGATAGTCTAGGATGAGAGAATGGCATTGCTTTTTAGCAGCAAAACTGCAGTTTTCTAACTGCAGTTAGAAAAAAACCCTGTTTTCTAACAGTTTTGTGGATATGAGAGATCCGTTGAATGGGGAAGGTACAGAGCAACATTTGATTGCTACTTGGAAATGGCACATTTTGGGGACTTCCCCCAAATCAGATTTCTTAAATAATCATAGAATAATGAGAGAATTGTGCTATAAAAAGAGATCATTGCTGCATCTGAAGTGGCTATCCTGCTTTACTGCTGTATAGTTTTAAGGGATGATATTTATGACACTCATCTGTTGTTAGATTTTTGAATTTGAATGATGCAGGAACCAGTAGTGCCATTTCTTTTGGAGCGTGTGCTCCCTTCTGCTTTTTGAGAGGATAGCGTCAGAGCTGTTGTAGATTATCTGCGTTCAGTTAATCAAGTATTGGACTATGTGGAGTGGGATACTCTGCTGTTATGCCTGTGTAACTGCATACGTTTATCCTGTCAGTAACATTGCTACATCCTTCTCAGATAAGGTGTCAAAATATGGAGAGACTGTGTTACTGAGACAGACACCAGCTGGGGAACAGAGTACATTGCTTAGAAATCAGACCATCAGTGAGCAAAATACATCAAATAAAAAATCTCTGGATTTGAAAGGCAGATCAAAAACCTTTCAAGAAGGAACAGATACGAAGACTTTACAGGATCGTGACTTATCACTGTCTAAATCTTTAGATAACACTCGGTTTGCTGCTGCGTGGGTTTCTTGTCAGACCACGCAGCAAGTCATCACACATCTTAACCGAGAAGAGCCAGATGGGCAGAAGTCCTCCCATAAGGAATTTCATACTGCAGTGATCAAAGCATTAAGGTCTGATCCTGACCTTTTGGCTGAGGCCTCAGGTATTACTAATATGGTACAGCTGGGCTTGCAATCTAAGGAACAGCCTCTTTACCTACACCATGTCTGTGGGACTGATTTAACTTTTAATTGTCTAGGTGAACTGTATGGAACAATGTTTTAATACTGTTCCTGATATGTGGTGTACTCTATTAATGTTTTCTTTTGGATCTAGGGCTGTTTAAACCTGGAAGCAAGGGGGACCCTCCTAACTAATAACAAATAGGCAAACCACTGCAAAATCTGTTTTGAATCATTTAATTACTGCATGTTTCTCTGATTATCTGTGTAGTCATCTTTTCTTTTGGGATGTGATTTTGTTTACTCCAAGTTTCAGCAATACAAAGCAAGCAAAAGAGTGTTACCTTGTGTAGGTCTGATAGCATTTCTCCCCCTCGTCCCCCATATTTGTTTATATCTTCCTTGTGGTTTTTCCTCACAAGTTTTCTTTAAAACAATGTGATAAACCAATTCATAAACAATTGTATTAGTCATCTCTTCTTATGGGGAAAAAAAAAAACCAAAACACAACACTACAGCACAACTGTGAGTTGAACAGTTTTGTTAATATCGAACTATCACTTAATTTTCTTTTGCTTGTTTTGGTACTATTTAATATCCTGGCAGAATTTTGATTCAGAAAAATGTATTTGTATCTCATGTGCGTGGAGCAAAAGGACACTTGTTTTCACACATGCTGAAAGGTTTTGTCTGCCTTTTTAATTTCTTTTTGTCTACATCTGCAGAACCTTCAGAAGATGGCAGAGAACAGAAAGAGAGAAGTCCCCCTGATCAGACTTCAGCTCGCACTCCTCCCAGTACGCCGATTAAAATAGAGGAAGGTATGTTCTTCTGCTTTAGGGGCCAGGGGAAACCAGTAACTGCATCATTAGTGACTGACGCATGAAAATACATGAACTAGTATCTAATAATAAAGGTAAATTACTACTTGTATTTTATTTTTATACTACCTAAAATATACTACACTGAACTATGAGTGTAACAGGAGTTAATGTTTACAATAATAAAGAAGTGTGCATTAATGTAAAGACAAACTTTCATCTCTTCAGAATTGCCTTGTCATCTCTTGGTGTTTCTCAACTGATTTACCCTTTTGTACATTTTCTGCAAGAAATAATTGCTCTTATGAAACGAAAGTGTCTTACAGTGAACCAGACGCAAATTTAGATGCTTTGGTAAATCTCCTTCACTGATTGCACATTTCTTAAACATTATTGTACTTGGATTACACCTCAGTAAATATTTTTTCCAGCTCAATTTGAATCTAAATATCTTTATTTGCTCACCTTACATGGTAGTTTTAACTAAAATGAGAGCAGGGCTGGTAAAATCTACAATTTCCTCAAAAAAGGATAAAATAACAATCTTGAACAGGTGTAATCTAATTTTTGTCTTGTTTCTTTTACCTTGTACATTGGATATATCACTTGTCTGTTAGTCTTCCATTCACTACATCATCTCATTCTGTTTTCTATAAGAATGGTGGCAACCATTCTTCTAACTTAACACAATGGCTGTGATGAATGCATAGATTCTCTACTTGTGCTTTTTTCTTCTTGTGGCTGCGTTACAAACAGGAGATGGATATGCTAAAGAGTACCTGTTACCATAGTAAGTATCATTCCATACTCTGACCTGCTTATGTGCTTTGCTTCACTCTTGCATCTCTGTTGGGTTTGCTTTTTTTTTTTTTAGCAGGCTTTTTCAGTTGAGATGCTGATTTCTTTAGCTCTTGATTTCATAAAATTCTAGGTAGTTACAGATCATATGTTAAAATGCATTCCCCCTTTGAAAGAGACTGTGAAAGTGACATCATGTGTTTCCATATCTGTGTGTCCGATTCCTCCGTTTTAAAAGGAATAGTCTGAAGTTGTCTTTCAGATATAGCTGAAACAGGCCTGGAATTTTCTGCCCTGACAGTTTACTGCTGCGTACACAGCTTGGACCTGGTAACGAAATGGAAGATGGTTCCTAATCTATTCCAGTGCAAAAGCGTTACCACTGACATTGATTTAAACTTACCCAGCAGACTTCTGCACAGAAGTGGATATGGAACTACTCCTATGTTATAGATGTCAGCTGTAGGGAAATGCAAATTCCAACCAAGGAATAACAGCAAGTACTTGGCGGCAGCAACTTCTACAGCTGTTTTGGCTAGATCTGCAGGGCTACATCAGATTATGCTTTAAAGTAGTAAGGATGTTTGGCCCCCTCCATTTGTATGTCCTGTTATATCCGAAAGTCAGTGTGTTTGTCACAGATATGAAAGTCAAACCGCGTTATAGACAACTGTGATGTTACTAATAAAGTTCTAAAACCTGAAAACTTTTAACCTGAGAATTGTGTTCCACAAACTCTTCTAGTTGTCTAAGTTTTCCAGGACAAACATACAAAGCTTATTTTAGAGAGTAATTGGAAGTTCATGCCATGACGACTTTGGTTGGCACAAGTTCTGTTGAATGACAATGTTCTCTGTATACAGCCGCTTCTCAACTTTTTTCCTCATATTGTTTCTATTTAAGTGTAGTTGAAGTCAGAAGTGTTTTGTGTTAACTCAGTTATAGCCTAGTTTGTATGTTTGTTTGACATGTTTGTGTTGAGGAAAAAAAATACCACCACCTTTAATTTCATAAATAATGTGAATTGTGAACACACACCAGTACTGTCACTTTTCAAACTCTTATGCCACAGTATATATAAAGGGAGAACATGGATGTAGACATGATTATTCTAAAAAACTTAAGAAATTTTGAGGTACTGCTGAGTTTTTAAACTGTAAACAGGTTTTGCAGCAAGATCTATTTTTAAACCTTCCTAGTTACGTTACTGAAATCCATCAAGTAGAATAGCAAGGCGTTTACATATTGTATGCTTTCTTTACCATATGTGGAATTTGTAAATCCCCCTAATTCTGGTAAAATACTGCCCTCGGCAAGCTAGATAAACAGATGTCTGTCTGATTCCAGCATACTGTTAATCCGTTTAGTAAAGATGATGGTAATTTGACAAACTGGGAAGGATAGAAGTCCTGAATTAATGAGTTATAAAACTGTTTATATTTATCCAATGCTTAGGCCAACTTGCAGATGCTGTTTGAATGCCTGTAGCTTCCTATTCTCCAATTTTAAGAATTTCTAATCCCTTTTTAAAAACTTTGTTTAAAACTGTCTTTTAAACTTCTTTTTAAAAGATGAAATAAAACTGACAATCTAACATGGTCCCTGTTCTAAAAATTGGGCCAGCTAATGAATAGAATAGACTATTTTCAGTTGGAAGGGAGCTACAATGACCATCTAGTCTAACTGCCTGACCACTTCAGGGCTGACCAAGGGCATTGGCCAAATGCCTCTCAAACCCTGACAGGCTTGGGGCATCGACCACCTCTCTAGCGAGCCTGTTCCAGGGTTTGACCACCCTCTCGGTAAAGAAATGCTTCCTAATGTATAGTCTAAACCTCCCCTGGTGCAGCTTTGAACCATTCCCATGTGTCCTATCGCTGGATCCCAGGGAGAAGAGATGAGTAATGTGTTCAGTTAGTTCCTGAAAAGTAAAATGAAATCCAAAGAGAGTGTAGCGGTAGCAAAGAATTGTAGGTGGTGCTTCTTACAAATCTGTGTGTCACATACACATACAGGCTAAACTAGAGCTTCAGGAGGCAGCTTGTAATGTACATAATCGCTTTTTCTTTTTTACGCTGTTTTAAATCCTGCCTGCATTATAACTTTTAAACTGCTACCTTGCGCATTCTGAGTGTTTGCCACTGAATAAGAGTGTGTTTTGTTTATTTAACCTATTAGAAGTTCCTGGTGGTCTAGGAAAAACATGTTGGGTTTTCTAGCGGGTGCTCACAGAACAGAGCCCTCGAAAATATATTAGAGGATTAGTAATTTCTGGCAGAAATAAAAAGAACACTCATTGTCAATTCCATAGGAAAAATGGGAAAGTATCCAGTATTTCCTGTAAATTCTTGTGAAAGCCTTCAGTCTTTTCAAATTAAAAGGAACAAGATTTTTAAAAGGGGAAAAAATAGTTGCCTTTCTTTTGTGCCTTACAATAAGCACGGCCTGGATTTCGTTCTACATTCCTCCTTACGTAACATCAATGGGGATATATTTGACACAGCTAAGGAGGTGCTTCTCGGCTCCAGTGCAGTGATGAACATTGCAGGGAACTTTAAAAAATGCTTTTTGTTAAATGTATATGCATAAAGAGGAGCTTTAAACAGCACATCTCTAAAGCATAGTGGTGAATGAGGCAAGTGGTGTAACTGAGGGAGTAGTGGTAAAGTTCACCTTTGGACGTACAAGTTATCACTAGATTTTTGATGTTCCTTTATACAGGAGTGCGTTTTGCTGTTAGACATTACATACATTTAAAAAAAAAAAAAAGCTGTATTGCATAACCTGCTGTGAGCTCATTTAATTTGATAAACTACATGGATTTTACTTACAGGAATCCATAATATATACTCATATCCTGCAAAAGTAGTGAAGCCTTTGTGATAGGAAATCATATTGTGAAGCAACATCTCTTAGATCTCATGGAAGAATATTATGAAAATCCAAGCATTGTGATTAATAATTGGCAAGCCAACAGTTTAGAAGCTAATGGGTTTGCATGTATTGGATCACTGCAAACCAGCAATTAGTTTTATCCCACCAAAAGAAAAAGGAATCAAGGCAGGGAATTTCACGATGCTCTCTTCAATGCCAATGAAAATTGCAGGTTTAACTCCTGCATACTGTACTAAAGCCTCATGTTGCTTGCAAATGGTATAAATAAATCATGAGAGAAGTCTGAACAGTTACTTTCTTGCTTGTTTACGCTCATATGATGGAATTCAGCTTTATCTGTTCTGTGATAAGAAGCTTAAAAACAAACAAAACTTTTGAATATCTTATTTCTGTCTCTGTGCCCAAAGCTAAAGGAGAACAGACCTATTACAAAGGCTTTTATGCAAAGTAAATATGTTAGGTTTTTTTATAGAGAGCACTCACTGTCAACTTGCTTGGCTTTCTCTGTTCTAGGGACGCTTACGTAAACTAACTGTGTCGTTGTCTGTCCGTCCACTAGAGACACAGCAGGACCAGACTTACAAAGATGACAGTGACGCTGCAACTTTCAAGCAAACCCTCCCAGATCTCACCCCTGATGAGCCTTCAGAAGCACTCAGCTTCCCTCCCTTAGGAAAGGAGGAAGGGAGATGTGATGAAGATGTGTCCAAAAGCCAAACAGAATCGCCTGCAGTGGAAAATAAGGAACCCCAGTCTCAGCCCACTGGAGAGCCAGTAACACCAACAGCTGAGGAGGGGACAGCAGCTGATGCAGGTAGTGACGAATCTCCAGGGAAGTCCCCATCGAAAAAGAAAAAGAAGTTTCGCACTCCTTCCTTCCTGAAGAAGAGCAAAAAGAAGAGTGACTCCTAAAGGCCAAACACACTGCAGAAACACTGTCATATTTTAAAATTCATTAACCACTAGAATGTACCAGATCGTACTGAGTGTTTTGTCTTATTACCTAAATGAATGCAGCAAGTAATCCAACCAGCCCCTCAAGTTACGGCTTGATTGTTTAAGGTTATAACCGGAAACTAATGTCCAAAAAGGTGCTAATCCTGTGTTTTCAGCAGCTACAGCAGATCTGATCCCTAATTTGTAATCAAAAGTAAATGACTTCCATGTGGAAGGCATTGAATCACTATTTTTAATTTAAAGCCCGCACTGCTTTACAAAAGAGTAAAAAAAATTACACAATTAAAAATAAAACACACATTGCTTACCACAAGAAGTGTTCTTTTCCAATATTCTCTTCCAAGTCACAAGTAAATTTCCTCTTCAATACTGAGTCTTAGAGAGGATCCTTTTGCCGTGGTGATTTTAAGGGGGATGTATTCGTGAACTGACATGTGAACTTCTGCAAGCTTGTGATTACTGGCCATGTTTTAGTCAGGCTTTGCGGCTATCCATTTCTTCCTCTCTTTCTCCCCTCTATTGTAACAAAATGAAAGTATTTTTCACTTGGTTTATTTTATAACTGGCACTTGAAATCATCATTGATGTCTAGGACTGAAATAACTGTCATGTGTTCCGCTCATGTTGTGTGTTGAAAGAGCCCGATCTTATTTTTCTAGTGAATACAGTTTAAGGGATATCTGTCTTTTCAATCTCGCCTCCCTAAGAATCAGTCATATGGTAATGTGGCTGTTAGAAAAGGTTAAAAAGTAACTGTATTAGAAGAATTTCCCAAGTTTTTCAGCTGGTGGTGTGAAGCATGGGCACTTGCATTTTGGGCCTTAGCACAGGGTTTTTTCACCCTCTTAGAAATCCTTCGGGTGCACATGCAAACTGCTGCATATAAACCCTATTTGCGGCCTTTTGTGTTTGTTCCTTCCCATGATAAAATGTAAATGCATTACACTGAATATTTAACCTTTTTTATATTAATTATTTTCACTTACAGAAACTGGCATTTCTTTAATTTTTGTTGTTGTTGTTGCCAGCCGTAAAGTACAGAAATCCCAAGTAACCTTAAAGGTGTATTTTCACAGTTTGCTGTAAATGTTTAATATGTAGCATGGTAAAGAAGATCACTTTTGCCACTGAATTCACTATTTTCCAGTTATAGCCATGCTTCTGTCTATCACTAATTGCAAAAGTAGTTTAAGATCAGATAGGTAAAGCTTGCAGGAATTCTCCAGAAACCGTGCGTAATTACCCCAGCCAAAAGCAGGGGAGGTGGGTAACTGCTTCTGGTTTCTAGTATTAGCATTTCTGGTGTTAACAGCAGAAAACACTGACACCCCGGTGTGGGAGAGGGAAACACATTGACTCACAGTAAGCGTCTGTAACAAAACAGGCTATGGATGTAACCTTTGAGGACAATATTAAACATTGCAATGGGTAAAATAGCAGAAAACTAATGCCTTACATTCATGCAGCAGAAAGCATCAAAGGAGAGGTGGGTTGAGCAGCTGGAGGTGGCTCTGGGTGACCAAGGCCTAGGTTAGGCTGGGAGGTGCTGGTACCTTGGGCTGGTCTCGGCAGCCAAGGGGGAACAGCTGAAAGGAGAAAGAGAGCTGTGAGGCTTCATGTGAGGAAAGGGGTTTTGAGGCAGTAACTGATCCTGTGAGAAATGTGAGGTCACCTGCTGCCGGATGGGGCAGAGGAGGGTGGGACAGGAGCCAGCAGGAGCAGCACTGTGCAGGAGAGAGCCCGAAACAGCAACGTTCAGTCAGGACTGCATGGCACCAACGGCTTTCAGCTTCTACTTTAACCTTGTATGTCCTCTGTACACTAGAAAGCATATGATACTTATTTTGCTCAATTGTGTTTTATTGCAGGGTCGTAATTAAATGACTTAATTGCTATATGTTTCAGTTCTTTAATGGAGTCCCTCCATTTATCTTGACCACATATGCAATGACTCTTAATTTCTAATTTTGTAGTTTGTTCTTTTAATTCTTTGTATTACAATATGAAATGTAGTCATGTATGGTATGGTTACACACTTTGGGGCAGAATAAAGTCCTGGGTTTTTTTTCTTTCTTTCTTGTATCATTAAGTTCTACTCAC
>VYXH01001989.1:520639-578921 GCA_013397275.1 Burhinus bistriatus | reverse complement strand
TTTTTTTTTTTTTTTTTTTTAATTTCTTCCCAAAAAAAAAAAAAAAAAAAAAAAAAAAAAAAAAAAAAGTCTTTTCCTGCTCTGCTTTCAAAACTTGTACAGTTTTATTCTACAGCTGTAGCCTGTTGAATTTAATTAGCTCCTTACTTTTAATGATTGTGTTGATTAATGATTGCTTTAATGTAGTCTCAGAAAATACTTAAATTGGCTACTGTGGGGCTTCCTTCCCAGTGTGTCCCAGCAGAGCAGTAGGCAGAACCTGGTGGAGGGGAGGGGTCCTTCCCCTGCCCATCTCCCCACCTGGGGCAGCCCAGCCCAGCTGGTGTTTGGCACTGTGGGTGGAGTTCTGGCTCAAAGAGCCAGGTTTGGTTTAGAGGGTTGTCACATCTTCACTGTAAGTAACTGACTAGACGAGCATACAGTGGAACAGTTTATTTGTAATGCAAAAAGAGCAGTGCTTGGTCATCAAAAACCATCACACAGTATTAGAAATATAAAACATCTCTCAAAATTTAATTGTATATTAAAAACAGTCCCCCTGTGCCAAAGTGTTGGTCAGGCTCGGGAAGCCTGTAGTGTGCCTCTTGCTTTTGTTTTTGATCATTATGTTTGAAGGCGGTTGACACAGCTTTTACCAGGTCTGCTGAGCATTTGTGGAGATCTCGTGACAGTTGTACAGAAGCTCCCCCTTAGAGCCACCCCGTGGAGTTGTTCTCTGCCGGCCGATGCCAGACTGCTCCCTTCCCAGAGGCTTTGGGCAGTGGCTTTGGTCAGGCTTGTGTTGGTGACGAAGGGAGAGGAGCAGGAAAGACCTTTCTGTACCCCACAGTGCGGTGCTCAGCAGCATGTGTTGGTGAGTTGGGCTTGCACTGTGCCCTGCTGCTGTCATGCCCATCTCTGCTTCTCAGATGATCTTAATGCTTTACTCAACAGTTTTGGGGTGGTTTTTTTTTTTTTTCCATTTGCAAAACTGGCCAAGCCAGGTGGGAGGCCATCTTAAACGTAACTGCTTGTGGTGGGCCATAAGAAACATGAAGTCTGTTGTTGCTGCAAATGGTCATTGCGTATCCCCTTCCAGAAGATCAATAATCCTCCTCTTCCTGTTCGATCAGCAGAGTTGGGTGCCAGGAGTCCGGTCTTGTAGAGGTCCTCAGAAGCTGGTGACAGTCCGGTGGTTACTGCCTACTCCACCTTTGTCTGCTGTTTTATAGAACCAAGTAAAATGACGGGGATGAGGAACAAAGCTCCGCAGGCAGTGAAGCAAACTTCTGCCCCTGCCAGCCAGTAAACTGCAAAGAGAACAAGATTTGGCTCATTAGTATGCTTGTCCTTGCAGCTATGTAAACTGGCCTTCAAAGCTGCTGCTCTCTACAACTTACTGATGCAGTTGGTGAACACAGAACTACCTGCTCTTTCACTGCAAAGCCTTGCTGGCACACAAGCTACAAAGAGGAGGCAGCTAATAGCAGTGCTGGTTCTCTTCCAAGGAAACAGCATGCTAAAAGTGGTTATTTTAAATAATAGGATACTGTCATTCTTGCCAGTATGGCAATGGGGATGTTCATTTTCACACATTCAGCTTTAGCCACAAGGCAACTCTTTAACTCCACTCTTTGCCCCAGCACCTCCTCCATGGCTGCTCCTGGCGCTGGCTCTGCTGCTGTTGAAGGTCTCTCACTGGTGGCATCAGTCCCCTTATGTGAAACACTCAGGAGGCCAAGGCCCAGGAAAAGGGTTCTGGCTGTGCTCAAACTTAACATTAGCTCCAAGTTCGAGCTCTGACTTCATGTCCAGCTGTTTCCCCTTATTCTGTCCCTCTACTCTGTCATGGCTCGGGGGAACTGAACCCCGTGCAGGGGGCACCCCTGCTCCTTAGGCACAGTCTAGGCTCGGCCTGAGCCGGGGCCACAAGGCACTGCACACTAACCTCCCTGAGCTCCAGGGCAGTAGTAGAGCGTGGATTCTTTCATCTAGTTTATAGGTTACAGATGCTTTTAATGCTGAAAAGTTCTTTATTGCACGTGGTGGACTGGTCCTACTTAATTTGTGTCATCTTGGGATGTAGGTTCGTAAGATGTGGGGAACCAGTTACCATGGCCCAGGAGGCCTTGATTTCACTGCCTCCTGCTAGCCCAGTGCCAGGGCAGCCCCTCAGCAGGCGGTTGCTTGCTAAAATGGCTAAAAGCAAGCCCAGCAAAGGCAAGGGCTCCTGGTCAGCCGCCTCCGCACGCTGGGGCCCAGCCCTCTGTGGTGCCCCTCTGCCCGCACAGCTACACATGCAGCTCGGTTAGTTTGATGCTGTAGCTGGAATTTTTAGAGTCAGGCAATAGCTGCTGTCTAGTTTCCCTCTGCTTGTAGGAACTTTTTAAACTCATCCCCGAGGCTTTCGTTGGTGCTAACAAGGGCCGTGTTCTGCCCCTGGTGCGGGTCTCAAGGGTACCTACTTCTGCAAGGACAACTTTATGGCTCTGAAATGGTTGCTGCTTTCCCTTCCCCTTCCGACCCACCCAGGCTGTTGGGGCCAGAGCAACGCTCTATGTTGGCAAAGAAGCAGGAGGCTGCACCCACCTGTAGCAGAGAGGATAGGTCCCAGGGCTCTGGCGAGGGCACCCAGGCTCCTCAGGATCCCCATGATGCGTCCTTTCTGGCTGGCAGAGCCTGCGCAAGGAGAGAGCTGTTGCTCAGCGTGGAGGTTTTGCTTGGGGCAGGGACAGCATGCCAGGCAGAGCACTGCGGTAGCTCTTAGAGCCATGGTCTTTTGGAGATATTTCCCACATGCATCTCCCCCTCCTTTCATTTCACACTCACTGCCCAAGCTGCATTTATTTTCCCTCCATCAAGATAAACATGGCTGCTTCATTGAAAAAACACCAGGGCTTGTCAAGAGTGCTTGTCCCTGGACAACTGTACTGCATTCTCCCCACTCCCCCCAAAAAAAACAACAAAAAAGCTCTATGTTGTACACCAGATATTGCTGAGGAGGCACAGGTGGATAATAAATACACAAGGGGGGGATGCAAGTTAAATAAGAGCAACATACAGGTGACATTAATGACCAAAGCCTGCCTTTTTTGCTTCAGCAATCACCATAGTGCTGGCAACCAGCTGAACCAAAGCTAAAGAACTGTGTCATCCACAGATGGCAACACAGCTACATCTGCTTTACAAGGTTACGTAGCAACCAGTGCCACAAACCTGGAAGGTTTTAGAAGGTTCCTTAGAAGGTCTTTTCTAAGGAAACAGGAAGAAATTATTTTACTGCTGGCAGCGCTGGCTGGTGTCTCTTTCAGAGAACCCAGGCCATTCCCAGCTCAGTGCTGTTTGTGGCCTTTGCCCACAATATTAATTCTTTGTCCGCTGTTCTCCATCTTTTTAATCGTACTAGAAATAAGGTTGCTTCAAGTTTCCTCATCGCATTGGAACAAGCTGCGTTACACAGTACGAAATTAAAGCGTGATAGTGATGTCCACTCTGAACAGCTCATTGCTGTTTGTTAGCTCTGAAACTATCCATTATGGCATGCCGACAGCTTTCAGAAACAGGTACAAGTCAGTCTGGGTTTTCCTATGCTCCCTTGCAGATGTTTCTGCATTTCCCAGGGTGAGGGTATTGTCTTCCTATCCCGAGTAACCCCACTTTGCTTCCCTTCTGTGAAGGACGTTCATGGATGGGAAGGGGCTGAAGGCTGCAGCACCTCCAGCATCACACAGCTGGTTTGCCTCCCCACAGCAAAGCACAGTGCGAGTGGAGGGTAACTACAGTCACGGATCGCTGGCACACGGGGCAGCACACGAGTGACTAGGAAGGGCTCTTTTCTAGGCTTTAGCCTCACTCCTGCAGGGGTGGTTACCCCTTCGGGGTTGCATACGTACAACGTGGAGTAGCAGTTCCCTGTGACACTCAGCATTTCTGCTTTCCTCATTAATGCATTTGGGGAGAAAGAGACCTTCCATAAAGCCAAGCAGCAGCCAGAGTCACTGGTGCAACATTCAGATCCGAGGTGGACCTACACCACGAGCATTCCTGTTGACGCATCACTAAACTTGAGGTCAGTTCTGTATTTGAGTCAAGTCTATACAAAGGTCAATTATGTGGCCAAGGGCTACCACTCAAAGCAGGAAAGATACTCACCGTAGCCTGACACCACTGCTGACAAACACGGGATAACAATGGCCGCAGCTGGAAAAATCCACAAAAGAGACTGTCAATGAACAGCAGAGAGCTCAGAACAGTTACAAGAGCAATAGTGAAAAACACGCGGCCCAAACTCATTACTACTGCAGAGAAATATGCTGAGCTCTGGGGCACTGTACCAGCAATGAATCATCAGGTTTAATCCAGTTCAATAATGAAAACACCCCCTCAAAGCCAACCTGCACGAAGAGCCCAGAGCCATGAGTGCTCTGAGCAGATGTTTCACATTAGTGTCTCTCATTCCGTGAGCCCAAGGGAAAGGGGCGGACAGGTCAGATCAGCTAACTGGTAGTTTTCCAAATCGCTGCGGTCTTGTCAGGTGGAGCAGGGAAAGGGAAACGCTCATATTTCAAATGGACAATGAGGTGGCGGTACACAGAATCGCACTGTCCCCATGCATATGGCTTTACCGTACTCATGGATGAAAGAGACAGCTACATTCTGTCTTGGGAAATAAGAGACAGTCAAGTCCAAGAAGAAAAGGTTACAAAATTTTTGGACACAAAAGCCAAGAGCTGTTCAGCAATCACTGCCCTCTTACTGAAATAGGGGCTTTTTCTGCCAAGAAGGAAGTGCTTTAAGCATACAAAGCAGAAATCTTTTCTGGGAAGGAAAGGACAACTGGAGAGCAGGAACGATAAACATGTTGCCTTAACTGCAGTTGCCCTAACTCCTGAGGCAGAGGGAGGAAGAGAGGAGGAAAAGCGGCCCCTCCAGAGGCATTTCTAGCTGGCATAACTGGGGAAGAGATGGAGCCTTCTGCCCAGGCATGGAGCCTAGAAAGATGAAGCTTCTAACATAGAGGCACAGTTAGACAAAATGAATACCTCCTCTCACCCCTCCTGACCCAGCGGGCTTTCAAAACCAAGTTAATCTGTAGATAAGATGTAGATTTTTGAAACCTGTCAAACACACAGCTGTCCTTAGACAAGCAAGCTACTAAACACATGCATTCTGTGGTTTACAGTTTACTCTTAAAGCAAGCTGTATGATGCAAAAGAGAAGTCTTCTACTTTTGTAATTAGTCATATTTGAAGCTTCTTAACAATAGTTAGCAGCATTGGGAATATGTGAAATGTCTTTTCAGATAGGCACTTCAGTAGATGAATCCAACTTCATTCATAATTGTTTCCCTGAATAACAGCTTAAATTGGCAGAATACTATTTATGTAAACACTTAAACATCTTTGAAAACCATCTGCACTTATCAAAAACAAGAGGTGGAGTTTAGCTCCCTCCCTGAGCCAGCAGCTTGCAATGCAAGAGAGCAGAGCGGGTGTGCAGGTCTCTTCAGCCTGTTGCCTAAGAAATAAATCAGCCACCACAGAAATACAAAGACGTGCTGTCTCCCTTCTTTTCTTGAGCTGAGCTATTTAGTGAATATTTTGCTTCTAGGTCTGATAAGAGGGGAAAAAAAAACACCCTCAAGAGCTCCTCAGTGAGACAGGACAACAGGAGCACTGGGGATGCTTCCAAATAATCACCATGGCAACTTCCTGTGATACAAACAGCATCAGAAAAAAACCCCAGAGACTATTTCTTCCATATTTTATAAACAGAAACGTCAACTTTCTGTTACTTATAGTTTGAAATTAGAAGTGCATCTTTTTTAACGGGGTAAATAAATATATGAAGAAAAATTATTTGTGCTTAGCTTTCAGTGCATTGTGAATAGCTTACCGAAAGAGTACAGCAACAGTCCAACACTCAGCATGGTCACATTTGCAGCCCATCCAATTAACAAGAAAGCTGGAATCAGCAGCATAATAGCCTGCAAAATGAATGAGTCACACAGTTACATCTAAGCCCTGCTTGTTAAAGCCTAATTCTAGGTGTCCTGCCAGTTCTCTTCTGCTGATGGGACTACATTTAAGTTAGTAGCAGAAAGCCCTTTCTTCCCAAGTAGACGTTTCAAATTCACCTAGATGGCCTCACATCAGTGCAATTTACTTTTCTGTTCTCTCTCACTATCACATGATTGCCGACCACACGCGGGCTGGAGTCACCTGCAACACAGGCTGTAGTTATCCCACCACCAATTTCCCACAACTGAGGAAAAGACGATCTTTGCAGAGTTCTCTCCCTCACATGATCTACTGTTTTTTGGTGATTTTTTTTTCTCTTGTTCTGTGTTGAACTGGAGAGAAATCTAGCGTTAACTCTTTATCTCTTGAGCTGGCGTAAGAGATCAAAAAGCTTGTGTGCAACAGGATTACAGCTCCTCTGCTTTTTCTCACCAGTATTGACTGATTTTATCTTTAGCTTTCAGAGTCCATACTTCTGGAGCCAAGAATTAAAAACGTGAGGTAGAATGGCATTTGAAATTCAAACCCAATGAGAAAAAACATTCTTCATCTTCTCCAAGAGCCTGGACTTCAGTTCTCCTGTGATGTCTTCCTCACATACAGAGCTTTTGCAGAAAAGACAGATCAGTTAAGATCTGCTGCGTGTTTCATAAAAGAGGGTGTTCACTCCCACCAAATGTCTCAATTTGAAGATTCCGTTATAAATAAGCTACTGTAATCACTGTACTAAGAGAAGCCACATTCACCACATGATCCGGATTCATAAATTGCCAGAATAACTTCAGCAAAAGGGGGAACTCCCACAACAGCCACTCAAGCCGCATATATCCACAGAAAGAGTGCCCTCGGGCCAGCAGGTCTCTGCATAGTGCACATGGGTGTTTATGAGAAGCGATCAGCCCTGACCAACTAAACTAAGTGAGTATTTCGAGGTAACGACACTTCTTAGTGCAGGGAAGTGGAAGGAGTATAAAAATTAGTGGGGCAAACCACAGTTTGCATAAACTGCAGTGCAGCGACAGCAAACACAGCAGGCTGGCAGAGCACATGGAGGAAGCTGATGCAGAGGATAAAGCAGCACTAACACAGCAGCTTGAGTTTTCATTCCCAGGGAAATGCTTCCTATGTGACACAACAAACGTGCCATTAACTTTTGCCTGCCAGGGAGCAGGATGGAGATGGTTTCACCAGCAGAAAAAACTTTAAGAAAAGCTGAGTCAATTCGCTGGAATGCAGTGCAGTTTGGTAATGTTTTTTACCCTGCCACCATTGAAATCACACTGTCCTCAAAATAATGTATAATAAATTGATGGAGGCTTTAACAGTCCAAGCATACCTATTACCAAGCAGCCAACAAAAGTTCAGAAACACTCAAAATCTGCTTTGTTTAGTTCCATGCACAAATGAAATGACAACACATCTACTTGTCCCACAGTTATATAAGCTGCAAGGAACTGTTCCCTGTCATCCCAGTACAGCAGCATCATCATTTCCATGAAGAAAGAGGCAAGCAAAACAAAGAAATGCACACTTCCATCAGTGAAACTGCTGTCTGATCATTGGTACATGCTATTGTTAATGGAATACTGATGATCACAAACCCAAGATTGAAGGAAGAATCTGTTTACCCTGCCCACCAGTGAAATACACTGTAGGGAAAGCCTGCCAAGCACAGAGATGGCCAGATTGACGATGTCCCTGAAAATCATTTGCCAGAAAGAGAGTCAGAGATCAGCTCTGAAACAGCTTTAGTAGTTTCAACATCTCCACTGCAAGAGAAATCACTGAAACGAAGCGATATCTTCAAGCATTTTACCTAGCTTGTGCAGACATACACTCTGTTCTCATTCCCTACTGCAGTTTTATGTGAAGAACTCAGAAGTTTCAATAATATCATAGCTGATATGGTAAGAAATGGCTCTAATGTTCCAAAGTTTAGTTAAGACTGACAAATGCCCAATAACCAGGGTCTTGAGAAGTCATTTAGCTGGATTAATGAGACAGAAGCTTCTTTAGATTGGACAAGTACAGTTACAGACTCCAACTGCCTTTCATTCCACTTTAGATTGAAAACTAACACAGCAGATTTGTGGGGGAAAAGAAAAAGAAATTATTATTTAATTTTTTTTACCCTTTTTACAGCTCTGATTTCATTTCCTGGCTTGATTCGGCGAGCATAGCCTCCCTGGATCACAGCCATTGTTATTCCAATAAAGAAAAACATCTTGCCCTGCTGCATGCTAGAAGGGAGGCAAAAACACAGATTATGGAGTCACGCACAGAACATTCCACCCTGGGATTCGCAGGTTCAGCGTAGACCCTTTCCTGAACCAGAGAGAGAAGATGCTTTTTTGTGCTCGCATGAGCAGTGCAAAGTTCTTAATATGCTGACATTAGTTTCCATGGCAGGCAGACAGCAAGAAGATAAACCTTTGAGGTCTTATGTAGAGATGGGACGGCTGCTGGGAAATACTCTGATTGTAGCATTTGCCAGCAGCAAATGAATTGATCTCTGCAATCATCATCATTGCTGTGATGTAGTTCAGTTGTTTCTAGGGTGGCCCACAAAGAGTCAACACATTAATTATCCTGTGCCATGGAAGTTTGTGTCATATGCCCAGGAATTGCTGGTTTCCATGGAACAAGCATTTTGCTTTCTCACAACTGCTGCCACCACTTATGCAGTTTGATTAAAGTCACCAAGGCACAACGTGGACACTGGCATAGTGGTGATCATGCACCAGGAAACTTGCAACATCACTCCCTCCACCCTTAAACATTTCTTCAAATTTCTGTTTCACTTCTCTTCTTTACCTACTAAACTATGTGGATATTGTCAACTAAAAGTTTTCACCTCCATAACAAGCTTGTTTGTCATGCAGCCTGTACTGTCAGCATAAAGCTGTACGTGTCAGTGCATGGCTATCCTGAAAGGACTGTGCAGAAGCAAGCTTAATACACTAGAAAATCTTTCCTTGACACACACACATTAGTTAAGCCACAAACTATAATGAAAGACAGACAGGGAAAGATGAGACAAACCCCTGAGAATTACTCAAAGGGAGGGACACACATAAAGAATCAAGCTGCAAGATCATGCTCTTGGCTGGAAATCTTCCTATAAGCTGGCAGGAAAAGTATTTCAAGCTGAGCCGCTGTTAGTGGATGCTGTTCTCTTTCTTCTCTAGTGTTTAACTAAAGGAAATCTAACTCTATGATTCAATGACTATACACTGTATGCAATGCAGAACTCTGTCGAGCAAATACAATCACATAACTATCCCGCCATCCTTTGCCTTTTTTGAGTTTCAAGATTTGTCCTGATACGGAAGAACTCTTCTGGGCTAGAACAGAAAAGGTTTTATTATTATCAATACAACTAGGCCAGCTATACATACTTCAGGAGCTACAACCTTGTGTATTGATTTTCTCTAGTTATTAGAAGTTGTAGATTCATTGAGTATTTCCTTTCACGACAAACAGTGTGCCTCCATTTTCACACATTCTTCCCACAAAGTCCAAGTATCGCTGAATGCAGAGGTTGCTTGCCAAGTGTTTTTACTAACCTCATAAAGGTTTGTGGTTTGGGCTGGGCTAGCCACTAAAACAAACGACAGGTGCTCTCTTTTACCTCTCTCCCCTTCAGAGAAGAGAGAGCATCTCCCTTCAGAGTAAAGGAGAGGAAATGCAAGACACAGAGAGAGAGAGAGAGAAAGACTTACGAGTTGAAAAGAAACTAAACTACTTTAATGAAATATTAATAATAAAATAATAATAAGAGAAATATAATAATAGCAATGAGAAAATAATGAAATATACATCATATATACAAAACCAGTATTGAGCTACCAGGATGATAATCATGTCACTGGCAGGCATTAGGAAAGTCCCACATTGGACTCAGCAACAGACAGGAACTGGATTCCTGATCTGGATTCAGGAACGCAGGGATTGGGATCAAAGGCAGACGAACAGACAGAGTCCTCCTTGGACTCTGGCCATTGAAGAAAGAGGGCTGATCCCTTTGATCCCTCAGCTTTTATACTGAGCATGATGCAGATGGGATGGAATACCCTGTTGGTCAGTTTTGGGTCACCTGTCCTGTCCACTCCTCCCCGCAGGTGTGACCCCTCTACGCTTTTCCGCCTCCGACCCTCCATGGTGATGCATAATAAAGTTAGCTGACCTTGGTTCTTATAGCAATAAGTATAAGCAGGAGCCTCTCTGCTACCATTCCTTGGTATTAACTATAAACATCAGACCTTATCTGCCAGAAGCTGACACCGTCTGAAAAATATGCCATTAATTTCAGAGAGTTCAGTTAGTTAGAAGAGGCTTAGCAGAAAAGTAAAATTACTGAAAAGAAAACCGGTTCTGTTTTACGTCAAACCAGGACACCTCTATTGAAAATAAGTGAAGAGACCTTAAATCAAGATTTTGGAAAATATCCTAGACAAAAAATACAACATTTATCTTCTAAGTATGCTATACCTGCTGAACTGGAATCTCTGGTGAGTGAGAAAACTCAGTGTATACTCCAAGCCGGAAAACAGGAAGAGGTACAGGAAATAAGCCAGGCCCAAGATTTTGAGATTCTGAAGATCTAAACAAACAAAAAACAAACACACACCAAGGCGGGGTGGGGGGGGAGAGAGATAAATACAGTGGTGTTTTTCAAGCATAGCTTGAGAATATAATAACAATAGTAGAGCAACATGTATCAACTGTACAGGGAAAAGTTCTCACCTCAGATGCTCATTTTAAATATCCATACAAGGCATGCCACAAAATGACTTCTGCCCACTACCTCCCCTCTTGTGAGGGGAGGAGAGCCAAAAAGACTAATCTCTCTCTGGGTTACCCTGGTCTCACTCACCCAGTCCAGCCCCTCTGCCTTAACACCCCCCACCTATACAGGGATTTATCTATTTATTTTGTTTATTTATTTTAATCAATACCTGCATTCCACCTAATACCTCGATGCCGTTCTCAGGATGATATTGGCTAAAACACAGAATCCCTTTTTCTAAGCTACAAATGGTCTGTGACAGATTATGTTACTTGTTTTTCTGCCTATGCAGGGTTTAACAGGTTTTCTCTGAAGGGGCAAATATTACTCTATTCCCGATGCAGCAGCAAGGAGGATGGAAGGATACGTTGATGTACCTGGCAAACACTGTTTTATTTTCTACGGCTTAAATAATTTCATACAGAGAAAGAGCCAGCTCAAATCCTCCATTTTCAAGTCCTGAATTGAGAACTAAAATTCCAGTCTGAAGTTTCCTGGTTTGCAGCTTGGATAAGCAAACTCACATCTCCCTTACTCATACCTTGATCTACTTGTTTAAATCACTTTACTTACTGCAGCCTACCCCATGCTGCAGCCAGTGCCTGAAAAAAAAGCAAGTAGCAAGTCAGAAATCTTCAAAATGCTAATGTCTAAAAACTTCTTTTGGGAATAACAGGACCAGCATCCAAGGGAACTTGCAATTCCCTGTTCATAAGTTAGTAACATGGATTTTAAATAAGTGAACAGAGTGCTGCTTCTGAAACGGTTCACTTGGAAACTGCCACCACATACAAAAAGAAGACATACAATATTAATATAAAAAGCCAGCTAACACTTACTGTCCTCTGAAAGGGATTCCTTTCCTCGGGTGACTGCAGAGAACCGAAATAAAGCCAAAGGACTGAGCAAGTCAACTGCTGCCTGAAATCCAGATGTCACAGAAGAGACCTGATCAGAGAAAGAGAGAGGTTTATTTAAAAACCTGATGTAATAACTGCTGCAAGGAATTGACAGTAACAGTCAAATGTGCTTCTACATCTACACAAATTATCTGAGATGAAACAAGGCAACTGGCATTAGGGTATGAGTGACCCCCAAGAACATCCCAGACTTTCTGATCACAGAACCAGCTTCATCAGAAGAGGCTCATTCTCCACAGCCTTGAAGGAGGCTTTATTTGATTCATTTTTTGCATTGTCACTCATGTCCAATGAACATTTACTGGGAAAATAATGGCACATCCACCTGCAAGTTCATGGGAAGCTGGGGATTTGCTTGTGTGCTACAGGTCTGAGAACAGTATGTGTAGCACATCAAACAATGGTCTCTTGGTACTGGTTGTTCTTTTAGCAAGCCAGTGACACCTCCTAGGGAATAAAAGGAAAATATAATTTTTAGAGAGATTCCTTGGAGAGATTTCAGAGAGATTTCTAGAGACATTCTGCCCATGCACATTGTGTGGCTTTTTGAAGAGGAAAATTCATTTTGTAGCACTTCTGGTCCTTGTACTCTGTACATCTCAACCTAATTATGCATCTAGTGACACTCTCCCTGCTCCTTATCAACAGGACCTTAGGAGATGCTTATTCTTTCATCTATAGGGAAAATATTTTTTTTTTTAATTTGCTCATTTTTTATTCTAAGGTTTAGAAAGTTAAAGAAAATATTATTGTCTAAATTCTTAAGGAACCAATTCCTTTTAAAGTAGGAGAATTTAGACTGTCACTTTACATGACAGTCACAGGAAGAGATAAGACAGACTCAAGCATTCTGAATAAGCACACTTCATATTTCACATCTTCAAAGCACTGCACAGACTTTATCTGATGAACTTCTTTCTCTTCCCAGATAGGGAGGGAGGGAGCTATTACCCCCTTGAGGGCAGGGATTAAAGGTCAAATTATCAGCGGAACTTAATCTCTGTGCATGACCTGAAGACTCATAGGGACTGGATTTAATAAAGCTGTAAACAAATCAACCTTCAATATGGTATTAACATGACCCCTGTCTTATTTTGATAGTCAGAGCTTCTGAGTATCCGACAGCAGAGGTCTGGAGCCCATTAGTCTCACAACAGCAACCAGTTCAATATACCAGGCTGGTTTTGTATAAAGCTGCTGATCCACATAGAACAAACTGGGATATTTATTTCCCCTTCCACTGCATCTATTGCAGAGAGTAAACAGACACTCCCAAGAAGAAGTTTCCTCATGCTTTTAAAAGGTCTGTAAGAGGATTTCCTGAAGCTGGATTGTAGCAATCCTCAGTTCCTGCATTTGTTGGCACAATGGTGTTTGCACTACAGCACAGAGAATCTGGTAACAAGCAACTCTCTTCAAGCATGTTTGCCAGTAATAAAAAACCTGTAGTTTGTACCTGTTTTAAATTATTATCCATGTCAGACAGGGTGCCAAGCTGCTTTGTACTAGCAAGGCTGATTTTAGTTTGGTCCTGAGGACATATATATGTATATGTTTAAAATCTTAAGTGTTTTATGTAATATATATAGATGCACATTAGGGGTTTTTTTTAATATACGGGTGTGTGTGCATGTAAATTTCTTTTAACGTCTCCTATATTTGCCCTAGACGCAGTGGTCTAGAAGTGACTTCATCCACTGATCCATATGGAAAACACTGTCCTAAAACAGACAGAAGTATTTCACCACCCCGAAGTAACAAAGGATACACTGCCAATTTCAGTCAAGGTCACCAGCTGCACGGAGTTTAGATTCTTCACAGGTTCAAAATCTGCAACATCTAACTTGTATTTAAATTCTATGCTTCATGATCATGCCAAAAGTCACCTTGAATTGTAGACATTTTTCACAGTGTCTTTGTTTACTCCGTTTTCCTCTAATGCAGAGAGACTAAGTAACATGTCTTGAAGGCACAGAGTCAGTCCAAATTAGCAATGCAGCCTGGGCCTTCCAAGCTTCAGCCTTAGCCTTCAATCAGACAATGTTTAGTATGCAAAGAGCAAAAGCCTTGTTTTTCCATAAGTCTGCTAGTGATGCTGCATAGCTCTACCCATAGTCCTTACACAATCAGCTGGACACTAAAAAAAAGTGTTGTAAGAGTGTAAAAGTGTAAAAAAAAAGTTGTAAGAGCCTCCCTCCAGCTAGGCAGCCTTGCCCATGACTAGCTTAGCTAAAAATTAACTCAAAAGCTCTTAAAGGGGACAGATTCCGCTAGAGACCTTTCCATTCCTCCCTTCTCCCAAGCAGGTCACAGCAGCAGCTGTTTTGGCCACCTCACATAAGACCAGTCTCTGACAGGTGACAGGTACAGTTTCCTGGTCACTCTTCTCCTGATAAACTTGTGGATCACTTGAAAAAAAGGGGAAGAAGGATAGCAAAAAATCTGTTTTCCTTGGATGAAAACTCATCCTTGTTCCCCCTGTCCCCCTCCCCTTGCCCCTTTCTGTAAGTTAATTCCAACACGAATGAATGTGAAATACTTCTCCTGTGAAAAAGAGGACTGAGAGAGAAACAAGAGTATCATAAGAACACAGCATATTTCAAGGAAACAGGTGTCTGATGCCACTGGCACATCCTCCTACCAGTTATCATTATCATTTCCCCTCTTTTTACAGCTTTGTCTTTCCACACATCCAATCCTATGCTCCAGGAGCACCTGCTCCAGCTCAGCCCAGCCAAGTTGCAGAAAGGCAGCCAACATACCTGCCTTTCCTCCGTCATCCACGGGCCAAGAAAACTGCTCTCCTCCCACTCAGAAAGTGGGAAGTATTATCCAACAAAAAGAGCCAAGCAGCCTAATAAGTGAAATTACAAATACCCTAGAACACATAAATCACATGAGGCCACTGCCCAGATGCAGGCTGAAAGGAGACAGCACAAAAGCACTAACACCGATAGCAATCACAAGAAGCTCTAATGCCAGACAAACCATTATCTCATCAGCAATCAAATACCCTGTGTATTTTGCCTGACTGGGACCTGACCCTGAGGGGCACCTATTAATCCATCTCATGAAATACCCATTGCTGCACAGAGACAGAGCCCCAAAAAGCAGGGACAGAGCACTCATTTTCTTACCAAAATTCAGTCATGCTGGCTAACAGACTAGCTTATCAGAAGAACCCTCAAGAGGATAATAAAAGGGGGAAGGAGGTATGCAGTCATCATACAGTCCTAGAAGTCGCTGAAGCCGCTTATCCCTCTACAGCAAAGGTGGAATTGATTATAGAATACAGATTCACTCTACAGCACTTCCCTAGGTCAACATGTTGCCACCATGCCAGAGTGTGCAGCTCTAACCAAGAACAGGATTTTATCTGGAATGTTTAGAAACAGCCAAATAGGAAAGGGGAACAGATGACATATGGAAGAGCTGTTAAAAAAAATAAAAACAAAAAAAAAAAATAGCCGTAGTGCTTGGGAAGATAACATGAGCAACCAATTTCACATGAGACACAACCTGCTGGGAAATACTCAGGGAAGGTTTTGCCCCGGTAGGAGCACTGCAGACAAAAGTTTCCAGAACAATTCTCAGCGTCAAATGGGTTTGGCTATCCAAAAACCAAGCACGCTTCAACGGCTGAGTGCTGCTTAGAAACAAGGGACGATAGGAAAGATCCAATCCAGCTGAAAGCCTCAAATTGAGTGCTTCATCCAGATACCTAGGGCTGAATTCAGTCTCTCCCACGCTACCAAAGGAGATTGCTCCAAGAGACCTTTAATCAGATACTTCTTGGACAGTGTCCAATCACATAATATTAAATCATAATATTAATAAATGTTTGTCCCCACAAATCCAGTCACTGAATTTCAGCACATGTAGATATTTTGTATCTGTGGAAGACTGCACAGTTCAAAGAATCATTTTCTACTTCAGTATTCAAAATAATCAAGTGAAGACAAGATAATAGTTAAGAAAATTTCTAACATATACTGGCTAAATGAAAGAAATTCCAGTCTCTGATGCATTTACTTTTATGATTAGCTGAAATTCATCCCCAGGGAGTCACTGTGATCATAGTTCAAAATTCACCCTCTTCCTCCTAGGCTCCCATTAGTTTTTGAGAAATTTAAACCTAACACACCAAAACCAGCAATTAAGCAGACATGTTAGCTATAAAGAATTTCTCATAATACACTGGGCTAGGAGACGGGACCATCATGCAACAAATTTGACACCAGCCTGAAAAATAATATTAAATCCTAGTCCCAGGAATGAGCTAAATTCCTCATATCCTGGCTCAACCCCTTCTTCGTTGATTCCAGTATTTCAACAGTTCTCAAATTCTGTTTCTGCAAGAAACAGATCTTCAGATTGATAGTCCATTTACCCGTTTTTCTTTAGGAAGTGTCTCCGGAAGTAGGAAGAAGATGAAAATTAAATCAGCCACAGCAAACATGAGTGCTAACAATGCTGAACGAAGATAGAAGACTTCTCCTTTCTCTGTCTCCGTGGCTAAGTAAGCTCCAATCATGGGACCAAGGGTAAAACCAAGGGAGAAAGCAACACCAATCATTGCCTGCAGTGATACAATGAACACAGACATGAAGTTTTAAACACTAGTTTGTTCAGGTAGCTCAGTTCTAAAACAATTTGGATTTCCCAGCATTTACCTGCAAGAAATGCATCCAGATACAGAACGTAACCACCCTGACAATGTAGGGAGTGCATAACAATGAGTGTTAAATGTGAAAAAAATGTTATTTCCAAATAACTGATTTTATTTTGTGTCTTCTCAGGAAAGTGGCAGGAACAAACTGCAATGTGGTTATGAGTAAAAGGAAGCTGGGAAGGGAAATAATGATTCTGGCCCCAGGGACTGCTCAGCCACAGATCCTTCAGCCGTAGGATAAACTTTTGTAGTGTAAAACTGGAGAAGGGAGGACAGCACCATAGTAGGAGTTCATAATGACGTCTATAGCTTCTAAAATGCTTTGGCAATTTCTGTATTTAGAAATTGATGTTTCATAGAGCAAATAGGCTGAGAGGCTTCCCAGAACAACCTGAATTTAGCGCAGGTACTAAAGAGAATTTGTTAACTCACTGTGAAACCAGTACGTAAGAAAAGAGGTAGAATCTGTACACACTGGATGGGAGCTTAGAAGAGCACCGATTTGAGTCATAAGCCTCAGTGAGATTGCTTAAGAATACAACAGTGCAGGATCTGGCTCATTTTCTTTAAGAGACACTCAAAGATGTATACTCACATATGCAGGACCCAAACAGGTGTCAACCCAGGACACGATTCCCCTGCTTTCCAGAGTCTATTTGACTATATGTATAGTACTACACTAAACAAGGCCAGGGCACACTTAGGTGTCACTTCACAGTCTCCAGTGTTGTTTCAGCCTGCCCAGCTAGCACTCTCCCAGGCAATGTCATGTCAGTCAGATGCTATTCTCTTTCCAGAAAGCAGATGAATGTGCCTACTCTGGTCTGAAAAAGAAGAGTATAGCCATATGGATGTGAGCCATGCTGTACTAAGTTACTTGCTCTCAAGCCCTAAAAATAGGTCCTGATCCATTTTATTTACTAGCACTGTATGGCTCTCCATCTCCATAAATAAAAATATATTTTGGCTCACCAGGACTATAATAAATTGCTTGGAAAATTCATTAGCTATTACTGTGAAATCTAAAGCTTTCCCCTCCCAAGAAGCAGCTGTCCCCACACAGTGGCTTATAACAATCTGTTAATAGAAGTTTGGGCCCCTAAGGTTTTTATAAGAGAAAAGATTTAACTGGTAATTCACAGGCAAAGTTCAGCCTGCAGGGTGTTTCCATCTGGTTCACTGCCTTCTGGAAGAGGATAGGACAGCTGTTCATACTACTTGCTGCTCAGTCAGCCAAATGCCACGTCCTTTACCCACCGAGCTCAGATCCTGAAGCCACTGCAGCATCCAAGGAAGTCAGGAGGCACGCTGTGCTGTGCAGTGCTGCTGCACTTCCACAGTTTGGGAAGGTGAGAAAAATGGGGTGTCCTACAACTGGGTTCCAGCTACCAAAATCGGGAGACCTTTTGATTTCTAAGCTATTATAATGAGGACTACAGTTATCAGCAGGAGTAACAGTTAAAACACTTACACAAGTAGTTTTTCCACCTCTAGGGCATCTGCATTTCACTTGTAGGTAAAAGTCAGTGACAAGTAAAGTATGAGAGTTCACCAGCAAAACAATCTGGCATCTTTTCAGAAGCAAGGTAGTATATAAAGTCATGTTTTCACTTGATCAATGAATATACACCCGAGGAAGACATTCTGAGCACCTGAAATCAATTAAAAATTACCCAGCAAACCCAAACATATACACCACACGTGTAACTTACCATGCCCTTGCTCCGTGCTTTTGGAGAGTTCAAGTCAGCGATTATAGCTGTGGAGAGGCTGACATTCCCTTTGCTTATTCCACCTACAATCCTGGAGAGAAGGAAAATGCCAAAAGTCCTAGAGGCAGCCCATAGTGCGTATGATGTTATCAAACCCATCTGCAGAAGCAAGAAAGGGTACTTTATAAAGCAGAGCAAAGTTGATCTCATTTCTGCACATTTCCCAGCTAAACATTTGATTTTTTGTTTGATTTTTTGTGTCTTTTTTTTTAAAGTTAGTAAAAAAAAATTTAATAAATGTCTGAATATACTGATACTGCACTATGTCCTTGATAAGCAATATAAAAGTAGAAACAAATCCATAAAAGCTGCATATAAATGTGAGATTACTAACAAAATTAGACGAGTAAGGAAAGTTCAAAGGGAGCTGAATCAGTCCTGGACACAAAACAGTTTTGTACGTCCTGCTCCACTTGTTTTCAACTTCAAGAGAATTGTGCGTGCAAAATAAGAATTCACAGTTCTGGCCCTTAAATTTCATAATCAATCATAAGCACATGTGCTTATTTAATTCACTCTCCACAAGCCTACAGGATAGGGGGATTTGTATATCATTTGCTGCCAAGTTCCACCACGTGTGTACGCACTTTCTCTGGACTGTTTCTGTAATTAGAACCCCATACTCTCACCAGCAACAGAGAAAACTTTTTAGAGAATGTTCGTATTCCTGAGAAACACGTCTTACACTGCTGTACAGCACTTCCTAATCAACAATCCCCAGACTCTGTGAAACAGATCATGAAGTGATCAGCCTTCATTAGTCACTTGGGGAACTAAAATATACAGGGATTAAGGCTAACATTTGTAAACAGAGCATCTGAAGTCATACTCCCATACACAGGGGAAAGGGATCTTGGAAAATCCCAGCAAATGGTAGGTATTTTGGTGCCTCCTTGTACAATTCTGGATCTGGGAAGCTTAGCTGAAGCACTTGCATTTGGAAGCGTGGCCAAGTGACTTGGCAAGAAGCAGCCAACAATCATCAGACCTAGAACATTAAATTTCCCAATCCTTTGTGCTAACCACAAGACTTCAACTGTGTATTGAGATGGCATGACTAAAATCAGCATGAGACACATACCACTGTCATCAAGATGACAGGTCTTCTGCCCAAGCAGTCTGACACAGCACCAGTGAGAGGAGAAGAAAAAAACTGTAGGATGGAAAAGACTGAGCCAATCAGACCTAAAAAAAAGAAATAATAATAATAAAAAATCATCAGGCTTGCTGCCTTCATCTTAAATACAAAGACAGACAACCTGTTCCAGACCTATCACTCCATCACCTCCTTTAAAAGTACAGAATTAGATGTAAAACAACAGGTATAAAGAACAGCTTTGTCTCTGAAACTAAGCCACCCTCAAAACACCAATCTTGCATTGTTATTTAACTGAGGTGGCAAATACAGACAGACCAGAGTAACAGGCATACGCTGGATGATTCACTGGTTACTTCACTGGTGAGAAGGGGGTTGAAACTCACTAGTTATAATGGAATGCTGATTCTTCAATGCTTCCCCAACTGACTACATAAATTTTCTGTTCTTAAAGCAGAGATAAGGCAGCTTTAATAGTCACAATTCTTTTAAGATTTTTTTTTGATGGTTTGAACCTGATTCTGTCACACTTAATTAGCTTTTCTTTCCCTCTTATCATAGAAAGAAGGACATAAGCACTGCGGTTAGTTAAACACCCTAAGAGGTAGGAGTCATTCCAACAGACTCCAAGAGCCTTTTGAAATCTGCCTCCAGCTTCTGTGATCTTTAATTCCTCTTTTCTCTTGCCATTTCTAGCTTCAGCACTTATTAATTTGCACTACGCTCTGAACAAACAGGCAAAAAAATGCCTTGCTGTCACAGTTTTTCTCTAAAGGGAAAACTGGGTTATATGTCTCAGATCATTCAGCTACCAAAGCTTTAAAAGGCAGAGGAGAGACAGACCAGAAGTTCTGCTCCCATCAGCTCTGAGGGAGGCACAATATTGATACTGAACACCTTGGGGAGAACAGCTACTTAGGATAGCTTAAAAGCCCAAAAAACTGTGTAAAAAATCATAGAATCACAGAATAGTTTGGGTTGGAAGGGACCTTTAAAGGTCATCTCGTCCAACCCTCCTGCAATGTGCAGGGACGTCTTCCACTAGATCAGGTTTGTCAGAGCCCTGTCCAACCTGACCTTGAATGTTTCCAGGGATGGGGCATCGACCACCTCTCTGGGCAACCTGTTCTAGTATTTCACCATCCTCGTTGTAAAAAATTTCTTCCTTATATCTAGTCTGAATCTACCCTCCTTTAAAAAACAATTACCCCTTGTACTATCGCAACAGGCCCTACTATAAAGTCTGTCCCCATCTTTCCTGTAGGCCCCCTTTAAGTACTGGAAGGCCGCAATAAGGTCTCCCTGGAGCCTTCTCTTCTCCAGGCTGAACAACCCCAACTCTCCCAGCCTGTCTTCATAGGAGAGGTGTTCCAGCCCTCTGATCATCTTCACGGCCCTCCTCTGGACTCAATCCAACAGGTCCATGTCCTTCTTATGTTGGGGGCTCCAGAGCTGGACACAGTACTCCAGATGCAGTCTCACCAGAGCAGCGCAGAAGAGGAGAATCACCTCCCTCGACCTGCTGGCCACAATCTTATAGATTGGTACACTGGCAGTTTATGTTCATGAAAGACAAGTTTTCCTCCTTGTATTAGCACTGTAAAAACACCCAGATATGCCAAACACTTTGTAGCCACAGACCAGCAAAAGCGGGGCTGTTCCACACAGGGGAATGAGCCAGGACCGGAGTGTGACCACAACACTGCAAGTGCCCTCACCAACCAGGGCGCAATTCCACACTATCTGGATGGGTCGTGGAGAGCAGGATGCTGCTAGGAGGGTCCATTGACAGTCCCAGACAACACAAGGATTATACATCAAGTCCATCCAGGGAGTTCAGTCAGGACCAACAAGAGACGGTCAGAGGAAGGAGTGGAAACAAGACTGATGTAGGTCCATTTAGGAGATAAGGCACCTGCAACGTAGGTCTAAGGTCCATCCAAAAGACAGGGTCAGAGACAGCCCTAGAGACAAGGCTATACCTACAATACAGCTCAGGCAAGACCCAGGCCTGAGCTGAAATACAGCTCCTGAATCACTGGGCAGAAAGTGTGTGGGTGAAGGCTGGTCACCGCAACTAAGTATGGGTGCCCTCGGGGGCTTGACAAGGGCAGGGAAGGTTTCTGCCCTGAAGAAGTTGCAGTCTAAGCAAAGATGAAAGAGAGCAGAATATATCCTGCACTGGGAGAAGCAACAAGATGATCTTGCAAGTATCTTTCCAATCCTACGCTCCTTGTGGCAGATGAAGGCAATGAAGGAACACAGGCTTCAGGAAGACTGTGGTGGCTACTGCTTAACATCACAAGTATAATGAACCTTGCCACTATAACCATTTAAGATGCAATCTGACAAGATGGACTGAGACGGGAGCTGACTACAACTAAGATGTCTTGTCCATCTTCCCCTACTTCTGCAGCCTTGGTCAACTCTCCAGTGAGCTAATTCAACTCAGTCTGGCAGAAAACTAATACAGCAAAAAAAGAAAAGGAAAAAAAAGTTTTCTGCTGGTTTAGCAAATTAAATGGCTCATTAAGAAAAGCTGTCAGAAGAGATGGAGTCAAATGTGACAGATATGAGGTTAATTCAGCTGCCTTGTCTGTAGCCTCACTGCCTGTGGCTACTAGGTAATTAGTGAACATTCCTATTACCACTCAACACTGCTTCTAAATACTTTTCTCTCAATACTTTTCTCCTAGAGAGAAAACAGCAAGGGATACCAGCTTCTTTTCTGAGACAATATTTTATTCCCATGTTCCCAGTTAGATGCTGTATTTTCTTCAAAGGGCAAAACAGTCAGTTGGACTCCTCTAGAAGGAGAAGGGAGATTTCTCCTTCCCCTTGAAAGCAACTGAGCCAAGTCAAGGGATACAGCACTCCCGAGAGTACAGGACACAGCAGGTAAAAGGAAAGGCAACAAGTTGGACACAACTCTGAGCTGCCAGCCCTTTGTTTAAAGAGTCTGAGGTAGAGAGAAGGAACAAGGAGAAGGCCTGCAGTCAGGCCTTAGAGGAGACAAAAAGCAGCTTCTGAGGGATTAAAGAAAACTGTTTCCTATCACTCAAAGCCAGTAATCTGACTGAAAATGAGCACAGAAACAACAACATGCCTTCAAGGACACTGTTGGAAAGAGGAAAACTGTTTATAAACTTTCTAATGCCTGTTAACCCCCAAAAATCTACTTTAAATAGTAACAATACATTCACAGTTACATTCTAATAAAGTTTTGCTTTTTTTTTTTTGTTTGTTTAAAAGCCTTCTGCTTATCTTGGGGGATGCCTCAGCTCACCAAAAGGAGAGGGTCTAGACATTTCCAATTAAAATTAACCCAGACACCCTCACATCTTCATACTCCGAAATCCCAGTTTCCTCATGACTCTCTAGATTGCAAGGAGCCAAAAGAGCCTCTGATGTGTAACGTGACATATATGTTGCTGGATTTCCTGCACTACTGCCGCTGGAGCTCACCCACACCAGTGTCCTAGTGACAGCAACTGCTTCTGGACCCTGCAAGTCAGCAGCTCTCCTGCTTTTAATAGGACTAATGAGATTTAGAAGCAGTGCTGCACTATAGCTGCCCAGCAGGGAGGCGAGACTTGAACTCACAAGCTTCTAATTCCAGTGTTTCCTACGGATTGATCTCCAGTCACATGCAGATCAATTGTGAAGGGAGAGTAATTTTTGTGACCATGCAGGGTCTAGCACAGCAGGCTCCTGACCCTCAGCTGGCAGTCTGACAATAAGGAACAGCAGGCCTGTATTTCTGTAACAATCTGTAGAACAAATTGGGCAAGATCATAGGATAATTCAGGTTAAAAGGGACCTCTGGAAGTCACCGACTCTGACCGCCTGCTCATAGGGTCAGCTATGAGGTTAGACCAGGTTGTTCAGGGTTTCATCCAGTCAGGGTTTGACAGCCTCTGAGGATGGAGACTATAAAACCTCTCCGGGCAACCTGTTCCACTGGCCATCCTCACTGTAAAAAAGTTCCTCCTTATTTCTAGTCTGAACCTCCCCTGCTTTTACTTATGCCTGTTGCTTCTCCTTCTCCCACCACGCACCAGTGAAATGCCTCACTGTCTTCTTGATAACCTCCCCACAGGTATTGGAAGGGTGACAATACCTCCAGGCTGAGCAAGTCAAGGGTCCCCACACCCTCTGTCTTCCTGGTCCTCTGCTGAACTCGTTGCAGTTTATGAATGTTTTCTTGTATACTGGGAAGCCAAAATTGGATGCAATGCTCTAGAGGCGGTCTAACAAGTGCTGAGTAGAGTGGGACAATTGCTTCCCCCAATCTACTGGCTCTGCTTTTCATACAGCCCAGGTGCTGTTGGCATTTTTGCTGCCAGGGCTGGCTCATGCTTAGCTTGCTGCTCACCAGGACCTCCAGGGCCTTTACAGCAGAGCTGCTCCCCACCATTCAGTGCCTAGACTGTACCACTGCAAGGGATTACTCGTTCCCAGTGGCAGGACTTCGTATGTGTCCATACTGAATTTCAGAAGGTTTCTCTTGGCCTGTTCCTCCTGCCTGTCTAGTTGTCTCCAAATTACAGAGATAGGGCTGTCCAACTCTTTATTGCTATCAGTGTGGTGAAAACAAAATAATTTATAGCCTACTGTAAGAGACATTTTCTGTGTTATTTAAGTCGAAATCTAGTAACAAGCAAGTAAGCTTTTTGTATTTCTTGTCATTTTCCTCATCGTTCATCATTCCTCACATCAACACTGCAAAGAATTGAAAACAATACACTATTTGGGGGGGGGAGCCGGGGGGGGAGGGCAGGGCGGAAGGTGTCTGTTAACTTATTTGTCTAATTTCCATACCTCCAAATAAGACACTGTTGTATTTCCGCTCTGGAGGCATCCCAACCATCACTGCAAACCAGTCCACACCACGTTGCAATGACAAATAGAATCCATCCTGTAAAACATATAGGTAGGAAATAGAAGCAGGAAGACGGTTTCTCTGTTTTATTTTCAAAGACTTTTATTTTCATCAGAGCTTAGTGAACTAGAGGTAACGTTAGATGATTCCTTCCCCCCTTGGGACAATGTCCTGGTTGATCAGTTGTCATAGGTTAAAAATAGCTTAAATTGTGAATGTTAACAGGCAGCAGATAATTGGGTGTATGTGTTTGGGTGAGGGAATGTCTTGAAGGTCCAGAAAGAAGAGGTGGTGCAAAAAAGAATGGTTCCTGAAAAGAGGAGGGCGACTTAAAAAGGAGAAGGGGGCCCTGGAAAGAAGGTGATCTTGGCTATAGGAAATACACTGGAAGTGGGGGAAGATCCTGGAGATCAGAGCCCATGATTAAGGTTAGAGATAAGGGTTGTAAGAAAGACAAAGGCTACAGCTGCAGTTGGAGTGCGGTTAGAAAGGGGCTGCAAGAATAATTTTCCCCTGACATCTTCATCTTGGCCACTAACACCTGAACAGTAACTGCGAGCAGCTACACAGCAGGGAATGAACACAACTTTCTGCCCTGTGGTCCCAGACCAGCAGCCAGCTCCGTGCTAAGAATGGAAGTTGAGACCTAGGGAACATGATGCTGGGGGTGGAAACAAGAGAGTGTGTGAAATACTCAAGTACAGTTAAAGTTCTTACCTCTTTGGTTCTTAGAAAAACCCTAGTATGCAGATCCACTATGGATTGTCATTTACTCTACGTCACCAGTGACATCAGTGTAAGTCACAAATGCACTGGTAATGACAAGGACTAGCCCCTAAGAAATACCTGAATTTTCCCCAAAACAAATCCCTCATTTTAATGAAGAAGCAAGAGGGAAGAGTCTTATGCAGGTTCACAAACAAATTCAGTCCAGGAACCATTTAAATGGGCTGGATATTATTATTCTGCCTACAGCTATTTGGTTTGTCACAAGGCAAGGAATTTTTCTTCCACCCTTCCTTAAAGGTCTCATACCTAACATTTTCAGCATGCTGAATTTCTCTGCTTACCTCAGTCTTGCTGTAATAATCAAGGATAGAAGGAAACAGTGGTAAGATGAGAGCAAATCCCAACAAGTCGATGAAGAGTGCCAGGAAGACGATTGTAATAACACGACCGTAGTTCTGTTCTTGCTTGTCATTGATGGCGCTGCTGCTGGTTTGTCTCTCTTGCAGGGCCATGTTCCCAGGTGCTCTGCTTCTAAAAAGTTACATTTATATCCAGTCAACAGGAAGCATTTTGCAGGCCTTTCATAATAGTATCTTGCTGATTCATTCTCGCTCTCTACAGACTTCACAAAAATAAATATTAGCTATGGCTATATTAAGCTACCTGGTTTTCAAGGGAACAGGAACCTCAACTCTCTAGTCCTGATTATTAGCTCAGCACCAAGTTTGCTTGCGTCAAGAGTGGGCTACAAGGGCAATAAGAGAACAAACTCTATTATAGGAGCATCCCAAATAAAACACAGAACTAAAGAGCATTTAGAGTTTGTTAACATGTGAGCAATGCTAATACAACTTTCCCAAATGTTTTCAACTCAGCATTACAATAAAATAGATAATAAAGGATGCTCTTGTTTTGAATATCCACATTCAAGTAACTAATAGATTATTTATGCCTTCAGTGTATTCTAGAAATTACTAAAGCAATAGTGATTAACAAAAACAAAAAAGGTAGACTTTCTAACTATTGCAGGAATGCTGTCTTCAAGATAAATCCTGGAGAGCAACAGCAATTCAAGAAACAACACAATAAAATTTTGAAATTTGAAATTTTTTTTTCTTTCTCTGGATGACAGCCACTGATAGGCTATATGAGTTGGGTCACCAAGTGATTAAGGCAGTGTTTCAGTTTGTCAGAAATATCAGAACTATCAACTTTCTTTGATAATTCTCTAAAACTGTCTTAAAGATGGAGGCAGGCCATATCACATTCAGTATTTAACAAATAAAGAAGTCAGTCAGTATCCTGAAAAAAAATCAGTTTTAACAGATCTCAAAATCGAGGAGTAATACACAAACCATGAAACTGCAAACTTCAGACTTGTAAAACATTACAGTGTATCTCTCAATCATAACACAAATTTGCAGTCCCTTCTACTGCAAAAATCCCTGAACATTTGTTGCACTATAATAGTAAAAAAGGAGACAGAATTTCATACAACAAAATCAATACCAAAATATCCGCTGACTTTGATGAGCCAGAACTGAAAAAAATTAGCACTTCTTAATATAAATTCTATTCAAAACAAGACATATCGTATTATGTACACAGGGCACTTGTACATATAACATCATATTACACTAATTGAAGATCAAAACACTTCGTTATGCTCAGCAATAAATATTATTGTGACATTTCTTTACCTGTGGATTCAGTTTACTAGCACTGAAGCGTTATTAAAGTTCAAACACTATGAGGTAAACATGGAAGGGGGCCACCTGCAATCCATTTATTAAACTCTTGGCATAATGCTCTTGAATCTGCTAGCGACCTGAGTAGTTTGGTTACGTTCAGGATCCTTTCATTTAAAATGGTAAGTCATCACCACTACAAATATTTAGCATTATTTGCTTACCCAAATGATACAAGAGCATCTGGAGCCAAAATAGCCATTCCTTTAGACAAATCCTCCCTGGCCCTCAGTCTATCCAGCTATCAGTTAAAGGACGGGTTCATTTTGGCAGATTCTATCTTGTTTTTCCTCTCAATTTGTTTATTCATCCACTGAATTGTATGACCAAGCTGAACTTTATTCCAGGGTTATTTACACAGGGTAACATCCTTTACACCTTACCCTCAGGGCCATTTCAGCTAGCGTGTTGCTTGAACCTATTGATGCTAGCACTGACCTTTCATTCGGCTCCACTTTTGGCTTACGCAATATCCCACGGTACTAAATGTTTCTGCCTTTGTGCTCCATCAGTTTCGTCCTTCAAACCTCTCCATATTTTTTCCTAGGCAGGAAACCACCAAACATTTCACAGGCCCTGGCACCCCGTCAGCAAAAACAAAGGCTTCACCTCTACCATGACATTTGATTTCTGTGAGACGCGTTTGAAGAGGCAGGGAGCATTTTCAGTTTAGGGAAGTTGTTTCTACAGACACTTGTGTCCTGGCCATCCCCTGAGGACTCCCCATCTGTGTCTTACTGCTTCTGCCTTCGAGCTCCGGCCAGGCCGGCGTTTGAGGCTGTGCCTCTCGGGAAGGGATCCGCCGCCAAGCTGGCCTCGCCCTAACACACACACACACAGGTTTGTCATCAGCCAGCAGGAAGAATCTCATCCTTCTGGTGTTTTCCTACCACTCTTTTCCCCCTTCCGAAATGTCCTAGGCCCAGCTTTACCTTGCTAAGCCTCGGGAAGGCTCCTCTGACTCCTTAACAAAGTCCTGATTCAGGTCAAGTGGAGGAGTTTCAATCGGGGGGGAGGGGGTGGTAAAAAAACCCACAAAACCAAACAACAAAAAAACCAACCAAACCCCCCCCAGTTTCCCAGAGCAGCCAAAGCCCAAAGGACCAAGGGGCTGCCGAACGGTCAAGGGACCGCCCTGGGGATATGTGGTGTCAGCGGGGACCCGCTGTCCCCCCGCAAGGCAGCCGCCGCCGCCGCCGCCGGGGCAGACCCCCGCGGACCCGCAGCCCCGCTGAGGCGCGCCGCGCCCGGCCCAGACCCGCTCCTCCGGCCGGACGCCCACCCTCCCACGCCGCCGGCAGAGCCTGCCCCGCTCCGGGCCACCTACCGCTCCTCAGGGAGGCCAGGCCCGGCCCGCCGGGTGCACGGGCGGGTCCCCTCCGCCTGCCAAGAGCCCTCCCTCGGGGATGCTGCGGGCGGGCGGCAGCGGCTCCTCCCCGGCCCTCCGTAGCGCCCCAGCGGCCTTCCTCTTCCGGCCGGCGATGGAGCAGCTCCTGCGGCCCCGCACCGGGCAAGGAGGGAGCCCGCTGGGCCGCCGCCATCCCCCTCGCAGGGCGGGCGGGCTCCCCTCAGCGCGGCGAGGGGGTGGGAAGCTGCCGCTGCCCGGGGCTGAGGGAGCGGCGAGGCAGGGCCGGGCGGCCGAGAGGGACTTGAAACCCAGGCTGAGGGAAGGGCCTCGTCAAGGTAGCCTCGGTCCTTGTAAATTAACAGTTTAACTGGGTATCTCGTACCTCAAATCACAGCCGTTCCTTCTTGCATTAAAGATTTTTTAGTTCCAAGAAGAGAGGGATNAAATTTTTCACTGTGAGGGTTGTGGAACAGGTTGCCCAGGGAAGCTGTGGAGGCCCCATCCCTGGAAGTGTTCAAAGCCAGGTTGGATGGGGCTTTGAGAAACCTGGTCTAGTGGGAAGTGTCCTTGCCCGTGGCAAGGGGGTTAGAACTAGATGATCTTGAAGGTCCCCTCCAACCTAAACCATTCTATGATTCTTCCGTTAGTTGCTACGCAGCCACGTTACAGCAGCAGTTAGTGGTGGTTTTGATAAATGGAAATTTCCTGGTATCTGACAAACAGAAAAAGGTAGTTGCAAAAGATGGTAACTCTGCTCCTAAAACAAACCGCTCCCTTGAAACAGTAAGGTTTTTTTTTTAACACAGAGAACATGATTAGGGTTGATATCAATGGCACCATCCAGCATTGGTCTCTTGTCCAGCCGTGTCTGGTGTCCAATATGCCTAATTAAAATGTGAGTATATGGTTACAAGTGGACTAAGCACATGTCTCTTCACAGTCTTAAGTACATAATGATCTGCCAACAAAGTGTTCAAAGCAAATTAATACAGGTGTTGAAAGGAATTCTGGTTCCCTTCAAGGTAATACAGTCCTGCCAGTGTGTGGATTTATAGTTACCTGTCCACCTGGATGAGCACCTTTCACTCAACAGTGACATCTCTGTCATGGATTCCCCAGCTGATTAGATTTGGAGCAGCTTATCTAAGCGTAACATCAGGATTAATGTGCCAGTTAGGTTAAACAGTGAGCTGCTACTCTCTTGTTTACCTGAGCATTTTATGTACCCAGTTTGGTGTGACAAAAGCAATGTGGTAAATATGGTACATACTCTGAAAACCAAACAGTTACGCAAGGATCGCTGCTGACTTGGAGGCAAGCTTCTGCTTTGAGGTGCTCCAGAGTAAGCGTGAATAATCATTTAATGTCTAGAACAAATATGTAGATATACTCTTTTGGCTCCAAATCATCGCATATAACTGACCAGGCACCTTCTGAACTCAGCTCTTCCTGTTGTTAAACTTACCAGCCTAAAGCTTTTGCAGATCACTGAGCCCAGTTGTGTTACTGCAGTCAACCATGTCATACAATCCTGCATGTGAACACACTGCACTGTTTTAGGAGACAGGTCATTGCCCACCCCTGTTCCACTGGAATGCCAGTCCGAAGCCTTGCAGGTCTGATAGATAATAGATTAATAAATGTAGTCTAAAAACCAAATTTGTTAACTTTTTTCTTATATCAGTCTTGGTTTTTTACTCAAGTAACCCCTCTTCCACTCTGGCGTTTACTTCCTTGATCTATCACTAAATAGCAGTAGTATTAACCCAAACACCAATATTTTAAAGGACTTAATGCCAAACAGTGTTTTCATCTTAGTCAGTATTTTATACACAGTGTTCAGACTGCATGGAAAATTTTAGTTATCCACCCCAGACCTAATGTATTAAAAAAAAAAAAAAGGACCAACAAAAAAACCCAACACCAAACCCAGCATGCCCCCCCTCCCCCGCAAGTAACCAGAAATTTTAACTATGCAAGATGGCATAGCCAATACATTTAGGACTGAAAAAACTTTGTCAGCCTTTTGTCTTAGAACACCTGACAAAATGGGGAAGACCAAAAGTACACACGATGATCATGTCAGTGAACACCCTTCTTAACCCTGCAGTCTCAGGGGACTGCTAAACTCCTTCGCACCCTCCCATAAACAGAGAATGTATCTGTTTAGCTTAGGTGACAAACTCGTGTCAGAGACCAAAAGGAGCATATCTTGTGAATAAATAGCACCTTAGTGTCTCAGATTATGAATAATACCATTATGATAAAGCTGCCAAATGTTTTTGTTTATAGCTTTTGTTTATCTTTTCCAAATACCCAGAAGGCACATTATATATATATATATATATAAAATATTTAGGAAAGCAGCCCCACCAGTTCCTATGGTCGAACAGGCTGCACTACTGAAGACACCAGCCTCTGCCCAACAGAGCTGTCTGAGCTCCAGTTTTGCTTCACAATAAACTACCTGCTGAGTTCAGGAGCAGCCTCAGTACCTCCATACAGCAGAAGCTGATGGCAAAAAGTGATGGCTTAACATAGAATATGGTAACACCACAGTAGATGGTAACTTCTGCGAGGAACAATCAAGAATATCAAACTGCATACCAGCTTTCAGCTGACAACCAAAAGACCAAACTGATGAGAAAGCTTTTCATGCTGTCATAAATAGGGCAATTAATGCAATTTCTAGCTGAACAGTTTTATTCTCACCCTATTCTTTACAGTATTCATAGCCAGGGTAGCTATTCTCTGGGATAGCTGATGTTGACAAATAAATTCTCCTGAAGAGCCAGCTGAACTAAAGGCAAAATGGTAATTTTCCTTTTTTGTGTCTCATGCCTTGCTTGTAGTTACAGAATAGTTTCTTTTTTTGGCTAATAACAGATTTATAATTGATAACCGATGTGTCAAAAGGCCTGTTGTGACAATTCCTGGTTTAACAGCAACACAGAGACAAGAGAGTAACTGGTGAATGTGATTGTGTTCAAAAAACTCTGTGAGAAAGGGTTTGCTGACTTTCAAGCTTGTCCAAGTCCTTTGTAGTCCAAATGACCAGACCTTCCTACAAGTGTCTGCAATATCCGAGCACCACCACAATGTCAAAACTATCGGACCATATTGATTATTAAGCTGAGGCAAGACTAGGTAGTCCTACTTTTCTAGTCATGTAAAATACTATGTATTAAGTATCACCATTAGTCCCAGGTTTATAATATTAAATCTGATTTTAAATATTGACAATACAATTTGTAAAAATGCAAGCAGCGATTTTCATTCAGCATCATTTCAAACACAACTACTTTCAATCTGGCATTCCAAAACAGTCCTGGAAGTTTTATGAGCTGAGGATTCCCTGTCCTTTATCTTTTTTCATCAGCATTGCAAGATATCCCTTCTCGTTCTCTTGTCCCCAAAAAACATCCTTTCCCACAAACACTATCATCCCATCTTACTTGTGGCTCTCCCTTGTTTCTTTATTATCTCCCTTACTGAGGAATAACAAGCTGCAAGTGGTATCAAAAATCACTGCCCCAGAATCAAAGTGCAGCTGTCAGCCTCTCTGTGATTCTAATACCCCGCTGAGTAAATCCTCTGAAGCTGCTTGCCATTGGAAAAATAAACTCAGACAAATATACAATAATACTTTTTTGACAGTTTTTTTTGTGCAAAGGAGAAATATACTGAGACTAAACCCCCAAACTGAAAGTGCTGAGTTACAGCACAAAATAGGAAGTTAGCTCCTTCCTCATTACTTCAGTCTTAAGTTCTTCACTTGAACTATATAAAAAGTTTTGGTTTTAATCTTTTTTTTTCCCCCTTTTTTAAAGAAGAAAAAAAATTCCATACTATGCCAAATGGAAATAAAACAGGAGGTAACCTGAGATCCCTTTGAAGCTTCAGAAGATGGCTTCACTGATTTTGGAAAGGTTAACTGAAAATATATTTGTTTTCAGAAACATGAATGGATTTCAAACACAGAGATCTTACTAATTTTTATGTGACATGAGTATCTCCCCCAGGTGTAGATAGTCTCCAGCCTATTTTAACACTTAATACAACTGGTTTTGCAAGCCAAAAAAGCTGATGATAATCACACATTACTTGCATTGCTAGTCTTACTGATACTCAGTAAAAGCTGTTTTCTTCAAATAAAGTGCTTTTCTCTTTTAAGAAACATACATATGTAAACCTTTAACAAGACTTACCTTACAAAGATAGTTTTGTTATTAGAGTTTAAATGTAAAGCTTAAGTGTTTCAACTCATCCCCTCCTAGTTTTAGTTTTGCTTCTATTACAAGTCTTATTTGAAAACAAACAAAAACCAGAACAAAACATTCTAAGCCAGTCTGAAACAACCAGGCATAAATGTTAAATCAGATTTACTGCCAGCATTTAAGTGTTTCTTCATGAACAGTACGTAAGCATTACCATGTCTGAGTTACCTATTGGCCAAAACACAAGAGATCAGATCTAGGTACAGTGTTTGAACATGGAAGAGGTTTTGGGGTTTTGTTTGTTTGTTTTTGTAAAGAACCATGGCCATTAACTCATTCTTTATAGAATATTCTTTATAGTTTGTTCTTTAGACTGAAATTGGAATATTATTGTGAAAGGGGATTTCATTTTCATAAGTTTTCCAAGAAAATATTACAGTTTTCTTTAGTGCATTACAACTGTCACTGAATTTACCAAATAGCTAGATTACAGTGAATACCCGAACAGTGAACCTAGTTCAGACTAGCACCTTTAAATAACTGTGATGCTCTTTGTTTCATTGCAATATTTCTTCACAAATACAGTATATATTGGCTCTATTTGAAGAGCAGATGTTTTCCAAAGTCATGCTGGGCAGTTAACAGTAATTAGACGTACATGATAAAATAAGCGGAAGAGAGTTAAGGATTTCACTGTCCACTTAACTCAGACAGTTAAGAATACACTGAGAAATTCCAGTTAACCGCCCTAGATTATTAAGAATTTCAGAGCTGTGCTCAATTCAAAACTTAGTGAAGAGATAAACGGACGTACAGCTTTAACAAAGGACTTCTGCTTGAAAGCCAATTCCATTACTCCACTGAATACAAAGACATGAATTAGAATGTCCTAATGCTACAGACTAATTAAAATGTTACTGCTGAAATTACAAATATACTACCACTATGACAGCTGCCTGCAATTACTCCATATTAAAAAGATAACAAAACATTTCTGCTGTACAATTTTTTGTGTGCGTGTGTAGTTCAAGTTAGACTAAAACCTGGTCACATACACCTAGAAATTCTGATTATTCATCCTAATATTCTCTATTATTAAAATAAAGAAAACTCTACCACATACAAAGTGTTATTTTTATTTTCCTTATGAAAACCTGTGGATTTTTCTAATAAGCAGGTTCACTTTTTCAGACAGATCTGAAGATGTTGCCTCCTCAAAAGGAATGCATCCAAATAATGCAATTAAAATCTGCTCAAAAGCCATAGGATTCGGGTATTTTATATGGCAGTAAAAACAAAAGTTTCCTGCTTTAGATAGTCCGAATTAATTCTTCCCTTTTTTCCTTTTCATTGCTTTCCATTCACCTTCCTGTGTAGCCAGGCTACCAAGAAGCTCTTTCACTTTTCTTTTTCTGGCTGAATCTCTGTAAAACAAACAATCAAGATATAAAGTATTTCAGAAAGATTATATTAGGGAAAATAAGTAAGTATATTTAGACAATAGTTATTAATTTATAAAAAGGCCCCCAACTCTTAAATTTCACCAACACACACTTTAAATAAAAACATTCGCAAATTCTTAAACTAGATAAATGAAACTGCAAAGTTGAAAACACTTAAAAAGATGTCTATTCAAAACGTTTGTTTTTCCCCAAATTGTCCAATTTTATTTAAAAGTTTGCTATGGTTGATCATTACTGTCAGTCTTGGCATACAGCAAAGAAATGAACACACAGCAAAACAACCCCCAAACTGGCACTGAAACAAAGGCTACATTACCTCTCCATGATTTCTGAAAGTTGCATTCTAGCCAGAAACTGGTTATCTTTCCGAATCTCACGAATGGCTCCTTTAAGTTCACGTTTATGCTTCTGAATCAACTGCTTTCTTTCTTGCTCCTTCTTGCTGCCTCCCTGCTTTCTTCCAAACTCTAAACTGAAATGAGAATGTATGTGTGAGCACAGAACACCTTAACAAAACCAACTTTTTCATGTTTATAGGGAGTCAGTTTTTGTATGAATACTAATTCAGTATGTTAATTCCTGCACATGATATGACCAACTTGCAAAATAAGGAGCTGCCCCATGAACATACTGGAAAAACACTCACCAGACCTTCTAACTGCATGTCATCATCATGCAAATGACAAGCAGACGACACACTTCAGTCCCCCATATGTAGCCTGCATTTTGAACAAACTGAAAAAGCTAGGGTAAAAGAGTGAAAGATGTCTGGAGAAAGATGGAATCTCCCAACAACTTTCAGTTTTTGCAGACTTCCTCTGCTGATGAATTCTACAGAAGAAGTCTGATCAGTTACTTGGGGATATATGTGTACAATATGGCAGAGGAAATCTGTCCTCTTCAATTACTAGAATAAATAAGGCAGACAATTTTTGCCCCTGTAGATAACCAACATGGCTGAATAAGTCAGCAGCTAATACAACGCAGAATTCCTGAATCAGAATACTGTTCTATTATTTACAAAACCAAACTTGTGATATTAAAATTTAATTCCAAAACAGAACACAAAAATGTACGTGGTCATTGCAAGCTCTGTAAAAAAGGGGAAAAAACCCATGTTTTTTGTCATTGCTACTGTTGGAAGGTAGAAAGCTGCTTGGTTGGGGGAGAGGAATGGGGCAAGTAAGTATGCTTAAAGGAACGCTTCATCTGATTATTTGTTATGGTCTTGTGATGCAGAGTACAGGAACAGTCTGCCTTATCTTTTGCGCCAGTGAAGCATCCCTCAGTATGTTCATCATCCATCCTTACTTTCATAGAGTTCATATGAATATGAACTACTCACTGTTGTTCTTCACACCTGAAGTGCTTGATAGAGCATGTGGTAAAGCACCTGACTAGATAATAACAACAGCTTCTTTTCATCTTGAAATTTATTCATTTAAAATTGATTATATGGGCTAGAGTTGATTTCCAGCACGACTTTTTCCACAAGACAATCTTTGCTCTATTTCTTAGAACTCCTCCTTCCTTTTCCTTTCCCTCCCTACCACCCAAGTAGCTGGTCCCTTGTGACTTGTGCACAAAATCTAGTAGAAAAAGTTATCGTTCTAGCTTGCTGAAAATCCTAATGTTTAAATGCACTTTTCCTTTGCATCTAGTGTTGCTTTACTTACACTTTCACAATTTTAGGTGTATACTGTTTCAATGGCACTGGCTTCTTTTTCTCACATATCAGTGGGGTATAGTGTTTTACTTTGTTCTCTAGCTCTTTCAGAGCACTGTGATACCATTCCTGAAAATGCAAATCAAATTACAATTTTAAAAGCATATCAAAAGACACCATAATGTACAAACTATTGTAAAATGAATCAACAGTAATGTTCTCCCCACGTGTTCTTTTTCTGGGTAAAATCACTGCTATTCATTAGGACATTACTAACACTGAAATGCTGTAAGCCTTGCAGGCTGGATAATTTTTAAACACTTTTGGAAGTCTGTTAAGATGATATCATGGACAATAAGAAAGGTCTGCAGGTAGTTTCACCTAATAGAGGAAGCAGCAAGACTAAAGCCAGTTTAACTCAAACTCTTGTCTTCCAGGGTAACATTAATTGTTCATTTTGTTTATTTTGATGGCATAAAATATAGGCCATTCTGCATCACTTATGTTACAAAATCTTGTTCTCTAAGGATACTTCATGATGCCTCTTTGAGGAGAGGACAATTCTGATACATTCAGAAGACACAGATTAAAAATTTGAACCTCATTGCTAGAAAAATAAACAACTGCCCTGTTATAAGTAAGGTAACCAATCAGGCATGTTTACATTACTTTTACTTAGACAGTTATAAATACCACCTTATCAATTTGGTACACATATTTGGTTGTACTAATATCTTGCAGATTCAATACAAAAGTACAGGAGCAACTGTACGACCAGACAACCATTCTTATAAATATGCAATGTTACATAATTACAAGTGCTATTCTCTTCAATTAGAGGGGCAAGATACACAGTGAAAAAACATCTTTTCTAAACATTCTGCGCTCTTCTTTGGTTTTTCCACAGAAACATCATTATGATTTTTGAAGACCACAAAAGGCAAATGGCTGACCCTTGAAAAAAAATCTCACTGATGCTTACACTTGGGTTTTTTTTTTTGTTTAAGCATAGATGAAGGTCACAGAATTTATTAATAAAACAATCATATCAATTATTTCATTCTTGAGGAACACATACCTGCATTTGTTCAGGATATTCATTCACTGGCATGTGTTGTGTAAGAAGTATTCTGACAGGATACATTATTTCATGGAATGATGGTAAAGACTCATACAGAACTGCACATTTTTTAATAAGGTCAAAACACAGGGCTAGACATGATAACCTGTTAACGTGCAAAAGAATTAAACAATTTCACTTGCAAAAACTGTAGTGGATTTTCAAATAAAACAAATCTAATTAATTAAATCTGGGAGCACTAGCAGTGTCTATTATTAAAACTGTCTGACAGAACCAGTTACAAGGCTGTTTCTAGTTGTTAATTCAGACTAAAAATTTCAGTGTCCTATTATAAGCAAATACTCAAGAAATCCATTAGCAATAAATCTTTATGTCAGTGCACAGAGCATAAGCCAGTATTGTGTCTTTGACACTTCTGTAGAGTACGAAGTTCTTATACTGGTTCTAAAGCTGTTCTGGTACTGGTTCTGAAGTTCTAAAAACTTTTTTGAAACAGAGTTAGTTATTTTGGGTTTGGGTTTCTTTTTGAACTTCATAACAAATTTCTTATTCATCCCTGAAGTAAGTTATACTGTAACACATGCACAAGGTGAAAAATGAGGCTGAACATTAGTTAAGTTTTATTACTTCAGTGACACTTTCTAACATAGATTGTATGTAAATACAGTTATTTGCTTCTGAAGAGCTTGACAGTTTAAAGTACTGAGCACCTTCTCTGCCTCTACATCATCTTCCTCAGTTCACAGCTGTACCAAAAATGAAGGGAAGGGCTGAGCACTCCAACAAGTGCTCTGCATAACATTCTGGCAAAAGATTACCAATTTCATAGGCTATGGAGTTGTACCATAAAAATAAAGCAGACCAACTCACTACTCCTATTTTTACTCCTGAAAAGCAGCGTCACTAAGATTACCCAAAAGATGGTCTGTTTGGGATTTCTTCTGTTCACATTCCCTACATACCTGATATGATTAATTTCTGTTCTGCTGGTTTCCTTTAATCTTGTCAAAATACTCAATGGCAGATTTTGTTTCTGCCAACTTTCCAGATCCTTCTTATCACACACCAAAAGCAGTTCTAAATTTTTCCCCACTGGTGTAAATGGATGCACTACAGTATAGCCTAAAAAACAAGAACAATAATCATTAAACAAGATCAATTCTAAGCATGCTTTCTGAAGGAAGAAAACCCAAGAACTCTTTTTATGCTTTTAATCATACTGCCTTAAAAAAATACTTTATCAGTATTATGTTCTTCTAAAACAATGGAAAACACTGGAGCATAGGTACAATTATAGGCAAGTCCTTTAGTCATGCTGCCCAATTCACAGAATCCAAAGGCAGGGACTGGGAGCACGAAGTGCTGCCCACTGTAGGAGAAGATCAGGTTCAAGACCATCTAAGGAACTTGGATGCGCACAAGTCCATGGGACCTGATGAGATGCAGCTGAGGGTACTGAGGGAACTGGCAGATGAAGTTGCTAAGCCACTCTTCATCACATTTGAAAAGCTGTGGTAGACTGGTAAAGTTCCCAGTTCCCCCATTTTTAAAAAGGGAAAATAGGAGGACCTGGGGAACCACAGGCCAGTCAGTCCTACCTCTGTACCTGGCAAGATCATGGAGCAGATCCTCCTGGAAACTATGGCACATGGAAACAGAGAGGTGACTAGTGACAGCCAACATGGCTTCACCAAGGGCAAATCATGCCTGACAAATTCGGTGACCTTCTATGATGGGGTTCAGCATTGGTGGATATAGGAAGAGTGACTGACGTCACCTACCTGGACTTGTGCAAAGCATTTGATACTGGCACACACAACATCCTTGTCTCTAAAATGGAGAGACACGGATTTGACGGATGGATCACTGCTGGGTAAGGAATTGGTTGGATGGTTGCACTCAAGAGTTGTGGTCAACACCTTGGTGTCTGGGTGGAGACCAGTGATGAGTGGGGTCCCTCAGGGGTCCATACTGGGACCAGTAGTATTTAACATCTTTGTTGGCGACATGGACAACGGGATTAAGTGCACTCTCAGCAAGCTTGCCGACGACACCAAGCTGTGTGGTATGGTTGACATGCTGGAGGGAAGGGATGCCATCCAGAGGGACCTTGACAGGCTTGAGACGTGGGCCTGTGTGAACCTCATGAAATTCAACAAGGTCAAGTGTAAGGGTGCTCTGCACCTGGGTTGGGGCAATCCCAAACATGGATACAGGCTGGGTGATGAGTGGCTTGAGAGCAGCCCTGAGCAGGACTTGGGGGGATTAGCGGATGAAAAACTGAATATGAGCTGGCAATGTGCGCTAGCTGCCCAGAAAGCCAACTGCATCCTGGGCTGCATCAAAAGAAGCGTGGCTAGCAAGTCAAGGGAGGTGATTCTGCCCTCTACTTCACTCTCATGAGACCCTACCTGCAGTACTGTGTTCAGGTCTGGGGCCCCCAGCATAAGAAGGACGCAGACCTGTTGGAGTGGGTCCACAGCAGGGCCACAAAGATGATCAGAGGGCTGGAGCACCCCTCCTATGAAGACAGGCTGAGAGAGTTGGGGTTGTTCAGCCTGGAAAAGAGGAGGCTCTGGGGAGACCTTAAAGCAGCTTTCTAGTACTTAAAGGGGGCCTACAAGAAAGATGGGGAGGGACTCTTGATCAGGGAGTCTAGAGATAGGACAAGCGGTAATGGTTTTAAACTGAAAGAAATTCTTTACTGGGAGAGTGGTGAGACACTGGAACAGGTTGCCCAGAGAAGCTGTGGATGACCCATCCCTGGAAGTGTTCAAGGCCAGGTTGGATGGGGCTTTCAGTAACCTCGTCTAGTGGAAGATGTCCCTGCCTATAGCAGGGAGGTTAGAACTAGATGATCTGTAAGGTCCCCTCCAACCCAAGCCATTCTCTGATTCATTCTATGACTCTATGTATGGGGAGAGAGAAGAAACATAGGTAGATCTGCCCTGTGCGGAACAGGATGCACAGTTAAACTGCCAGTGAGGATGGAGTATTGGATATGCTTAAGATGAAAGGGCAGGCATAGGACTTTCCCATGGAGTTACAAATAGAAAGCTTTGACCAGAAAGTTGCCAAGCAGCACAGTGGGCTGGAGCAGGGAGAGCCCACAGTTGCAGTACATCACCAAGCCTCACCCATGACCTCTCCAGCAGGGGCCCTCAGACACAGGCTGTGAAGTCCTCTCCCACTCCAGCTAAGTAGTTTTAAAACAAGAATACCATGGAACACAGAACACATACTGGGGCAGGGCATACAGAAAACACCTAAGAATCATTGTGCTTCTGATCATAAGCCGATTTGCGAAATGGTACTTACAGAGCAACATGAAAGAAGCATCTGAGAAGTTTCATTGCTAAGGGAGAAAATAATTTGCAGCCTCTCTGCTGGGCCTTTTTTTTTCTTTTTCTTTTGTTTTCCTTACGTCCTCCAGCTTACAATGGAATTTACTTCAAAACTTTTTCAAACTGTAAGTTAAGATTATTTACGTGCTCCTGTACATGGCTCTTTACAGACAGGCCAGAAAACAGTACGTTTAAATAAAGATTCATAAGGTTTGAGACCCAAAGTTGCAAGATTATGACACACATCGACATACGCAAGATCAGGAACTAAGATACGCGAATCTTACTGTCTACTCTACTTGTGACAGGGTAGCAGATCTCATCATCAATTCCTTTAGCTAAGGCTATCAACAATGACAATTTCTTCCCACTCCTTCCACCTCCAGCTCTTCTCCTTTTTTTAAGGTAATGACTGTTTTTTAAGTCTAAAGCAGACTGAAATACAGTCCTTTACCACGTTGTATTCCATATAATTTCTTCATGTGAGAAATTTATGGATCAAGCTCATAAAATTAAAACAATAAGAGCTCCATTTGCTGGTTCTACTTACTGTCGAAACTGAACCCCAAGAAATTTTTTGGTGTGACAGTATACCAACATTCCAGAGAACTGGATGTGTGCTCATTTTAAAATACTGTGTTGATGGCCTGTCACATTTGTCAGCAATACTTCCACCATGAATATTTAAAAACATGACTGGATACTTTGATAACTTCAAAACATCGATATTGACTGAAAAATTCTCAAAGAGAACACTGTGCCTCTAACGTATCTTTTATTGAGCTTTTACTTACTGCTAACAGAAACCAACACCATGCAAATTTAGCTAGTGCAAAATTATTAACAGAAATACAAAGGAAATAATAAAAAAATTAACATTTGATCATCAATTACCATTAAATATTTTAAAATAGTTTCTGGTCTTGCAGAATCCTATATTTTAACTGTACCAAAACCTTTGCAGATCAAACATTCCTAAGAGATTACACAAAGGAGAAAATACTTTAAGTGCTATGTAACCCACCCACTCTATAACCTCTTCCCAACTCCTTCTAAGAGTTCAGCTGCCTGTGCTCTGAGAATCCAGGGCTTAGCTCTGATGCAGCCCAGCTGTGTAACCTTGGCTCACACTTCAGAGGAAACTGCTAAGCTGTGAGAAGCAGCTGGGAGAAAGTCTGTAGAGTACAGCCATACAAGATAATAAAGGTGAAACTGCAGTGCTAAGCTTCTTGAGAAAGGGATCATTAGTAGCTCAAGAATTCAAAAGAAAAAAAAAAAGCCAGTGTGGAAAAGCATAAAAATCCTAAAGGGAAAAAAAAAAAAGCAGCGAACTGCAAGAAAACCACTCAGTACTACTGAAGATGTACTGGAATAGTGCAGCAATAGAAGCTGAACCTTCCTCACCAGACTGATGACTACGTAGAAAATAGAGACTCTTCACGTGTCTTATCAAGAGTGATAACCATATAAACACACAGCCAGTAGTTCATTAAATCCCAGATGTCTTGTTAGTTTGCCAACAAATAATTGAGTTTTTCACCTGAGAATATCCTGCCTACAGAGTCTCTTTACGCATGCTAAGAGATACTCAGAGTGACCCAGAGATACTAACACATGAATTAGTTACTATGCTCTGACAAAGCTCCTCATAAGTAAATTATTGTCACTAAACTTGTCAACAAAAAAGCCCCAGATCTAGAATAACTTTAAAGCTAGGGAAAAAAAAAAAAAAAATCATCGAAGAAAGAGGAAGACTAGCAAGTAAAAATCATTTGCTAGCATACGGATCAAATTGAAAAGACAGTTTTATTCACCCTGTTGTGTGCAGATTGCTAAGTTTACACAGTTATGTTACAGCACAGACTAATCCTGCTTGTGGGGACAGCTGCCCTCTGTTACACTACAACAAATCCATGACAATAAATAAAATGAATAATAAAATAAATAAAAATGAAAAATACCAACTTTGTGACATACTGCTCTCATTTATCTCGGTGATACAGCTGTTAGCTGAAGAGGGAGGGTATGTGCAGCATTAGCTGCTGCCTCACTGTGAAGATACAGGGTACTCACCGGGAATCTGTTAGGGACTGTGAATTTCAGAGCAGAGTCCAATAACACAGTCTACTTAGAACAACAATATATTGCAAAAATACTGCGCTGTGGGCAACATGACTTCATTTCCTTTAATAACTTCAGTTCTTTCCTTCCTGCCAAAAACACTAGAGGATCTAGTTCACAACAAGATGCCCAAGAATCAAGGTCATGTATGGCTAACCTAGCAGATGATTTTGGTCTTTTGTTCAAAACAATAAATTCCATGTGAAATATTTTTATTGAAATTTAAAAGATAAACCCTAGTACAAAAATTTATTATTTACTTACTCTAATCAAACTCACCCTGGGCCTGTTTTTTGGGTAGAGATATGTGAAGTACTCCAAGAAGAAAATTGATGAGTTCTGGTACAAATCTTCTGGAGAGAGATACATATTCCAGGAACAAACAGCATATAAATAACCCTTTAATAACATCTTGCAATGTTGTGATGCGACACTAAAAAAAAAAAAAGGCACAAAATAGTCACAGTTAAAAGCCTATACATCACAAATATAGGATCTCCCAAAAAGCAGAAATGTTAAATAAGTTGTATATATTTAAAATCCGTAAAATGACACCCTTTGGACTTACATGAAAAACGTTGGCTTTTCCTTGCCCTCACTAAAGAGTATATGCAGAATCGAGTAAGAAGTCTGTCAGAACTGGTTTAGCCACTAGAAGGTGCTAAACCACAAACAAGTTCTTCAGAAATGAACTAAGGAAACACGAGGCTCAGAGCAACTTGCATATCTGACAGCAATAGAACAATGACCTCAAAGCTTTCAAAACATATAAACAGGATATTTGGATCGAAAAATAAGGACATATTTTAACTGCACTGCAATGCACTGCATTAGGTATATTTTCAAGAAAAACAAATACTTCCAATTTTAAAGTAATTATCTTAAGTAATGAATCACTAATGAATGATTTCAGACTGTGTTCAGTCTGTTCTATTAGTCCTATGTAATTTGCCACATAAGGAATTCTTGTATGACAGCTTGAAAAAATGCTTACATATGGTTTTGTGAGTTGGACTGTACTCTGCAAGGGTTTTTTTTCCTCTTCACTTTTTCTTCCAATTACTAACTGTGACTATAACAAACACAAAGCTGCCTTTTCAGTACATTCCAATATATACATCAATGCTAACACATATATTTGGAGTCCTAGGAAGAAACAAGGAAATGTGAGATGCAACATCATAGACATACCTTAGTAAGTAGCTGACTCATGTACATAAAAGCAGGTGTTACAACTGGATGCCAGAAGTCAGAAGTTGGAAACAGCAGAGATGTAATTTTCAAATAAATAAGCTGATGGCACATGAAACAGAGTAAGGCAAAATACAGTAAGACATTATTCCCAGGATCTTGACTTTACACATATGTAACTGATGAATGAGTAACTGCAACATAGTAGTCTAAAAATACTACAATATACACAATTTTGAGAAATCTGGTATCATACATGACCTATTTATTGAGATGACTGTTTAAGTTATAATGGATATTCCATTTTTCCCATGTAAGTCTAACATTGCATTAATTCAATGAGGCAGCTGAAAGAACAATCAAGAAGGAACTATGCCTCCCAACCCTGTTTACTCGGTAAGAAAATATGACCCCCTTCAGCCCACCACAATCACATACTCTCACACCACAAACAAATGAGCAAGTGGCCACACAAGACCTGTGACACCTTTCAACAGGTCCTCAACACAGACAATTAAGTAACCCGGATCCTCAGGCATTAGCACACATCAACAATAGTGGTTGTAGCCAGAAGAACTAAACAGTGATTAGGTACACTTTTACTGAAGGGGATTTGTTAGCTGCAAGTGACCTCCTGTTGAGACCGTAAGGATGTTAAGTATCAGTTGCAAGGTAATTCTGAAAATTATCTAAGTGGATATTTACATAGTGAGCTAGATGCAACTCAAGTTTTATTATTCCAGCTCTGTTTCTCTCTATGAAGTTTCTGTCATAAACAAGTAATTCCCCTGAACGGTTTTGGTTACTAAATACCACAGTCCAAATTTCAGGTTAGATTAACTATAGGCACATATAAGGTCTACTAACACAACTGGTCTAATGAACATTCATTCAAACAAGCGCTTGAGAATATGAGTGATATAATTCCATCCTAAAAGGTAATGATGGCTTGAAACCTGAAGTCGTCCACGGAAGAGAATGAAAGTCAGAAGCGTGATTGGTATCATAAGGGTGACAGTGACAAAATAAAAATAGAAGTTAAAAGTGCTCTACAATACATTTCCTGCAAAATCCAAAACATCCTGAGTAAAGACTCTTCAAAAGAACTCAATATAAATATTTTCCAAGCTGTAAGAACCAAGCCTTCTAAGCAAATCCTTCAGTCTATTTTCTTTCAATAGTCTAATTATTCCATTAGGCAGCACTGCTTCTTCAAGGTGGGAGACAAAAACCAAGTACCTCCCTTTGGATTACTGACTTATGGTTTGTCTTTGAAACTTTTTACTACACTAAACAAATACTCATTTTCCATACGCTCCGTTCTTGAACTCCCTAACAGCCATTTACCTAGACACTGAAAAAGCAGTCTGTTCACATTTAGCATGACCACTGAAATTTTGAAATATTACTAATATAAAGAGGAAAGGTCAATTATTTCCAAGTCACTGATGTAGCAATTATATATAAAGTAGTAAGAAATGTTGTGTTTTTATACTCATAATAATATTTCATTGTTATTTTTGTTAAACTAGGAGTGCACTTCTATGGAGCACTTTTTAAAACATTTGCACTTAACGCAATTAAAGAAATCAGGATATAACTGACAATATCACTTCTTCCTAGAACTACCCATTTATGTTTCATCAGGAAAACAAAGAATATTCTGCTATGAAAACTGGAGTGGCAATTTTAACATCTTGTCCCCTTATTAATATTACAGAGTCACACTTCTATTCTGAAGAACCTGTGTGGAGGGGTTCATTTGTTTGTTTGTGGTTGGTTGCTTCTCAGGGTTTTGTTGTTGTTGTGAGGTTTTTTTGTTACAACTTATCTCCAGAGAGACAATTTAAAATACTGAGAAAATTAAAAAGTCATCGATGCTAATAATTAATTACATACTTTGAAATATAAAATTAAATTTAACATCCTCTCACATTTACTGGCATTTCTATACTAATGGAAAGAACAAGAGATTTTCCTAGCGGTATGTATTCGTTACCGTGTCTAAACCTGGAAATGTTGCACGGCCTTTGACTTCAGTTACTTCTTCCATGTCATGTGCAGCATCTCGAAGGATAAACTTAATACTGTCACTGGCTGCCTCAGGAAACATCTGGCAAAGATTGTACAATGGCCTATTAACAAGAAATTTAAGTCATGATGAAGTTACACCATTGATGTTAATAGAAAATTGGTTTTTAAGCACCTGTAGGAAGATATCTTGTGTTCCATCTGTTATAACAATAACAAATTCCCCGAAACAAATTATTCTTTTTTAGAAAGAGCACCCAGTATATAGATTATTACTGTAATACCTAGTTTACACAGACATGTATTTTTCATTGGGCCTTGTGAGATAATCTTTGATTTGGTAGTTTCTAAATCTTAAATAAAAAAATAATTTAAAACTTTAAAATACACTGCCTAATCATCTGCTATCGTTAGAACATACCCTTCTGAATCTCCTAACTCTTCATTTTACTGCACTGAAGTATGCTGGCACATATTAGGCAGCCCATTACTCTAAATGCTCTTAGGCAATGTTAAACAACATGTGAGGCAGCAATGTGGTTAGCAAAATTACTACTTAAAACAAGAAACAAATACCCACAAAGTTAGGTCAGCTCCTGGCCTATGGTTAGGGCCTAGAAGGAGATGCAGTCAGGAGTCTGCATCTCTTTGGTCAGAGTTTTTTCCATTATTTTCAGTTTAAAATGTCTGTAGTGATATTTATAAATCCCAGTTCTAGAAAACAAACAAAGTGTGTTTACACTTTTTTTACAAAGCCCCAGCATGTGTAACAGTATCAGTGGGTTAGTGCTCTTGCTGACGAAAGTAACAGAGCAACAAATGCTAAAGCTGCACGTAACAGATTTTTTTTAAATGTTATTTACTTTAGCAGGAAATAAAAAACACATGCTGAAAACTACATACAAATAACTCATTGAAAGAAAGTTATCTGGCCTGCAAAGTCAAGCTAGGAATCGGACACTAATCTTGGTTGGAAGGGATCTTTGGAGATCATCTGATGCAACCCCCTGCTCAAAGCATGGCTAACTGCAAAGCTTGCTCATGGCTTTGTTGAGTTTTGTGTATCTTCAAGGGTGGAGATTCCACATCCTCTCTGGGAAACTCGTTTTAATGTTCAGCACCTTTGCTGTGAAGGGTTTTTTTTTTCCTTACATCTAATTGGAATTTCCCTTGTTGTAGCCTGTGTCCATTGACTCTTGTCCTTTGCTGTATACATCTGAGACAAATCTGGCTCTCTTGTCACTGTAACTGCCTGTCAGGTATTTGAAGACAACAATGCCAAATTGACAATTTCCTGCAGAGGGATTTGGAACTTTTATATGAGCTTATTATAACACTCTTTAATTCCATTTTCATCTAGTTCCCTGAGTAAATTCATAGAATGGAAACCCGTGGGAAAAACAAAGATTGCAAAGGGAACTGCTTAAAATCTTTCATCAGCAGTCTAAATAACTTCACATACAGAAGTCTGCACACATACATAGTATTATTTATCCATTACTCATGAAAAACATTTTGCAGATCAGAAACTACATACTGAGGTTTTGAAAATATCTTGGTACAATTAATAGCTCAAGCAATATATGAAACAAAGTTAAAATACTATAGGGCTGGAGAGTTACTAGTTGCCTACAATCCCTACAGAATTATTCAAAACAAACAATATGCTGAATGCTTTACCCTAGGTAGCTTTTCTCTTTAAAGCATAAAGGAGAAAAAGTCCATATGATTTATTACTTACGGGACCAGTTTGTCAATTGTTCTGAGCTCTGGTAAATCCAGAGTTGCTAACTCCCCAATATACTCCAAAAGGAAACCAAACAATTTCTGCAAGAAGCATAATATGTTAAAATTAGGGTTTTTTTTTTTTTTCATTGTACATGTTCTTAAACAGCACAAAAGGATAGTGATACAGAAGTTAGAAAATGAAGAGTGGTACATTGATTCTAGTGCTAATCACAACATAGAAGCATGTGTGTTTTATGCTGCTTCCTGAATACTTACTAAAACTTACTCTGGAATTAAAAGTTAATTTTAAACCTTAAAAACAAAACAACAAAAACCCCATACTTCCAACTTTGCTTTGTTTCCCACTGCAAGGCTTGGATGATTGCATTTCTGAATTCTCTCCAGTATAGTAAGCTGTTGTTCTATTGTTCTTCCAGCCAATAAAGACTTAAATGTCTCATAGGACTCAGGAACTAGAAAGTAAAAACAAAAACAGACCAGACAAAAATCTCAAACTTAACATATGTAATTTAAGTGAATATCTAACAAATTTCCAATTTGAAAATGTTATTATTCAGAAAAAAAAGATACCATACAGCTTTTAAATAATCACCTTGTAAACACTAATAACCTATTAGCATACATGTAACATTATATATATGAACATAAATCAGAAAATAATGTAAATGTTTTGGAACAATTAACATTCAATTCATCCTGTACTTGCTGCCTAAGCTGAGAACAGCTATGTTGACACACACAAAGGAGAATTACACTTAAGCACACATTCAAACACAAATTTACCGTAATACAATTAGCTCTATGTTTTATCCATACATAACTAGCTTTGTATGAAGGATATTAAGAAAAGTAACAATCTTGCCATTAACAGAAAATAATTTAAAAAAACCCTTAACCTGGCATAAGAGAATAAAACCTCAACTTTTGCATAAGTTCACATGCTAGAAAACATCCTAACTGGTTAAGTTTTTTGAGCTATTTTAATGTGACTGCTTTCTGGTTAAAGCAAAAGCTGAATGCTATTTAAAAGGCTTTGTGTAATATAAGTTATCTCCTTTTGATGGAAAAATGCAAGTACTTACGGAAGTTGTTTTAAAGGTTGTTTAATTTTGCAACAGATACTTTTGTTTAAGAAATCTACACTAGGACAATAGTTAGATGCATTATGTACTTAATATTAATAAATGTTTTGTGTACTACTTGAAACGTGCCTCCTCCTTCCTCCTAGGCACAGACCCAAAAGGAGTCAAACTTTGAGTGTCTCTATTTAACAATATTGCTATGTTACACTACAGGCATTAAACCTCAGAATCCTGCTTCTCCAAGCATCTTCTCTGACAAAAATGTCAGTCCAAACACTAGAGAAAGTAACCTTGTTTTATTTAAGTATAGATAATGGAATACTACTCTGGCTTCCCTAATGTAAAACACTAGCACTTTGGATTGGATGTGCCGGTGGCCTTCAGAAAGGAGTACAGATCTTTTCATTTTATTCCTCAGTATTTATCTTTCAATTCTAAGGCTGCTTGGAGGAGCAGAAACAGTGCTGGGGTGAAACAGATCTGGTTCTCGCTGCTCATAGCATGATTAGGGTTGACCACTAAGAACAGCAGTTACTGGCTACTCTTGGAATAGTAGAAGACAACTATGAAGCAAAACTTCATGGATGAACAGGAATACGTAAGATCCTACATTGCAGAGAAAGAGACTGGTTATAAATCCCTGGAAGACAACAGGGATCTCTGGATCAGTCCTTTACTTACCAGCAAATGTATAGGGAAGCTCTGATTTGGCAGCTTTCATTTTTGGATCTAGTTCCTCCACACTCTGTAATTCATCTTCATTTGTCTTGTGTTTCTTCTGTTCTTTATTCCCTGCAGCTTCTTCTTCACTCTCAAGGTCAGATTCGAGATCAGAGTGGCCATCTGCAGCACTATCCTCCTCATCTTCATTAGCAGATTCTTCCTCACTTTCTTCTTCATTCTCATTGTCTTCCTTCCCACCTTCCTCTTCTTCCTCCTCGTCTTTTTCCCCCTCCTCTTCATTTTCAATATTAATTTTTCCATCCTGTCAGTAGATGAAAATAAGCCAGTTAAAACACTGATAACATGACAGCACCTCACCAGAAACATCATGTATCATTAAATACACATGAACAGGATCTGAGCCTTGCTACCCTGACCAAGCAGTGAATGGCAGCAGTGCTGGCAGAGAAGGCATACCAAGAACAGAACATGCATACAGATGTAAGAATAGTAGGGTATTTCCAAGGGGCTGTAAGAAACTGAAATAATAGGAGGTAGTATATGACAACTAAAAGAATCAACACAAAAGTAAAAACTACTAGCAGATGATACGAAAAAAAAATTCAACATCACTTACAGAAGCATTCTTGGCTAAAAAAAATAAAAATCCTTCTATGTATTAAAATAGCATATCAGATAAATATTTGTTCCCATCTTGATTTTATTAATTATCAGTTTAAATTCACATTCACAATTTGTATTCTCCCCTTCAAGGACAACAGCAATTCCCTTGCTACTTACATGTAACAGGATGAGAGGATCAGTATGCACACATGAGCACCACAGTCACGGTGAGTCACTGCATCAGCTTTAAGGTTATACTGCTCTGCCAACTTAATCAAAGCTATTTTATAGGGGAAGGGTTCTTTCAGAAACCCACTCACCCTTAGGCTGAAATTTCATGAAAGTTGTATCAAATACAGTAGAAATTAAAAAAAAAAAATGACCAGAAGGGCTAATGCTTTCTCTTCAGCCCAGTAGGCTAACTGCACAGAAGGCTACTATAATAGCAGGAGTATAGGCAGTAGATTGAAGGAAACAACTATTCCCCTCTACTCAACACTTGTAAGGCTACATAGAACACAGTGTCCAGCTTGGGGCCTTCAAATACAATAAAGGCATCTATAAACCACAGCAAGTTCAGCAGAAAGCCACCAAGATTGTTGAGGGCCTGGGGCACCTGCCCTATGAGGAGAGGCACCTGGGCTTATTCAGCCTGGACCAAGTAAACACTTTCCAGTACCTACAAGGGAGATCATTGAGAAGGCAGAGAAACACTCTTCATCACAGTCCACAGCAGGAGAATGAGAAGCAACAGGTGTAAGTTGAAATGAGATGTTCAGACTGGATATAAAGAGAAACTTTTCCACAGTAAGGACAGTCAGTGGAATCGGCTGCCCAGAGAGATGTGCAGCCTCCATTCTTGGAGATTTTCCAAGAACAGACTGGATAAACCCCTGAGCAAACTGGTGATTTCATAGCTGACCCTGCTTTGAGCAGGAGGTTGGACTAGAGGTGTCCATAGAGGTCACTTCCAAACTGATTTTCCTATCTTCTTTTCAGAACTCTGAAGATTCTGAAATTTTAAACCTTACCTTGTAAGACAGTAAACGTCTGTCATCTTTATCCAGGATAAAGCCATCAGCTAGATCATCAGCTGACACATGGCTGGGTTTCTTTTTATTTGCCTGTTCATCTATTCCACGCATTCGACGTTGTCGATCTGCCTGCGTTTTAGAAGAAATACCACACACAGATGTGAGCCGTCTAGATTAATCAAGTAACTACCCTAGAATGGAAGATCCCTCGAATACTACAGCTAAGAAAATCAAGGGGAAAAAGTGTTAACTGGGATTACTCCACAAGTTGATGAAAGAAAAAAAAAAAAAACAGCAACTTGAGAAATTATGGGCAAAAACTGATGATACCTTGTTTTTTGTGGGGAGTGCAATCTGATAAGAGCACATACGCAATTGGATTAGCTTATTTGGAAGGCTTTAAAACTGGGTTTATGAGAAGCATTACATTTTCTCATTTTAAAATTTATCTGTTTTGCTTTGAGACATTGCATCATTACCAGAAAATGTAAGCTTCTAAAGCATTTTATGATTCTGCAGTGTTTATCTGTGTTTCCCATATATGTAGCAAGTTTGTAGTAAACACAACCACATCCTAAGATTTTCAAGATATACTAAATTTGTAAATAGACTTAATAGGCAATATCTGAACCAATCATTTACAAAAGGATTTGCACCTGAGCAACCAGATAGACTGTGCAAACAAGATGACAAGCATAGAAAAGAAAAAAATCCTTCTTTCCATTCTGCTATTACTACTGAACTGTTCCGAGGTAACCTGAAGGTACTGAATCCCTGTGTTCCTAAATGTGTCCTTAGTATACCGAAAGAAAAAAAGGAGAGAAACATTTACCAAATTATCCATTCTTTCCGTAAGACTCAGACCTCTATGTAATAGAAAGAGCATGCAACATTTCCCAAGAGAACCCTATTCCTCTGCAAAGCAAAGCTATATACATGCTACTGCTGGAAGACTCTTGCAATACCAGAAGAAAACAATAAACGACTCGCCAGCATATTAATTCAACTACTGTGCAACATGATGCTCCCCCTTACTGACTTGGAAGCACCTCTCAACTCTGAATAATTTAAAACATTTAAAGGCAAACACAGTGACATTACATTTTTATTGAAGAAAGATCAACTCATTTCATAAACCTCACCAGTCACGTACTAAGTCTATGTTTTTTTGTTGTAATATCAGATTGCAAACAAAACACAAACAGAAGATTTCCTGAATTCAGTCTCTGACGAATTGCATTTTAGTACAGCCACTTTCAATCTAAGGTCAAGCAATGAATATAAGTGGTCACTCCCAAAAGACAGGCCACAAAACAATCTAAAACCATAAATGGTATACCTCCAGCTTCTGGAGTCGTGCCTGCTCTTCTTTTGCCAATTCTTCTTCTGTCTTCATCCTTTCTGAAGGTTTTGCTTTCATCTCGAATCCAAGTTCTCGAACAATCATATCATAGTCATCAGGCTAAAAAAATATTTATATAATTGTTTATTATCTTAAGTTTTATTATTCTGCTTTGCAGCCACCCCTCTGGCAGACTAACAGCTAAGAAATAAGACTCTTAAGATATAAGGAAAAGACTGTTTCCAAAGAAATCTGCAGGAACATTCAACTCAGTGTTAAGACAACGATTGGAATGAACACTTGAATAGAAATTCTCCTGGAATCTCCTCCCCCTCTATTTAAGTTACTCACAACTGAAAAACTTACAAATAGTATCTTAAATAAAAACTAATTTAGGTACTAATTGAAAAACTTTAAAATGTTGTTTATTAATAAACTACTATTTTCTCAAAAAGCAGCTAGAATTAATAATTTATACTTTACATTTCACTTTATGCTGTCAGACATGAGCTAAGTCTTTGTTATCTGAGCTACGTAGATGTCTATCTTAAAGAAAACAAAAAGGGGTGCTGATATTCAGTGAGTTTAAGCAGCATACTTGGGAAAACAGTCATGAGCAGAGATTACACTGGACTTGAGAATGGAGTCTTCTTGATACCTGCCTAAGTCACTACACCATACAGCTTCTCTAAAATTCAGTTCTAGGAATTTTTCTTCTTACATATGACTAGATAAATTTCTCCAATTCAACATTAATGTTACAGAGCATTACTAATTCACACTTTGTATCCTTGACAATTCTTAAATTGGATCCACACACATGAAGCAAGGGAATAAAATCTTCCTTTTCAGCAAATTACGATGACAAAACTTTTGTCTAAGATACCACATTAGCAACATACTAGAGTATTCACCGTGTTATGAAACATCTTAAAAATAAAAATCAATACATCAAAATATGAACTTTTCATCCAGTATCTTCTGTTTGTTATTTGAGATCAGTTTTAACATAAGATCAGTTCATTAGCTCGATCTTTTCAAAAACCAAATTCTACTGCCAAGGAATAAATGGAAATTCACAATATTCTACAATATAATACAAAATTTCTACAAGAAAAAAAAAAGTGCAACAAATTACAATGCCTGTTCTTAGATTTAAAAGTTTATTTCCCTTAGTATAAAATACAAATGATAGAAAAAGCTTTGAGACCATAAGATATCTATTCAAAAATTAAATATTTTCACGTTCTTTTTGTAGAGACAGTACTCAATTTACAACAGTGAAATGTCTGTTGTCAAATAAAGGTTGTTTTATCCAAGGAACACTGCAAAGACATTCAAACTAAGTCAATGTTCTCAACAATTTTTTCTTCAAGAAAATCTATGCGTCATAAAAATAAGCTGTAGCCAACAGTGGTGTTCAACCTGCAGCCTCTCTCAGATTTGATAACTAATGAAAAGCAAGAGGTAATTAAAATCAGACAAATCACATAAAATCCTGTATTATTCCAGCGAATCAAACTATCCTAACACTGCAGCATTCCTTTAATGTGAATAGCACGCAACATTTCATTTTACAAAGTGGTAAACTTTGCCTTATACTTCAGCCACTACAAGCCAAACCCACAAGTTATTAGAACAAAAGAAAGTAATCTAGCCAAAACCTTACCTTGGGTTTTTCTACTTCTTTGTCTTTTCTCTCTGACTTTGGGGTTTTTCGGGCAATAAGGGTTTGGATTTCCTTCCAGTCATTGTCAAGCTTTTCTGTGAGTTCTAATGCACTTTCTCTCCGAGTTTGCCTCTCTTGCTAGATAAAAACAAAACAAAATAAATGCAGCAGTTACATTCAGATGAACATAACATAGCATTTACAGCATAAAACCAAAATGTTGTCTTACATATTAAATATTTTAAAGGTGTAAAAATTCTTTGTGGAAGAAGCAGTATAGAGTTACAACTGAATGACACAAGGGTTGCATACAGAAAACAAGTTAGGAGACAACAGAAGAGGATATTTGGGGATACAAAAGAATGGCAGATATTCAGTGCACATCCTAAAATGCCTACAAAGTTAGATGGACTTTATTCAAGGATCTTGGACTTTTCTTCTAGACAGCCATCACCTTTGTTTTCTACGCCACTGCTATTTCATTCTGCAAAGACAGAAATTGTGACAGCTTCTTAATCATGCTCATTTATACTTCAGGGTTAGAAACTCACCTTTTCTTGTTTAGATTTGGCTATCATCTCTTCTATGAGCTCCTTCCTAGATTTAGGTTTTTCCTTCTCTTCATCTTGCTGCCCACTTGGTGCTTTTTTACGAAGGAGGCCTCCACCCCCTCCAAAGTGAGCAGCAGTTAACTCAGCTAGAAGAAAAAGTAGACTGTGAATCCTTTTCAAACCCATACATGAGCACTGATGCTGCTGGGCCAGTATCTCCCTATCCTTTGAGAATGGGAGCAATTAAAACTATTGAATCAATCATGTACTATTCCCATCCCTATGGAAATGACCATACCAAAAGAGACAGATGCTGGACACATAACTTAGGCTGACAAACATTTTGCAAGAGGTAGGAATACATTTTTTTTTTTAATATCATAACTAGTATTTAGGTTCCAACTTAACATCTGCTAAAATCCAGAGAACTGTTCTACGTGTGGTTGAGAAGTAATCAAATCTGGTTTAAACATCCCAACCAATTACATAATGTTCTATCTCACTGAAAGACAATACAGAACAAATGTACACGTACCAACAATAAAACTAGCAGTGAATAAGAATATTGAGCAGTGGGATACTAGCTGACATGTCTTACCTGACAGCGTTCCTCTTTCTTCTGTGTCACTGTCACTATCAATAATATCATTTAGTTTTTCAATTTCTGCCAAAGATTGGCCATAATGAGTCAATTCTTCATCTTCATTAAGATTATAGATATTCTTCTTCCCATAATTTTGCTAAGAATAGTAAAACAAACCAATTAAACAACAAAAGATTTGTAGTTCCCAGGCAACAAATTAATATAGCCTGTATTTTTAATGCTAGTTGAGGAGATTTATTCCAGTGTTCTGCTGTTTTTAAAAGTACTACCAGACCAATCCTTTCATTCAAATACATTAAACCTTAAGTGAGGGAATTCTTATTCTTATACTAATGTAGAAATGGAGTAACTCAGAAAACCCAAGGAAGCTCAAGTTTTACCTGTATATCAGTAACATCAATTCTGAATTGCATTACGGGCCTAATGAAACTGACTGCAACCTACGCAAATTATCAGTAGAAGATGATACTATATTACTCAATTCTGGAGACTGAGTATGATGAGGCAGAAAGAACAGTACTACACATACAATTCATACTCAAAGTGTACTGGATGGAGGTTGCCTTTTCCTAATTCAGCTCCCAAAACACAGTCGTCAAAGCAGTCAAAGAAAACCAATCAATCAATGAATCTGCTTAAAACTGGCTTTCTTGCATATCAGTGCTCAAAAGTGCTCAAAGAAATTTCTGCTCTAAAATGCTGTCTTGCAAAACCAGAAAGTTCTCATGAAAAATTTTGGATTCTTACAAAAAAATTGCTTTTTCATAAAAGCTTTAAACATATAAAATAAAAAAGAAAACATTACTCTTTGAAACCCTCTGTTAAGGGGGATGCTCCCAACCTAAGAAGTCAAGTGTTTCTTGTGTTTTTGTGGGTTTTTTTGTGTTTTATTGTCTTTTGGGGTTTTTTTAAATTCCTATACTTTACCTGTCTTTCCAAAGTGAATCGTCTGATCATCTTTTCCTCTGGACTTATTTTGGTGTTATATTCACCAAAACGTTTATCTTTGAACACATTTGTCTTTTCCCTTTCTTTATATTCTTTCAATAATGTTTGGGTACGCTAGAAGGAAAAAAAAAAAAAAAAGATATCAAATTAAAAACCAAAGAGAATACCTACTTTCAAAGCCAAGGCAAAAAAGGCTCCATGGTATCCTGGCAACATACTGTAATTTATCAGAATACAATGAAAGAGAAGGAAGAATTAACAAGAAAAGAGATGGGAAGCTCACACAATATATTGAATCATTAAGTTCTCTTACAAACTGCCCATATGAAGATAAAATATGGTACACCATATCTCACCTTTATTGTATCACATATAAAAACTCTGCATGGCCACCAAAGAATTCTGATTTGTCTGAAGCTTAGTATACAAGAATAATATATTAAAGAAAGCAAAAGAGCCTCAGCATCGGCTGAACCGCTTTTGGTCTTGTCATCTAACACATAAAACCCCCCAAGTGGGTACATATATTTAGCTCTCTGCTTTAGTGTTGAGCACAGGGAGGTTCCGCATCAAAGTGGTAAAAGGAAGTTTAGCAGAGTTATGTGGTAGTATGTGCTGTACTTGTAGTACAGGTAAGGAGACAGGTTTACTTTTCAATGCTAGTGATCTAATTTATGAGAAGCATTTGCTATTAAATAAAACCCAAATACCTTAAAATGTGATATTAAATATTCATAAAGTTTTCTAAAATCTGGACAAATAGTAACAAAGACTGAACGCTAATTTAGAATTTCATGCTGAAGATATTATATAGTTTCTAAAGGAAGAAAATGCTGGCCGTGTTTAGACTGAAAAAAACCATGTTTCTTTAAAACATGTTAAGTGAATCTTACAGAAAGGTACTGTTGCTATTCGCATTACCATGAACTCACGAACTGCAGCACTGAAGGGAAAGGCTGAATTTCCTAAAACAGGCCTCTGCAGCCTCACTGAGCATTCACAACTTTCAGAGGCTGCCGTAACTGACACCAGAACTCAGGTTTCATCTACTACTGTGCCAGTTCTACCTCTTATTTACTTCTTGCACAGAATATATAAGTTATCATGCAGCTTAAACACTGTGCATGAACTTTAATATTTCTTAATACCTTGGATACAGAAAAGCACTTTTGTTTATCAGTTATTTGATGTCCTCTCTCGTTGATAAAAAATTATTTAACGCATCACCTTTCACAATGCATGCAAAATGATGAACTATCCATTCCTTTTGCTGCACTATTTCTAAAAAGAACTCTCCAGTAAGTAAGTGCTTTAAACTCTATTCAACAACAGATTGTATGTAACATGTCAGAGAGAATATCAGGGGTAAACCTTCAAATTACGCTTTTTTCAGCTTTAACAGAATCTACAGAGGTTTTACTTCTTTTCTGGTTTGTTTGAAGAGACAGACCATAAAAAATTCCAGTGCTTCACTCGAGGATAGGGTAGGTTGCTGGAATCCCAGATGAATAGTATGACACAACACTCTCCCTTATGCACTATGGATTTTGGTCAGGTAGCTAGTGATGTCAGTAGAGAAAGAAAAACAGGCAATTTAAAAAGGCATAAGGACGGAAGATAAAAGATTTACTCTTCTTAAGTTGTATGGTCATTCTTACAAGAGTAGTGAGAACAGATCATTATTTTGCATCCCAACATACTTCTACTACACAACTATTTAAGCAGTGCACAAAGTCATGTGTGTGTTTTCCAAATCAATGCTAGTTTCTTTGTATCTACGCATTTCTCACTGCATTCAGACCTTAGTCCCCTTTCAAGCTTTCACTGTTACAGCAATGTAGCACCATTATCAAGAAGCTTAACATCCTGCAGCAACAAAAACTAACCAACACAACAAACACTTATGATGACCTGCACTCTGGTCCAGTATTTGCTTGTCAAAAACACATACCATTGTATTCCAGGCCTGCCCTGCGATAAGGGAGACTTGCACTGCTGAACCCTGTGGATCGCACTGGAAGTGGACATTTTCAGCAGGCTCTTCATCATCTGAGCAATGTGAGGTGACCAGCCACTCCTCCAGTGCATGATGGAGGCAGTCTCTCATCTCACCTGGGATGGATCCAGGCTCATCACCTCTCCACCACAACTACATCTACAGATGCCATCCTTCCTCCCAACTTTTGATGTCCTCTTACCTTCTTGATGGCCTTGGACCGTGAGACACCAGGCAGTCCCACATCACTCTTGGTCTTCCTCCCCAGGATGTTAAACTTCTGCCTGTTGACCTTTACCTCAAAGGGGTTGCTCTTGACCATGGCCATAGCTGACTTCACGGGGCCCTTGGCTGTGGAGGGCGCCGAGGCCTTTCGCTTCCGCTTAGCTGCCTTCCCCATTTTTGGTTTGGCTGCCTGCGTGGATGCGTGAGGGGAAGGAGAGGCTCAGTACTCACGCAGCGGGTGGGGGGGGAGAGGGCAAGGCTGGAAGTGCAAAGAGGCCGAACCAAATGGCTTCCGGAGGGGGCAAAAACCCCCGGCACTACTCCTTGGGCCTGACCACTGTCCTCCGACGCGCCCCCAACCCCGCGAGAGCCGGCGGGGGGCGCGGAGCGCAGCGGACGAAGGAGGCCGACGGCAACAGCGTCCCCTCAAACCAGTGTGCCCCGGCGCTACCACACGCGCACCAGAAGCCTCGCAGCTCTCGCGAGAGCTTCGCCCAAGTATCGCGAGATTTGACTCTCCCCTCCCGCTTTGGGAGGAGCCGGGAGGGAGGCCGGGAAAGGTCTAACGCACTACATATCCCAGCAGGCAGAGCGCGGCGGGCGCAGGGGAGACGCCGGCACTGTGGCGCAAGGCCTGCTGGGAGTTGTAGTCTCAGGGACTAGGAGGGGGAGGTGGCACGGGAGCGCAGAGGCGGAGCTGGCTGAGGCGGGCGGAGGAGGGCCGTA
>VYXH01001989.1:503492-520562 GCA_013397275.1 Burhinus bistriatus | reverse complement strand
GGTGAGCCCCGGGCAGTGCCCTCAGGCACCTGCCCTGCTCCTCCCGCGCCCTGAGTTTGGAGCTGCTGGCTTGCGGCTTGCTTCCGAGAACAAACCTTTCCTCCGGCCCCCTTCGGGCTCTTGGTTCAAACGGTGTTTTTACCGGATGTTTTAAGAAGGTCGTTAATCTGTAGTTCTCAGTTTATTTCTAAATACGTATGCATATGCATATAAAGAACGAAGTGACATAAATCTTCTCTGGAAGAACCTTGCACTCTGTCTCGCTGAAATTCCTGCCTGTGAAAAACATAGCTGGCGAATGCTACCTGTGTTTTGCATCAACCTAATATTAAAGTGTGCTACTTTCCATCAGATTAGTACTTACAGTTTGATTCCCCAGTACAGCTTGACTTGAAGATTTGTCCCCCAACTAACAAACGTTTTGGGTAGATAATGAAATTTGGTCCAGCACGTGGTTGCTGTTTAAAAAAAGTCCTGAAATAAGATTGTCCTACTGCTTTTTCACGTATATAACTGTCCATTAAATGGCCGCTTGAAAGCCTCCCCAGATTACCTCTGTACTCAGTGTGGAGTATGTTTTTCAACTATGAAATGTGCATATTCTTTTTGGATTGGATCCTGCTTTTCTTAATAGTGTTGAGAAGTCCCATTAGTTTAGCTGGAGCTGTTTAAAGTGAGTAAGAACAACAGAATCTGCCCCTGTATGTTTTGCAAGTTCCTCCAACTCTAAATGGGTTTGGCACTTACACCATGTGTGTATCCAGTTAAATTTGCCTTAAGCAGCAAGAGAGGAAAATCAGCTTTTTAACTTTGAAGTGGAGTTTAAAAACCAGAACAGTGATCACAGTTTTGGGCCATTTCCCAACCTTAGCTGAAAAGACCACCTCAAACTAGAGGACGTGTTTTGGCTGGTTTCACTGACGGTAACATGTCTGTGGTGGTGCTGCCTGAATTTGGAGTTTGCATTGAAGTGATCTGAGAAATGAAGGGAAAGTGGAATCTGGCTCAGAACTTTCCTGTGCCCAAACCCTCACCACAAAGAGTGGAGTGGTATTCTGGAAAGGCTTTTAAGTGGCTGCTTAATGTCGGGTTGCCTCTTTAGGTAAGGTTTCACTATGTTTAAAATAAATTATAGTGGTAGAACTGACCAAACAAGATATTTTAATGAACTAAATGAAAGTCTGAGAGCAGCTGATGTGAAGAAGATCAGTTCTACCTGATGTGAAAGTTACAAAATTTACTTACAAAAGTAAATGGCTGTTACTCTTTTCTACCTTCAATTGTCTTGGGCTCTTTTGTTGAAGTGTGCACAAAAATGCGGTTTCTGGCTTTGAAACTCTAAAACTCTATTGATCAATTGGTAGAAGGTCTTTTACCTTTTCAGGTCTGAGTTCCTGTGCATGGGGTACTTTTTACATCACATTTTTCAAAATGCTCCTTGAAATGAAGGTACTTTCTGTCTGTTGCATGCTCTCACTGGTCTGGTTTACCGCATCTGTCAGGACCATTCCATAAAATTCCTGTCCCNGGGTAGATAATGAAATTTGGTCCAGCACGTGGTTGCTGTTTAAAAAAAGTCCTGAAATAAGATTGTCCTACTGCTTTTTCACGTATATAACTGTCCATTAAATGGCCGCTTGAAAGCCTCCCCAGATTACCTCTGTACTCAGTGTGGAGTATGTTTTTCAACTATGAAATGTGCATATTCTTTTTGGATTGGATCCTGCTTTTCTTAATAGTGTTGAGAAGTCCCATTAGTTTAGCTGGAGCTGTTTAAAGTGAGTAAGAACAACAGAATCTGCCCCTGTATGTTTTGCAAGTTCCTCCAACTCTAAATGGGTTTGGCACTTACACCATGTGTGTATCCAGTTAAATTTGCCTTAAGCAGCAAGAGAGGAAAATCAGCTTTTTAACTTTGAAGTGGAGTTTAAAAACCAGAACAGTGATCACAGTTTTGGGCCATTTCCCAACCTTAGCTGAAAAGACCACCTCAAACTAGAGGACGTGTTTTGGCTGGTTTCACTGACGGTAACATGTCTGTGGTGGTGCTGCCTGAATTTGGAGTTTGCATTGAAGTGATCTGAGAAATGAAGGGAAAGTGGAATCTGGCTCAGAACTTTCCTGTGCCCAAACCCTCACCACAAAGAGTGGAGTGGTATTCTGGAAAGGCTTTTAAGTGGCTGCTTAATGTCGGGTTGCCTCTTTAGGTAAGGTTTCACTATGTTTAAAATAAATTATAGTGGTAGAACTGACCAAACAAGATATTTTAATGAACTAAATGAAAGTCTGAGAGCAGCTGATGTGAAGAAGATCAGTTCTACCTGATGTGAAAGTTACAAAATTTACTTACAAAAGTAAATGGCTGTTACTCTTTTCTACCTTCAATTGTCTTGGGCTCTTTTGTTGAAGTGTGCACAAAAATGCGGTTTCTGGCTTTGAAACTCTAAAACTCTATTGATCAATTGGTAGAAGGTCTTTTACCTTTTCAGGTCTGAGTTCCTGTGCATGGGGTACTTTTTACATCACATTTTTCAAAATGCTCCTTGAAATGAAGGTACTTTCTGTCTGTTGCATGCTCTCACTGGTCTGGTTTACCGCATCTGTCAGGACCATTCCATAAAATTCCTGTCCCTGCTCTATTCTTATGTGCCCGGTAGGCTCCAAAGGAATGGAATTTGCAAAGTTAGTATGTGAGGTAGATATTTTACTGAAATACATTCTTTGCTAAAAGGGCCTCACAACCGGGACAGAAGAGCAGACTTTCTATTGACCTTTTCCTTCCCACATTCCTATTATCTCACTGTGTAGTGCACAAGAGGTGGGATATCATGGAAATGTGCAGAATTACTGTTTCTTGTAGAAGAAAGTGAAATCCTAAGATAGTATAAAATAACAGCTTCACTGATCTTCTTATATAGGCTTGAGCAACATTAGTAATCCTTTTTCCAATTTCTCAGTGTGTTAGAGATGGGGTAAGAGAAGATGTTGACCTGGATAAATATTTCAGTTCTAAAAGCAAAAGAAATAAGATGTAAACTACTGTGCTCTTATAGTTTTCAGTGGCATGTTGGAAGACATCAATGTAGGCTTAATTATGGCTTACATGGATCAGTCTCAGTGTAACCTGAGATTCCTTCATGATGAAGATGAGAGTAGAAAAAGATTGTACTCTTGAAAGCATCTTATGAAGTCTTTTAACCCTAGAGATACGTCATCTTCATTTTGCAAATATAGAAATTGAATTAAAGATGTTGCATGGTTGTCCTCATCTGGTGAAAGGGTATGGCAGAGGCTTAATGAGAATTCAGAAATGCCTGGTAAATAACACCAAATCTAAATAAATCATACCTGAGCACATAAACCAGACCTAACAGGCAAAATTATGAGCCCAGATTTGTACTCATCATTTTGATCTAATTTTAGGTACTCTAATACTTCTGGATATGAATATTGTTAGGATGTGAACATTGGCTGGGCTTTACATTTGTAGGTGTGCAGAAATAGCACACCTTGAACAGCTAGGTGCATGTCTACTGTTTAAATCTGATTTGATATGTAAAAAGTAACTTTGAGCTATGTAATTAGAGAGCCATGAACTAACTAGTGTTCTTAGACAAAACACATCTTTTTTACTGCAACTTTCTTCTCCTACAGAATAAAAACAAAGTGGTATTGCTGTCTATTTCTAGACTAACTATCTTCTGCTTTCTCACTAATAGTCTTACTGTTGATTTATTTCATTAGAGGCATGAATCTTCTAATTCAATTTGCATGATGATAACATCGCTTTATAAGAGTTTACTAGTCCCATTTTTCAGGCCAGATCAAACCTCGGCTTACCCTCGGTTTACCTTCAGCCTCAAAACTTTAAACTTTTTCTTATGATGCTATTCTCTAAGAGGATTTTTCAAACCTTTTCATAAAACAAATTATTTTAATAGAAGCCTGTCTCTTTCCAATAAAGTCTTGTGATATCTCTGTAGCAACTACAGCGCTTCTTCATGTGAAGAAGAAAAGCTGTGAGGATTCCTCATCTTCTTTTAATGCACTTTGTAAATAATTAGATGCCAGTTCTTTGCACATGTGGGTGTTAGTGATGGCTGATAATATGTGACTCTTGTATGTACCTACAACTAGAAAATATTGTGGTAACACAAAGTACCCTATGGTACTTTAAGGATGAAAGATTAAGGAGTCAGGAGTTATATTGGGAGTTGTTTCTTTCCTCGTCCACTTTTCCAGTTGATCTGCTCGTGCTGAGAGCTAACCTGTCCATGGAGGGATTTGCCTCTGGGCGAAAACTGTAGTGCAAAGTGTTCTGGGATTCCCTGTCCCAGTTTCCTGGGATACGTGGCCTTCTGTGCCAATGCAGCTCTTTCCTCTTGTGCATACATTACTTTTTGAGGGAAATCTTTATGTGAGAAAGAAAAATGGAAAATGTCCTCTAAAGGTGAAACCTATGGTGGAACAAGCACAAATGACTCGGTAGAAAAACAAGAGATTATAAAGCAAACTCAAAGTTGATATTATGACCACTGTAGTGCAGCAACTGAGATAGAGAAACAGGTGTTAAGTGATAGTGATGTATGAACTGTGAGATAAGTGGTGTGAAAGCTTACAATTTCATGATCTCCTTACTCAGATTTTCAATATGCAGGGATTTTTATGTGTAAAAGAATAATGTATAGTAATGTGACTTCTAGTTTTGTATAAGAGCAGAAGAATTAACACATTTGTTTTCTCCTAGCAGAAATATCGTTGAAATGGGTATCTCTTGAAAGATATTGAAGAATTTATCCCATAAATGGGGGCAAATAATAAACATAAACAAGGTTATTCTGAAAAAAATCTGAAAATCCACAAAAATGTATTTTTATTTTATATTCACTTTTCTCTTTGTTTATATTTGTATCTTCTGTTTTTTGTAGTTATTTCAGTCACTCTGAACAAATCCTTTGAGTATATGTAAGCCCCAAATTAGTTTCAGCATCCCACACATAGTCTCATGTTTTGAAGGAAAAAAAAATTAATCACTGTATGTTTTAAACTGCTTAGGAGCCTTCCTTTTTTCATTGCCTAAAGTAATAGTCTCCAAAAATACTTCCAAAGGGTAGATCTGTATTTCCTTTGAAGTCAATGGCAGTTTACTCCAACTGAGGATCCATGCCAAGAGTACGTTTTAAACATACCTGGTCTATTTGCATCCACTTTAAAATTCATTTGTACTGCTCTGGCAGGAGCAGTTTGTGAATGAGAATTGGGTCTGCTATTAGGCATATAATATCCTCTATGTCATGATTGGTTTAGGCTAAATTAAGATTATGCCTCAAGCAAATTTTCCCCCAAGCTCTTGGTTGTGTTGGTTCTAGGCTGTGGTTGCAGAATGGGTAAGAGAGTTTCCAGCTGGATCTATGAACCAATCTAGGGTGTGTGGGTTGTTGTGGTGGTGTTTTTTCTATGCTGTTGGGTGCTTTGGGGTTGTTTTTTTTTTTCCCAAAAATCAGTTTTCAGATGGATCAGCAAGCCCCCACAGATTTAATAATTGTTAGATGCAGCCCAAGGATGGAGTAAGCAGGAACCTTTTAGTAACAGAATGTGATCGCAGTTTGTCTTAAGCGAATCTTGAAAGATATTTGTTTCATAATTGAAATTGTATTAGATAGCACTCTTCACAAAAAAACAGGCAGTCCACTCAAATTGTGTGTTTTATCTGTCTAGGTTTAAAAACAACTGAAACAATTCTGCAAGTGAAATACATGCTACTTTTGCTTGCATTATAAGATAATAATTCAGTATGGTATTGGTGATGATACATAGGCAGATAGCCTATAATGTTTGTGTTTGTAAGGAAGAAAATTCTGAGGAGATTGCTCAGATCACTGCATTTTGACTATCGAACTGAACTAAAATCTTCAATTACCTAAGGAGTACAGAGAAGCAGGAAACCAAGGCACACTCATACCCAGAAAGTCCATTCACCAGCAGCAAATACAAATTTTAACACGAGAGTGCTGTGAGTTTTTGCAGATGCTGTTATTTTTGTCTGTTCTTCCCTTATTTGCCTCCTATGTTCTATTGCACTCCCTTATTGCATTGTGCTTTAAATTGCTGTAAACTCATTGTGGCAGGAAACATGTCTTCCTGTGTTTGTACAGAATTATGCACAATGTCTGCCTTTTTGTCCTTTATTTAATGAACTGTAAGAAGAATGCATGAGGGCTATTTGGAATCTAAATAATTACATTTACTAAATAAACACAACATAAGAGGTCTGGTTATTGATAAACGCTGCTGCTTTGGTTATTTCAAGCGTGGCAATTATAACTAGAGGTTTCACAATCTACTTAAAGAAATTTTACTTATTTTCTATCTGTTGCAGTCATGAAGTACCATCACGAAAAAAAAAAAAAATCCTTGTTTGTCAAGGAGTCGTCTGTAAATTGGAATTTTCTTACTGTTGGTTTGGGTTTTTCCTCTAGTAAGCCCTGTTCATTAAATTGTTGTTATAGACCTATCAAAATGAAATGTATACACAGATGTTGCATTGTTTGACGGCAAGATTAGAGTAATAAATTCTCATTCAGTTTAGTTACATTTACTTGAGTTGATACAAGACTTTCATAGCTTTTTTCTGAAGAAGTGCAGAAGCTGTTCAGCATGTATGCACTAGCCATTCTTAAATGTGCAGATGATTACTGGAACTGTATATAGAGCCGATGTGAAGAACCAGTTGTTCAAGTGGTTATAGCTGTGGGAACAATAAATGATTGTGCATATAAACAAGCTGCACAAATGTTCACGTAGATAGCTGGGGTTTTTAACTGCTTACAGTGTAACTGCTCTGACAGTTAGATGAGCAAGAGGACTCAAGCATTACCTTGCTGAAGTCTACTCTAGGCACTTGAATCCAGGAGTGGGAGGAATATTATCTTAAAAATGCCATAAGAATCTGTAATCTGTAGGTGTCTTTTATGTGTTTGTTTATTGAACTGCTTGCATTTTTGCTTCTGTTTGTGTTCAGAAGTGCCTTCACCTTTATAATGCTGAAGAGTTAAGTGCCTGCCTTGCGCTGAAACCTGAATTTTCAGCTAGATGATTCTGGTAAACTTGCTGAGAGCCAGCCAGATTGTATGTATCATACTTCTGGAAAAAATCTTTCTCCATATAAAAGAGATGCCACTCTGTTAAACCTAGTTGTTAAGCTGTGATCAGGCTTGTTTTTCAAGGAACTGAGATGTCAAAAAATATATCTGGCCTGTGCAGTGGAGAAGGTTGCAGAGACCCCACAAAGCAGTACTGTATGAGCTGTCCCTGGGACTGGAAGCATGACAACCTTCCTCAAGTATGTGTGAACTTCTCTCCTAGCCTGAAGTTAGTAGTACTTTAGTGTTACCATTCTAATCTGAAGACGTGAGGTATCAATTCCACAGTGTTTTGTGTCTTGCACAGTAAGGGCATACCATCAAAATTTGTTACTTAGTGGGCAGTGTCTACAAATGTATTTGTAGCATATGGCCATAGTTAAACAGGAATGTTTTGACTTTTCAGTGAAAGGTTTTAATCCTTATCGTGAGTGGTTTGAAGGAAAATGTGGCTGTAAGTACGAGATTTGAATTCATCTGAGTTCACCTGTTAGGAAACTTGCCTGCAACTTTCTCTGCTGTAGGAAAGATGTATTGTAAGACAGTGTATGTACCCGGATTATTCTCATGCATCTCTGTGTGGATGATGTAGAGCTTCTGCATCAATTCTTTTGCATTTTTCATTGAACCAATTCATTGATTTATACTATTAAAGGCATGCTGTAGGTCATCTTCTTGTTGCAGTTTTATGCTTTCAGAGCTTATCTGGGTGTGGTCTAGTATGAATTTCTCAGCTGGTATCTGACAATCTGGTTTGTGGAATCAGTTTTGCAAGAATGATGTAGCAATCATGCACCCCTAGTGCTACATAGCTGTGTGCTTCTCAACCACAGAGATACGTTGCTTGCTCTTTACAGGTAAGAAAGCTGAAGCATGGAGGTCCCTGAACAACTTAATGGCATAATCTCAGTGTCAGTGTAGTAGCCACTGAATCTTACCACATATAGCCTGTGTACATTTATTAGCCAAAGATAGTAGGATGCTTCTCACTATTTAAATTCCGTAGGACAGAATCCAAGTTTTCTGTCTCAAGGAAGACTGACTAATAATGTTCAGTGAACATTGTGCTCAGTGCAATGAGAACCATGCTACAAATCCTCTCTGTAAGGAAGATCTTCACTGTGGCTGTGGGAAGTCCGTCTGATGACTTGAAAAATATTCTTATTTGTCTAAATCTGTTCTACACCAGATTGCTTTGTTTTGCCACAGCAGTTTCTTTTTGTGCAAGTAGTTGTGTTTTTAGTGATGAATAAGCCAACCACCTTGCCTTACCTAAGTTTTTCAAATGTTTCTCTGAAGTTTAAAAAAAAAAGTTGAAAAATGAAAGCATCTAAACATCTTTCCCATGCTATGTTCTAATGCAATGACCTGACTGAATTTAGTATGTATCTTTTTAAGAAGCAAAAACATGCGAAGGGGTAAATGCTGAAATTCTAACACTAAGAAGTAATTCGGGGAGGAGAAGAAGGTAAGGTTCTCATGTACCTGAAACAGTAATTGCAGTGTTTCCTCACTGTAATGGTGTATTGCTGCATCCGCCCTTCTCTTTGTAAAAAATGAGTCGCTTCAAGTTTGACATTGTTCTAGCCAGCAATTACATCTGAAACGGGCAAAAGTGGTAATTCATCTGAACCACATAGGTCAACCATAAAGCAGATTAACCTAATGGCTTTATTGGTGCTGTGTTGGAAAGTAAGCTGTTGGTCTTTCTGGAAGAGTTTTATCTGAAGTATTTTAGAACGAGATCCAGAATAGAAGCTCTGAAATCAATATTAAGACACTTACAAACCACAACTATTATAATTTGATTTGATACTTCTTTTAAACTGCCTCAGAAATGGAAAAGGATTTTGCGATTCGGGAATATTATGACAAACAAATTGGCCTCCTCCCATAACTTTTACCAGAAATGGCTAATTTGTCTGTAAATCATGTAGGTCATGCATTCTCTTTACATTATTAGGACATACAGACTCTTTCTGTGCATTTGCTGCAAAAGTAAGAACAATTGGTTGAGAGAAATGAGAGAGCATGTGTATCATTAATAAATTATATGTAGTCTTTATTGACTTCTATAGGATGGTGAATTCAGTTGAATTCGAGCATGTGGTCTCTTTTTATAAAATGAAGTTCATAATGGTTACATCATAAGTAACGGGCCAGATATTTGGGGCAAAATAGAGCAGACTTTCTTGTGTTGGACTTGAAGTATAATGCATCAGTGATCCTCTATTTTGATTTGGGTTTTTTTGTTTGGTGTGTTTTGTTTTTTTTTTTTTTTTCCTTGGACTGTGCTTCAGAAGATGATATACTTGGTGTGTATCACAGTTCAGGTTTACTTTTTCAGAACAGCATTGTGTTATGAATTTGAGTCAGTTTATCATTCTTGATCAATACTGATTGTACTGTGTCATGCACAAATGAGTCTTTCTGAGCAGTTTCTAACAGAATAAATTTAACTGTTGTGGACCTTGCAGCTTAGCATATTTTTCAATTGCATGGTTAAAAATTAGGTGATGGTTCTATCCATTGTTTTTCATGATCATATAATAATCTATACTCAGTCCTTTTCTATTCAATGTATGTGTACAGGCTATCTATGTTATAGTATTCCTTGATTTTGTTCCTGTTCAGTTCTGTTAGAAGTGCATCTCTTTGCTCTGTGTGGTTTGGTTTTCTTAAAGCATATATTCAGCTTCTTTTTAACATCAGAAATATTTTGTTAAAATAGTGTGAGTTTGTTGTAATGATGCTGGTAATTACAGCTTCATGATCAGTTCTGGTACTGCATGAAGTATAAGAGGGGAAGTAGATTTGATGTATTTGTGTTCTAAAATAGTTTGGAAGGCAGATAACTTACCAAGCAACATTAGGAAATAAAGTGCAGAAGAAGATTTTGTAGAGAGTAAGTATCAGTTCACAGAATCTCTGCAAGCCAGCTTTGTAAGGTTTTGTATTCCTTACTTGTTTACTTTTCTAGTGATACTAGAGTTGAGAATGTTTTGTTGCAGCAGCAGTGAGGCTTCAATGTTCCTGTTAGCAAAGATCATGTAAATTTGATATGAGCTAAGGTACACTAAGCTGGAATTGCTCTGACTGCGGTGGTGGAACTGTTCAAGAAGCTGTATGTTTGAGTGAAGAGGGTTTTTTTAATACGTATTTTATTACTCTGAAGTTGTTAGTTCCTTTTTCCATAACGATTTAATTCTGAAAGACTTGAGTACTGTTTGCTACTTGGTTTCTATTCGGGTTACATAGGGTAACTCCCTTCCTTTCTCTCCCATTGTGGTTAACGGTACGTACTGCTTTGGTACAGTTTGAAAGTTTCTGTGCAGTTTTGCTACTGTTCTGTCATGTGAAAACGCATTTGGTCATATCACTTAGTAAAATCTTCTTTTCAAATATTTTGCAGCACAAAAATTACTCTTCCGCTGAAATGTTTTGCAGTTAACTATACATACATATTCCTGGATCTGTCTCTTTGTGTTTTTGAGAAGTATGCATATCTTTTGTAAATGGAATTGGCGTCTTCAGATCAAAGCAATGTGCTAAAATTCAATTTTTAACATAGAAAAGGGAGCACAGATATATTTTTTTGAGAAAAAATGGGAAAAATACTGTAGTAGTTTTTTTAAATCAGTTTAATACTAGTGCTGTGAAATCTGAAGGATTGAAAATATCGGACTTCTACAACAGCTAAGTTCTTTCTGATATCCTGTATCCTCCTATGGTCTAGAATAAATGGTGTGTATTTGAACAATGCCCATTCATTTCTTTGTGGGGTCTACTCTTATTACTATTACTGCCCTTAGAAAGAGAATATTTATGTACAACTTGATTATCCAAAATTGTGTTTAAGAACTTTGTTCTGTGTATTTTGACACTCAACTTTAATGTCTTCTATTCTTCACCTCAAACTAGCACATTGGTGAGGAATAATTCTCAATATTTTTTTTTGTTTTTGTCTTTGATTTTCAGTTTTGTTTTCAATTTTCAGAATACCTAAATATTTGCCTTGTCTGTGCAGAGATATTCTCTATGCACAGCCAAAAAGCAAAATGTTTGTCTTGCAAAAGACTTTCTGCATTTTTTTAGTGTTTCATATAAAAGTTTTTCTATATCAAGTTTGTTATTTGTTTGGATATCCTTGTAGGTAGATTACTTTCTAGGCATGAAAAGCAGTCTGACAGATCTGTGCATAAGGTACCTAATTTTATGCTGTTAATGTTATGTTTAATCTTTTTCTGACATGGTATTGTGTTTTACATTACTCATATTTTTCTTCTAGGCAAACGGAGTGGGCGTAGTAAAAAATGGAGAGAGATGCTGAAGTTGCCACCTGTTAGTCATTGTGAAGGTATTAGATGCTCAATCGGTAGGTGTCCTGTAGAATGATCTGTCTGATTTTTTTGAGAAGGAAGGGTAAGAGTTTGGTGGTGTTAACTGAAAGGATTCTGTCTTGCTTTTGAATGCTAATTAGCAAAAAAAGCTACTAGGCTTTTAATGTGATGGAGAATTTATGAGCAGATAAAAGCTGTATCACAGCTCCTTGTTTGTTAAAGGAGGCTGCTCCTAAAGGATAAATTTACAAAGCCATGAATTAGAAAAAGGAATCATGTTGCAATTCGAATGACATGGTAATATATTTCACTTTTTTTCTTAATGTCTTGTGATAATTTTTTAACCTTTTATGTTATTATCTTGTATTCCTTCTTTCCAAACAATCTTGTTTGCTTTGGGATTGCTATTTCACAGTATTGTTGCTTTCCACCCCACAACGTACATGAAGCTTAACCATATCATTGAACGCATTTTTAATAAATGTGATAGTCTATAAGAGACAAATGTGGCTGGAAGTGAGTATTTCACTATTCTTTGGGATTGTTGCATGTTTTTGATGTCTTTGCTAAATATGTTAATGTAAAATCTTCATGTTTTAGTGATGTTTTTCTGACCTATTCTCAAATGGGAGTAAGGACCATGCTATGACAAAGATAAATATAGATATTGTTTTATTCTTTCTTTCTTTCTTTCTTTCTCAGAAAGAGACTATAACCAGCTTTGTGACAAACAGCCGATAGGAAGACTTCTCTTCAGACAGTTCTGTGATTCCAGACCAGATTTGAAAAGATGCATTGAATTTCTGGATGCAGTGGTAAGTAGTGAGAAATTGGAGATGGATATCAGTAGGCAGTAGCTTATGCATTTTTGTTTGTAAAAAGTTTGATTTTTGTACTGGTTTTGGCTGGGGTAGAGTTAATTTTCTTCATTGTAGCTCACGCAGTGCTACATTTTGGATTTTTGACCAAAACAGTGTTAATAACACAGATGTTTTAGTTATTGCTGAACAGTGATTACACAGCATCAAGGCCCTCTGTGTTTCTCATGCTGCCCCACTGGCAAGTAGGCTAGGGGTGCACGAGAAGTTGGGAGGGGATACAGCCAGGACCACTGACCCCAAGTGACCAAAGGGGTATTCCATACCTAATGACACTGCTCAGCAATAAAAGCTGGCGAAAAGAAGGAGGAAGGGGAGAAGTTAAGAGTTACAGCGTTTGTCTTGCCAAGTAGCCATTACACATGATGACGAAGCCCTGCTTTCCTACATTTGTGGGAAACAGGCTAAACACCTGCCTGCCAATGGGAAGAAGCAAAAGAATATCTTATTTTGCTTTGCTTGTGGGTGCAGCTTTGCTTTATCTATTAAACTGTCTTCATCTCAACCCACAAGTTTACTCACTTCCACACTTCTGATTATCACCTGGGGGGAGTGAGTGAGCAGCTATGTAGGGCTTAGCTGACTACCAAGGTTAACAGACAACAATTTTATAAAATATTAATTTTCTCTCAACACATCTGTGCACTAATGCTGCATACATTACAAAATATAGTGAGTTTTACTCTTTGCCAACTGTAAAGCTGTAACTTCTGATGAATGTCAAAAAACTCTGACTGTTACTTAAAGGAAGATGTTTAATATTTACTATAAAATCTCTGCCATCTTGGTATGTTGAGAGCTACAGAAATGGGCATGATGGGAATGAGAGAAGTAGTTTTAGAAAGACATGGTGCTTGACTTCTTGAGCCTAAAAAGAAGTGCATACAATGAATATTACTTATGATACTCAGACTTGAAAATGTTGTAAACATAGACTTGAAAATGTTGCAACTTGCATGGAAGCCCTAGGCTAGACAGAATGTGCTAATTAAAAAAAATACAATGGAGATGGAAATTTAGGGCACCATCTATGGAAGGAGAGAAACCAGATTTTAGAAACCAAGGGCAAAGGAAGTGTTTTGTCTTGATACATTTGCATCTTGGTATCTAACACTAAAGAATGGGGGGAGGAAAGAAGTGTGCCTGTAGCCATATTTTGTAAAAAATCCTCAGACAAAACCCTCATGGGGAGAAAGTACTGAGAAGAGTAGGTAGGCACATGACAGTCCTTAAGAGGAGAGAATAATAGCTCAGAGCTTTTTATTCTTTGTCCCTCATAATTAATCCAAGTGCAGTAAGATATAGTCTTAAACTGAGATTGCTGCCACAAGAACAGTTTTCCTCATCCCACCTGTTTTCGTTCTTATATTCAGGGAACAAATGACCAAAGAAGATAGGAATAGGGTAGTGCTGCTGCTTACATGCGTCCCAAAATACAGTCTCAGAATGCAAGATGGCTCTGAAAGGTGCAGGGTATAAGGAAGTACATGGGATTATTGCTGTGCCCCTCACTTCACCATATCATTCTAAAAAATAAAATTTCTGGCATAAAATGCTGTAGTCATAAGAGCCTTGAATCTTGATTAAAGAAAGTTTTATGACTGTCTAATATGGAGCAATGTGATTTCAGCAGCATAATTAGTTCAGGAGGCCAAAATGGCAAAATCAACGTGGTACAATGTTGTCTACCTGTACTGAATACTAAGACTGGTAAGCTTTAACTCTTGAGAAGGTGTGACCTTAAAGTCTGGAGTCAGCTTGGCTTTACAGAAAGAAGGGTTGTGAAATAATTGAATAAAAGTGACAGAAATTAAAGTGAGGATTTACAGTTATCCAATCGTCTAGTGACTCATTTCACTAGCTGGAGACAAGGTTACTCAAGTATGAAAAAGAATGGGTGACAGCTCAAACTTCCCTCTTAAGCGCTGTGAGTAACAGAAATTAGTTGACAAGGCTGTCTCTTAAACTTCCTTTTAAATTACAGTATCTGCTTAAAACAGTATGCCTAACTGTATTAAATTAGTGACTACTTCAGCATAATCGACCACGTTAAAGGTGGTAGGTGCACTACTGTGGTTGATTGACTTTTCTAACCTACTCGGGTTGTTTGGTAGTTGCAGAAGAATTCCTTACCATTAGACTGATTGTTGTGGAATTAAAGTAGCAAAAACAATGGCTTGCAATTGTTTATGGATTTGAGTACTGTGCTGAAGTGGTTTATACCATAATGTTTCAGCTAAAAAGATGTTGATGACTTAGTAGTGACTCAGTGTGGGTTAGTTGCAACATTGCAGAACTGGAATTCAGGGACTCTGTTCTTTCCAGTATTGTGTGTGTGTTTGGTTTTGAACTGTAATTTTTCATTGTTCTAGTTTTCTTTATAAAGGTACATAACTTCTCTTTTGATTAGATCAATCACTTGGAACTTCCTATGAGGCTCTTAATGATTGTTGTCCCAATATGCCAAAGTGTTGTGTTGTATGATGTAGTCCTCCATTCTGGAGGTCTGCCATATAGTCTTTGTTCCTAGGCGTGTGCATTTACATTCTGAGATATGAAATAAGCTTTGATTGAGTTGGCCCAGCTTGTGAAGCTAATACAGGTTGCTGTTTGAGATTGCTCTTATCTAATTCATCTTTCCCCAGATTTTATGTTATATTTAAAAGTTGTGACTTCTGCTGTCAGCTTCTAGATTATTCCTTAAAATTATTAATAGTAAGTAGTCCTTGGAGTTTTTCAATACTAGTATCTGTTCGATGGTTTGTTTGTTTTTTCCATAGGTAGCTGCCTCTGGAGCTCTATTAAGCTGCCAGTTGTTTGTCTGCAAAACGCCCTGTATTGCACAGTGGTCTCTTTCTACATCACAGGACTATATATTACTAAGTGAAAAACTTCACAAAATTTTGTATCTACTCAGTTTTATTTTCTCAAAGAATGAAGTAGGGTTTGGTTTAGGTCTCACTTATTTCAGTTAACATGATGTTGTAGAAAGTAGTAGTTTTATCCTGGTTTTACCCAAGACTGTAGTAAAGAAAAATACATGAAGGAAAAAAAATAATACAGTGAAGAAAAAGCTGATTCTTGTACTCTTATTTAATTATTTCTTATCTGGATCATTCTGTCCTACAATACTACGTAAATACTATTTCATTGTAATTGATCTACTTTAACCTCTAGCATGTAGTTTCTGTAATTGCATTTAGACTAATTGTTAGTTTTTGTATGTTTTCCAAAAGTTAAATTCTATATGCGTTTTTTCTTAAGTGTTCTTAATACATATTTCACTATGTAGCCCAAAAATCTTTAAATAGATTTTAAACAATGAGAGCCTTCAGTTCCTTTTGTTTTAGGAGCATTGTGGTATTCATGATAAAATTGACCTAGCAGCATGTAAAAGACTGTTGTGCCAAATAGTTCTGAACATAATTTAATTTTCAATTCCATTCCCCTAGGCAGAATATGAGGTATCTTCAGATGAAAAGCGTATAGACTGTGGCCTGAAAGTTTTAGAGACATACTTCACTAATGGGGTAAATATATTATATTGCAAAATATTGTCTCAAGTCTTTTGTAAATGTCAGGTAAATAGAGATCTAAGTGGTTGCATTGTTTTTAGTAAATTGACTTTCAAACTTCATTAGTCCCATTTTTGTCTTTCTGAAAGGTATACTGCATTCTAAAATTGTGAAACTTTTATCAACTTGAGCAGAAACCTTGACAGATCTCTGCTCTTACAACTACTATCATTACGATTTATTCTCCTATGTTTTCTAATTAAAATACTGGTCTCAAGTAAAGATAAACAAACTCATTTAGCATCTAAAGAAAACTTGTTAACAAATTAACTCAGAGTTTTCTAGTCTGAAGACATGAGAATGAGGAATTCCTGAAATTCTCAGGCTTCTTTCAGTCTCCTATGTGGCCTTAGTTGGTTTGCTGTAAATTTTCAGAATTGCTGCAGGTTTTCACAAAGCGAAATGCTGTTTTGTTTTGTTCTAGAACATTCTGTTTTTCTGTGTTTTGCATGGAGTTCATTAATAGCTGATCTTTGGCATATATTAGGTCTCACTGACTGATTTTTAAGAGTCTGTTCTTTGGTATCCGATAGAAGCTTTTCTGTGGATATATAATTAGATGTTTGCTTTCTATGAAAAGGTGCTCCTTCTGCTTCTCTTACTTTGGTCATCTTGAGAAGACTTTACTCCAAATGAAGGTCTTGCAGATGCCTTAAAAGCAGATAGACTCCAAGTTTGCCACATCTCTTCTGATAATTTCTTTGGAACTACCATAAGTCGCATGTGGTTTTTGCCAAAAAAAAAAAAGAGATTTCGGTGGGCTGGTTTGAAATAGTTTCCCAAATTGTGCGTGCGTGTGTGTGTGTTTCATCTTCCTTCCATCCTGCCAAACCAAATAGATAACTTGCGTTTGTGGTGGTAGACTTACGGAAACAAAAAGAAATTTGACTTATTGCCAAGTTTGTTTCCCCAGATACCGAAACAGTAAATAACTGTAATAGCTTTCAATGCATTTTTCTGTAATAGGGAACAAATAAAAATTTTGCCTGAATCTGACTTTCTTGATTTTCTCTTTAGCCAAACCATTCCTTTCCTTTTCTGTATTAGCAGATTTCACTTCACTTTGAATACAGAACTTCTACTCATTCGATTGATTTACAAATTTCTTTTCATTGTTGCTCGCCCCCGCCTCCCC
>VYXH01001989.1:479473-503473 GCA_013397275.1 Burhinus bistriatus | reverse complement strand
ACAAATTTTTTTTGTTTTTTCCCCCCCCCCCCCCCTTTTTTTTTTTAATGATGTAAAGTCTGCAGCACACTTGCCAGAAATACCTCAGGAAACGGTAAATGAATGTAAAGCAAGACTGGAAAAGAACCCTTCTAAGGATCTTTTTATGGACTGTACTAGGTAAGTTAAAAATGCATAGTGCTAAGTTTGAGTATCACAAGAGAAATTTGTATTTTTCTGAGAGAAATGAAAGATCAAGTTATTACACCCAGGAGTATTTGGTCTCTGAAATGAGTGTAGGTAAGAAATTTGGAACAGATTTATTAAAGGACTAGGTTTCCTTCAGATGTGGTGTAGGTGTTTGACTTTTGCAAAGCTTTATCTTCAGTGCTATTTTTGCATAAAATCACAGTATTATCTGTTACCAAGTGTTGTTTAATTTGGAATGGTATTCTTACCTTTTGAGTGACTTCTCTTCCATGATGAAGGTACTTAGAAAAATATGAAGTTGTAAACTGGAGCTTGAAAGGTTTCTGAACAATGTTACATAATTTATAGTTCTTGATAACGGGTTGAACTGAGGCCAACAGTTATGTTCCATTGAGATGGCTGGTTAGAGGTTCGATTGTGATAGTTAAACAAATACAACTTGGTTTTGTTCTGAAGTCATGAAGTGGTATTTCACACAGCAGCAGCAGAGAATGCTTTTCTTGGAGGGACGGTACGTGCTTACCAGTGTTTCATGTCTTTCTAAAGCCTTTATGTTTCTAATATTACTGGTTCTTCAAGGCATGCTTGATCATGTCTGAAGGATTACAACACGTTTTGTCACTGCTTGGGTCATGTCCCTGGCAACAAAAATAAGCATACTTTATAACAACCTGAGATTATAAGATTGAAAGGGATGTGTGAGAACACTTAGTAAAACATGTCTCAAATGGAGGATCTGCCATGTAGATCATCCCCTTTCCTCTGTCCAGTTAATATCTGACTTGTTTTCCTTCCCCATCCCCTCCTGACCTTGCTGTGTTTAGTGTAAGGGGAATGATAAGATACCTGGTGTTTAGGTTGGATATAGCATTTAGTATTTCAGTTTCAAATCCTAGAATAAAATTTTACTTACCAGTCTCCAAAGAATGTCTGAAAACTTGTAGATACTGTCCTGTAAATATCTTTCAGAGGTCATATTAGTGGGGTCACACATGCATTGCATAGCTACTGAGAGGCTGATGTTTAGGTGGGCTTGAAGACACTTAATGAGAATGCAGAGGTCAAACTTTCTAGTTACTGTAAGTAACAGTAGTTTGGTATTCAGTAGTGTTTTGACAGGAACAGTTTTCTGTGACAGACACTCACTTTGTGGGGCATCTAGGTTAAAACCATTGGAGAGCTCAGTGACAATGTTTTTCTGCCTACAGCTTCATTGATATGTTTAAGTATATTTTAGTAGATTGATAGCACCTCCTGCTTCATCATTATTTTCAATGTAAGATTGATTTTATTTTCCTGTTGCTAGAATTGTCCATGAATACCTAAGCAGAAGACCTTTTGAAGCTTACCAAGAAAGTGTGTATTTTTCCCGTTTTTTACAGTGGAAATGGCTGGAAAAGTAAGTTTCTTTTTAATGTTTGCATTGTAATTTTGCTTTGCTTTGTGGCCAATTCTGCTTGTTACGCTAGAAATGCTATAGAGCCCTAATGAATGACTGCCTGTCTAAAAAATTATGATCTGAAAGACAAGATGTAAAGGTTGATATTGATGGGACAGTGAGAGAGCCAATACTCCAACAGAAATACCTGTCCAGGAGTCTTTAAGTGGTAAGCTTGTATTAGGTAAATGCAAATTTATTATCATATGGATATATGTTTGGCTGTCAAGTGTGCAGTGGGATACCAATCTTTCTTGGAAATGCTACCATCCTTTAGTTTCAAACTGGGTCTAATTAGTGGTTAATAAGCAGATTAACGTAGTTTTATAACCTACTGCGTGATTTGGTAACCAGTCAGTTTTTCAGGGTGGTACAGACACAGATCTAGTAATTACAAGACTGCAAGATTTTTATATATATAGAATCTAGCTCGGGCTTTTAAATCAATACTAAATGAGTGTCCAAACTTTTTCAGAAGAGTGAAATTGGTACAAACTGATTCTAATTCAGCACTGCTGGGTATCATGATCACATATTCAAACATTAAGGTGCTTGAGGATTAATTTTATGGTGAATTCCAATTATCCAGTGTCCTTATTTGACTGAATTAGTAGCAAAAGTCAGGAAGAGAACTAGGGAAGTTACTCAAACAATTAAACAAAATTCTCTACCAAATGAAACTCCATTTGTTGTCCTGAGAACAAAGCTGCATTAGCAATGAATGTTCTTTAAAAAAAACCAAAACAAAACAACAAACCCACCACCATGAAATAGCCCTGCCCTGATACATGATTATGGGTATTTTAGCATAGAATGGCTGACACCTTTACTACCTCCAGTTATCTGTTCCTCTTCCACTACATCAATACCTTAACAATTCGGCTCCTGAACTGCTGTTGCATACCACAAGTCTTTCTTTTTTGAAAAGGCGAAACAGAAAAGCACAATCAGAAACGGTTTACCTTTTAAATGCTGCATTATGAGCATTGAAATGCAGCCTACATGTCAGCATACGGCAACTAAGGGCGACAACCGGAGGTGATAAATTGACTGTTGATGAGAACAGATAAGGTTCTAACTATAAACAACACAAGGCCTAATTGATCAGCTTTTTTCCTTTATTTTCATTTATTGTGAATGTCTGATGACCACATGAGGGAGCCAATGTTTCTAATCAGAGCACCCCTTTCATTTGAAATTCAGCTTATTGTAATACTATCTTCATAAGGTCAAAGCAACTGTTGTTCAGTAAGAAACTGTTGTTCAGGAGAAAATGAAGACAGACCTCGGGGTGGGGAGGGGATTACTAACTCTTGTAATTCCTGTTGCAGTAATTGTTTCTTTCTGTTAATCAGGCAACCAGTAACCAAACACACATTTAGGCATTATCGAGTACTAGGCAAAGGTGGATTTGGAGAGGTGAGTACAGAAGTATCTTTCTATACGGCAATCCTTAAGGGAAAAAAAAAAAGGTTAATACAGAGGAGGAGCAGCTTTTTAACTCTTGACTCTAACAATCTACATCTGACACATCACCTGGCAAACTGTTGTCAATCCAAGCTGTTTTCTTTTAATGTGTTAGTTGCAGTATTGTAGGTCATGCACAAAGTTGAAGAAAACTTCCACTAACAACAGTTGCTTCTGTTTAGAAATTCCATTTGGCAGTGAGAATGTAGTTTCTACTTAGTAATTATGTAGAATATTCATGAACCTGATAGGAAAATCTGTAGATTTTATTCATTCTGTTTATAATTCATTGGGGTTTTTTCCCCCTACATGCTTTAACCAGAGCCCTATATTGAAGGGGAAGGAGAGTTACTAAATTTTCATTATCTTTCTCCTGCTTGATTATGGTGTAGATGTTTGTCCTCTGTCCTGCTTGCCTAGACATATACTGTTACCACAGTCAGGTTTTTCCACCAACACAAGATCCACAGTTTTACTGAACTATTCAACCCCAACAAAAATGGGTTTGCTCCTGTATAATAACTTTTTCTACTTCTGTTACAGCTTTTGTGACCCTTCAAAGTTGTTTCGTGGGTGAAAGCTCTGTATTGGAGCTTGCAGACCTTCATTTCCTGAGAGCATTCAAGAGTGGAAAAAAGAAAATAAAATTTTACCTTGTTTAAAAAAAATTCTAAAAAATACCCTGTCATCTCTGACACACCTTCCTTCTTTTTCAGGTGTGTGCTTGTCAAGTACGGGCAACAGGAAAAATGTATGCTTGTAAGAAGCTAGAAAAAAAAAGAATAAAGAAGAGGAAAGGGGAATCAATGGCTTTAAATGAAAAACGAATTCTAGAAAAAGTGAATAGTAGGTTTGTAGTAAGTATCTACTTCTGATCTTATTCTCAATTTGTCTTGCTTTGTTTGCTTCATCTCTGTCTCTTTCAGGAGCTTGTGGGCACAAGACATTTTTTAATTGATTTAGAGAATACATGACTGCTGAGATAAATGATTGATAGAATAATAAGTATGTTTTGTGTGTGACTGTGAGTAGTTCTGTGCAGAGGGCTTTTTTTATCCAATATTGAATTGGTTTTAATCTGCCTGCTTTATTTCTCCCTTAAAACCAAAACGTTAGGTTGTGTTTCAGCATCCTGATGCCACTGAATCTTTGTCCTCTGTTTAAAGGTGAATGGGTTATTCTGTAGTACTCAGACTTGAATAATCACTTAAATTGTATTTCTGCAGCAGCCTAGGACTGAGTATGTTTGCCTATGTCTAATAAAGAGGATATTCCATATACTTTATTCTATCCTATTATTCCTTCTGTTTCTTTTGTCTGTCTCTTCTTCCAATGCATTGCTATCTGTTTTCTTCTCTTACCCCTTTTTTCCTTCCCATACGCCTATTTTCTTATAATTAATGCTGATTTTTCATTTTTGGAGGTTATTCATGAATGCTCCTACAAAGGGATGGCTTCATGAGAGTCTGCCATTTAATTGCCATTAGAAGTTGCATATCCTGCATTTCTGTGACTTTTAATAGTAGAGTTTTTATATCCTTAAGTATTTTCATAGCATTCGTTACTCTATTGTTTATACATTTCAAGCTAAACATGAAATTTGACTAGTATATCGATTGAGGTTATATTGCTTTGCTGTGAATTAAGGCTTAAAGAGGTATCTTGGATGTGAAACAATTAACATAACTTTTTAATATAAATTCCACAGAATGAAAGTCTTAATACTTTAACCTGATACTATCATGTAAATTAGGGTCTGTTAGTAGCTCTAATTACTAACCAGTGAAATAACTTAGAATGATCAAAGATATACTAGGCAAACTTTCCCCCAGGTAATGTTTTTTTTTTTCATTGCATTGTTGTCATTTAAACATTAAATTTAAAATGTATTTTGCTTTGTTTTTAAATCCATTTACTGATAAATTTGGTATTGCTGTTCAGAGAGCATTTTAAAGTACCTGTGTTAAAAAAGACCCTGTTGAATACTGCTAGCTAAAAGAAAAATTAAGAACCTGCTGGCCAGATTCATAATAATTGAAAATACATACATGTATAATGTTTTTGAATAAATATGCTAATGATGTTTTCTCACAAGGCTCATGGCCTTGAATTGTTTGAAATTGAATACAGAAATTAGCTGAATTGATCCAGAAATTAGTTGTAGAGAAACATGAGAGTAATATTTTTTCAAGATACGTAAATATTATAAACCAATAATTGATCGAGTTGAATTTGAAATTACTTTATAGGATTGAGCATAAGTTATTTTCCTTTTGCCATCCAATGGGTTTTTTTGATGCACAGAGAAGATCTAGATCTAGGATCTGCAGTAATGCTTGGTTGGAAGTGGGTAGATAATTTGCCATGCCTGTGTCGCAAGTGAAGTCATTAATAGCTGGACAGGTCAATTTAAAACCACCAAATAGGAACCCTTGCCCTGATTAGCTGATTTGTATATTTATTTCATTTTATTATTTAGTATTTGATTTATGCTTCTGAAGGAAGAGTTTGGACTTACTACTGAGTTATGGCCTTTATGTACTTGTACTGCATTTAAAAATACATTTATTGAGTAAAAAAAATCCAACTGATTTTTCCTTAACTTATACTTAGCTTACATTAGATAAGTATGTTCAAATCCTGTTGCTGTACTGAAGTACAAGTTAGTTAATCTCTGTAGGTAATTTTGAAGATCCTGCCAGATGATCATCAGCATAGCGTAGCTTTTTCTATTGAAACTGAGTTTGTAACTTAAACAACGTATGTTAAATTTTGCAGTATATAACATTGTTTTAAAATTGATTTTCTTTAAATTCACAAGACTACTGTAAAACTTTGAGTGCACTTTAAAAACACTTACCTAAAACCTGTAAAAAAAAAAAAAAAAAGTGTTCTTCCTTCCCTATCAGCACCTCATTCCAGTACAGTTAGAAGAAAGACTACAAAAAGCTATACTAAGTCTTTGCTGTTGGCAAGTTCTAAGCCAGGGAAATATGCAGTTATATGGGGAGGCGGAGGGAGGAATAGAAACTACACTTTTGATCTTAAATAACTTTTTAAGTTTCTCTAATGTAGGGCAGCTTTGAATCTTGTAGAAGTTCAGGAGGATGGTTTGATAATGCATAATTCCTGAGGTATTAATAACATAAGGAATATGTGCACATTATCTTTACAAAAACTAATATAGATAACATGCAGCTGAGGGGCATCATCAATAAACGGATTGTCTGGATGGAGCTCTATGGTATCTAAACAGATATGTCACTAAACTTTTGTATGGTGATGTAGTGTTTGTGTATACATGCAAATTAGTCTGTATTCCCTTCTGTCTTCAAGTACTAGACAGGAGTGATTCTCTACTTGGCTGTTTTGTTCTTTTTTGTTTTAAAAAAGGATTCATATGTTGCTTGTATTGGAAAAAAAAAAGAGTTGTGAATTGTATTGGGATTTATGAATGAATAATGGTCATCTTCTCCTCCTGCTCTGTTTTTAGGTTAGTTTATCCTATACATATGAGACGAAAGATGCCCTGTGTTTAGTATTAACCATAATGAATGGAGGGGATTTGAAGTTTCACATATATAACATGGGAAATCCTGGCTTTGATGAAGAAAGGGCTATTTTCTATGCTGCAGAATTGTGCTGTGGTCTGGAGGATTTGCAGAAGGAGAGAATTGTTTACAGGTGAGTGTCATCTACAGTCACTCGTACCTTGAATTTTCCATGTCTGTTCAGCATTGAATGTATTAATTGTTTTCTACTAAACAAGTTTGTACTTCAACTTCATAGTAAAAGTTATTTTAGGGACATAGGATTGTATTCCTGGCCACTTGAAAGTAGAAGTTCACAGAAGGCTACAGAAGTCCCTTGCTGCATTGCTTGTTACACCTAAAAGAGTAAAAAGTCTGTTATAATCCATATTGCCCTCTTTCTTCTATTTTTATTTCATGTTCCTCCAATAAACACTTAAACTGTCAGAAGCCTCATGCATTGTAATTGAGATTGTATGACCTTACTGCTCTTTCTTGTTTCTGTACATACATCATTTAACCCCTGGTATGCATTCATATTACAGAACAAGCAAAACAAACTTAGTGGTGGACCAAGAACACTTTCTTTATATTTCTGGTGTGTAACACCAAGTACCACATGTTTTCAAGGAAAATTTAAAGTATAATCTTGCATAAATTTTAATGTAATGAGCCTTAGTCTTTTCCCTCCCCAATATAGAAGACTAATGTACACACAGCAGAAAGTGGCAGAACCACAGAATAAATCAGGCTTATGCTGTGGTTGTATGTGGTTCCCTAAAGAATTTGGCTAATTTTGCAATGTTACGCAGTGTATTTTGGCATGCCTGTGGGAGTGAAGCAAGGATGAATGGTTTTGCTCATCATTCTCCTCATATGGATCGGCTACAAGTGGGTCATTTCATATTGCCCAAATGAAAACAAAACTGATTGTTTAAAATACAAAACAACAACCAAAAAAACCCCAAACAAACCAAAAACAACAAAAAAACCCTCCACAGCCCTTGTGTTTTAGCCCAACTTGTTAGCTATTTGCCTGCAAGAAGACCTTCAAACACATAATGTCAAATCTTAGTGTTCTTTGTAATTCCAGATCTTGCAGTGGTTGTGGTTTCTTCTGGAGCAGTCTGGGTGTCTCGATCTCTGTCCTGTTTTGTGCTATTACATAATCAGTTTCCAATTATTAAGAATTTGCATGGACTTAAATTTATGAGCAAGGAAAAAAGTAGTTTCACAACCAACTCTGGTTAAAATTGCCTCTTAATTCAAAGAATGGGAATTATTTTTAGTTTTCTGTTCATAATAAAATGAAGGACCAAGAGACAGTTACCTGTACATGTGTTAGTAACTGAATAATTTGTATGCTCAGAGGAAAAAGAAGGGCTTAAATTTAATCATAATACCTGAAGGCATTATTAAAACAATTCAGTATAGGACGTACTACAGGAGTTCCTGCCCAGTATGTAAACAGATGAAAAGAAACTCTAATTATACCATATCAGCTCAACTGCGCTTGAGTACTAAAACTAGAAAATGTTTGGATAATTTTACACTCTGTAGAATCACTGTCAGCCCTGCGTTTTTTAATATTGAATTATCAACTTTTTGGAAAACAAAGTCTTGTTTCTTCTCTTTTGCTAATGGTAGTTTTTTTCCTGATGGTCTTGATTTGTTTTTTCCATATGTATTTCTTTTTGTATCATGCATTTAGGAGCGCAGTTGTAAATTTTACAGTTTTAAAGTCAAGAAGCCAAAACAGGTGGTCATGGAAGTCTTCAGAATGTCACCAATTACAGTGATACGTTACATGATCAAAATTCTCTATTGGACATCTTAGTTGAAATGCATTTAAGCAGCAATACAGTGATTACATATGATTAGTGAAACAGAAAGCTTGGGAAAATTTGCCATAATTATTTTATTCTCACCAATGAAGTTAAGCTGGCAACCTCCAGTCTTAATGTTGTTGTGGGGGGGAGAACATAATGAAGCACATTTTCATTGATTCAATGATTTATTTTTCCAAATTATGGTAACTAATATTTTTCATTCTCCAGGGCAAGAAAATACAGAAGGAATGTTTTTCTTATTTTGCTGTCATTTTGAAAGCATTTAATACTGGTAGGACCACTGAATTTCTGAAATTGGAGCTAGTTCTTTTTCTTGTTGCCATATCTCAAGATCTATTACTGCATTTGTTTTCCAGCTTTAAAGGAGGAATTTAAAACTCTTTTTAGACAAATAGCTTTAACTCTTAAAGTGGACTTTAATTCTGTAACGTGCTGTTGTAAAATTTTTTTCTTGAGAATGTGTTTTTGTGGCTGTCCATCTGTATATTCACAGTAAAATGTACTGTAGAGGCAGTGAAAGAAGGGAAATTCAGAACTTCTGAAAATAGAAATCCTCAGGCAGACGGATGTCAGCAGACAGCAGTAAAATCAGTTCATCTCATCAGTTTGTTCAGTTCTAGAATGGCAGTTTTAATGTAAGTCAGTCATGTTAAAATTTATTATAAATTTATTATATTTGGGATGTGTTGCCATCAGTAGCAAAATGCCTCATAAAGTGGAAAACTTAGGCCTAATTTTCCTCTCCATTAACACCAATTTTTGTTGCACGTTTCACATGTCTTTATACCAGTTATTACTGAATTTCAAGCAGTGGCGTTAGTACTGTCTGTAGGACCCTGGAGTCAGTTGTGCAGTTTTGTTAGTGGGGTTCCCACTGGCTTAAAGGAACAGGTGGAGAGCTGGGAGGAGGGCCCCGCACTGCCCTGTAACAGCAGTTGAGACAGTTTACTTTTTCAATGGTAGTTTGTGAAACTGTCTGTAACTTGCCATATGTTGCTGACACTAGAAAAATAAGCAAACAGACAGGAACAGGCAGTAGTGGAGCTGTTCATCCATCTGCTACATAAAAAGTCTGATAATACTTTTTTTGGTAGTGTCTTTTATCAGGTAAGCTGCTTGGATACCTAAATTTTCCTCACAAACTCACGTAGGTGCCTGTAGCACCACTAAATGTGCCGGGAAGGTCAAAGATCAGGCTCAAAGACCTGTTGAAGCTGTAGTGGATAAACCAGGTAGCTCTTTACCTGCCTCGCGCCTATGCTCAGAGTAGAAATCTTGACAGTGAAATCCCTTGAAGGATTTTTATTCAGAAATTTTCCATGTAGGAAGGCTGGTGTAAACTGTAGCAAAAATAGACCAGTGCTTTTTCAGTCCAATTTAAAATAAATTTATAATTTCTTAAGACTTTTTAATGAACCTCTTAGTTTTGTGAGCTTTGGAATTCTCCAACCTTTCTCTGTTTCATAAGGGAAAACTGCTGCCTTTGCTAGAATCGGGTTGCTAGCTCTCGTTCTGAGCTTGTTAGCTGAGCAGTAGCCTGTTACTCAGTGCAGGACTATCTATCTGTGTATTCCAACAGAAACTGTGACTTTGGCCTCTGTCATGGTGGAGGAAGGGAAAAGGGAGAAGGCTGATATTCCAAAGCTAGCACCTCAGAGCTAGAATTTATAGCTGAATCCTTCCAAAAGCTGAATTCTTTGCCAACTGCTAGGCCTAGAAATTAATAGCATTAAAGAGATGGAATTTTGGCTAGAAACAAGTTTTACTTTTGACCAACCAAAATCATGTCAGAACAGCATTGACTTCTGTTAAGCAGCAGATGTTGCTAGTAAGTGTTAAATTTTAGGTTAGACTTTAATCAGCCTTCTTGGAGATGAAACTCTTTAAACTTGTTTACTTGAGTTAACCTGAGCATATATGATGTGTTTCTACCTAGAGTTTGAGCTGCATTTTCTTTATCTTTTTTGGTACTGGTGTGGAGTTTTTTGGTTTTGTCACTCTGCTCTCTCCTGATTTCTCTGGTATTGCAATCTCATATCTAACGTCAAATGATTAACATTATAGGGACTTTTGGAGGAAAGTGTCTTGCTGACTTCTTTATACAGTTAATCTCATGAAATAATGAAACTTTAACCTGAATACACATACTTCAGAGCATCAATTTACCAATATTTGGAAAAAAAAAAAACATACAGATTTCTTGGTGAACAAATGCATGTGTCTATTTCTCTCATTTTGAATGTAAATTCTAGAGTCATTCTTCCTAAAATTGCTTCTTTTACATTACTCAGTCTTTTGTGCTTGTATATTAATAACTGTTTTTCTTACAACTGTACATATATCCATATATGTGCATATTGTTTTTAATAATCTGTTCCATTATTAACTGAATCTTTAGCCAAGTACTGATTTTTGCTTGTCTGTTTCTGGCCTTACGATATCTATGGTGGAATAAATCTAAGAGACTGTATTGCAGTCCACATACTTGCTGATGCATATCACAATTATATATATAATATATGTTTTATACATATATTCTATGCATATATATAAAATAAATAAAAAAATATGTATGTTCTCAGTAGAATATGCTAGAGGATAAATCCTAGAAGTAACCTCTGAACAGCTTCTGATTCGGCTTCAGTGACTCCCCGAATTTTCCTTGGGGGGGGATCCAAATATCACATTGAGTTTCTTTTGTTGCTAAAGTAAAAATGTACGAGAAGATGCCTGTAAAATGCAGAATTGCAACGCTAAATTAATTGCCCTTTTTGCTATCTCCTGAGTCTTGCTAGCATTTAATAGCTAAAAACTGTTTCACGTGAAACTTCGGTGTTTATGGAAAAGTAGTAGAGACTCTTAGAAAGTTGATTGCAAAGAATCCTAACTAGATACAAGCATCTAGTAAGCTTTAGAAGCTGCATATCCAAATTAATGAAATGGAGTTTGAATGGATGATATTAAGCCTATACTTAGTCTTGGGAGTATTACTCTTTGATAATTTGGTACCCTGGGATGGAATACAGCAAGGGGTCAGCATCAAACTGCAGCAAGCACTGATGTATTTTACCATTGTGGAGTTGTATGGCTGATACTCTAAGGAGAAATATCTTTCACTTTTGAGCACAAATTTGGGTGTAAGTTGGTGGTTCTTTATACCAAGATTTTAGTGTTGTGTAGAGGAAGTTTCTCATCTGTGAAATATTAATTGCTGTTGTTAATATAAATGGATTAGAGAGTTAGGAAAAAATGGATCTCAAGTTCTATGGTTAAACTATTTGTAGTATTGGTCCTCAACTTCATCCCTTTTTTTTGTATATAGGTGGAAACTGGGAAAATCACTTTAATCAGAACCACAAAGTCTTATGTTGCCTCAGTTGCGCTTGATGATGGCTAGTAATTTTGCCTTTGTATAATTCACATTTTTATTCTGTTTAATTTGTAGAGACTTGAAGCCTGAGAATATACTCCTTGATGACTGTGGTAAGTAAATATTAATTTTGAAATTGTGAATTACAAATCTAATTAATACTGTGCCAGAAATCAAAGGGATTTTTTCATAATAAAAGGAACTTGACTGACAAATGTTAACTTTAATTAGTAAAGAAAAAACTGCCCTTGCTTTTTAAAAAGTAGGGGGAAATACTGGGTTTTTGGAGAACGACTATGACTATGTTTGAGGGGTCAATTTCCCACCTTAAAATGGCTGCTTTTCCCCTTTTGCTCTTCCTTCCACAATTTAAGAAGGCTAAAACTTTTTTATGGATTTTTTTCTCTCTTTGTCTTTTCTTTGACTATGGAAACGTGATTTGTTAGATGTGGGGCCAGAATTTTACTTAGCAAAATATAATAAAGCAAACAAAGAAGAAAACTGAAGCACCTCTGTTTTAACATTTCAACTAAAACAGGTCTGATAGTCACTGATGCATATGTGGCTGGAAGGAATCAAGGAAGTACAAACAATATGAAGAAGTGTTTGTAGGTTTTTGTTTTTCAAAAGACAAATTAATTTTCTTTTAATGACTTTGTATAAAATTTATCAGAATCTTTTGAATTCACTGTAGAACTTGTGCAGCAATTACCTTCTTCTAAGCTGTGGATGAATATTACCAGTTTGTTCTTGTAATTGCTGAGTATTTTAGTTAGGGAAAAACTGTTTTTGAAGTCATTAGCTCAATTTATTTTTTTTAAAGTTAGCATGTTCTGACTGATACATTTCTAAAAAGGTGATGCTTGGGAGAAGTAACTTTCCAAGAGCTAAAGCTTTGCTAGACATCAAATGCATTCTTTAATTTTTCTCTCCAGCAATGTCTTGCAAAAGCTGAAGGCTTCTTTGAGGAAAAATGTGGCCTTGCAGGACTGCACTAGAATGCTTTCTCTCTGCCAGGGATATTCTGATCTTGTTCCAGAGAGCGGAGGGGACTAATTAGAAAATCGCTTCAGGAGCTCAGATCCTGCACTTGAAAAGGGGTTCATCAGATGTCAGGGAATAGAAGAACATCTGAGTGTATTTAAAATAGCATTTGCTGCTCAAGAGCATTTAGTTATTTTGAACCAGTATATGGAGTGGCACTTGACTTTCTCCGCTCTCTCTCCCCACCCCTTGATTATCTATCATGTGTAAATAAGAATTAATATGCTTTTAACTAACATTGATGCTGTAGAGCTTTTTGAATGACAGAGAGTATATGCGTAAAGGACATTCAGGCATTGGAATGGGCTACCCAGAGAGGCGATGCAATGTCCACTCTTGAAAGCTTTCTCGACAAGAATTTAAAAAGCCTTGAACACTTTGGGCTCAGAAGATTATACTAGAGACCTTCTGAAGTCCCTTCCAGACTGAATTATTCTGTGCATCTGTGACGTTTCTGTAAATGATGGTGTCCCTGTTCTTATATCCAGTATTAGAAATAAGTGTGGTTTTTGTTCTGTTTTTTCCCGCTGAATCTTTCTACTACAGATGATTGTCAATTCTTCTGTTTTAAAATTGAGTTGAAAATGTAATTGTCCTTTCTTCTGTCTAGCCTTTTATATTTTTCTTAAGAAAGTACATTATGTATTTTTAAATTAGAAACATGTCAATACAATTCTTGGCTTGAATTGTCTTGAACCATTTGCTGTAGAGTCTGTCCAGCAAAGAACTATATCTGTCCATGGGAATGTAAGGGAGGGTGGGATGAACTTAATCCCATTGCCCTTCTTGGGCTGTTTCCCCATCTGAGCAGTGTTGTTTGTGACAAATCATAGTCTTCCACTAGATTACTTCTACATTAATAGGTACTAGTGTAAATGCCATATGGAATAAGAAAGGTAGTCAACTTGAGAAGTTGGCGTATAAAGTGAAATAGAAGCTGAAGTTATCTACATTAGACAGATGAGATGGGAAAATCCTAACTAACATGTTATAATGTAAATAATTCTAAGTAGGTTATGGTTAGGCTACCTTTCTTTTGGGCTGGGAGTGGGGATAGCAATTCCAGTTACTTGTGCTTAGCATTATTAGGGTACTTTGTTAGAGGAAAACCTGATGTCTCAGTAACGGCTACGTTTTTTTCGTATTTGGAATAAATGGATTAAATTCTGATGTTTTGTTGGGAAGTCAGAAAGCTAAGTGTTTGTGGCGGGAATACAGAACGGAAAAATGCAAGCATCTGATGCGTACATACGGAATTTGAAATGAGCAGTCGTCATTTCTATTTGTTGGAGAGTAACAGCCTATGCCAAAGCTAGGAGTTAGAGTACTTAACCGCAGATTTTTTGTATGAACCTTCAGGAGATCAGTTAGATCTGTGCCTCTCTTCCTTCCTTAGGGGAGGGTTGAATAATGATAAATCACTCCTTTCTAGCTAAGTTAAATAACCTTAGTGGTATAAGTATATGAATGTTTTGATGTTTTGGGGTGGCGTTTTTGATGAGGTATGATACAGAAATTTTTTATTTTAAAGTGGCGATATTTCATTATTTGCTGACTATGTGTAATTTATTTTAACATAAATAGGACATATCAGAATTTCAGATCTTGGATTAGCTGTGCAGATTCCAGAAGGAGAAACAGTCCGAGGACGGGTTGGGACTGTTGGTTATATGGGTATGTAAAGTATCCTTTGCTAGTTATGTTTCAGCAGAAAATTTGCTTCTGTGAATATATGAATGACTTATCCAACAAACTATGTTTGGTCTGGATTAGTTACTAGGCATTTTATGGGAAGAAAGGTTATGCGATGGTAGATGTTAGTAGTCAATTATAAGCCTACTGATAAACTTGAAAACTTAACTCTGTAAATTCTAGCTTTAAGTAGAACTTTAAGAAAGCACCTAATTTTTTTCTGAGGTTTAAAGAGATTTAGAGTCATAGGTAAGCAGAAGAATTACTATGACAACACATTTCTTTCCATGCTTTGGAAAAACTTCATTCTTAGTTTGTAAACAATACTGCTCTTAAATGTTAAAGAACTTAAGTGCTTCTCTTGTATGTAAACGGAGCCCTTGCTGTAGAAATTAACATTTCTTCAAAGTACAGAGGAGTACACAAAGATCTCTGCACAAAGGCAAAAGAGTGCCTGAGAGTTTTTTCAATATTTAATTAGTTAATTTAAAGTGAATTGTCATGGGGATTTCTTTGTTTTTGTTTTGTAGCTCCAGAAGTGCTCAAAAACGAAAAGTACACATTCAGCCCGGATTGGTGGGGTCTTGGGTGCTTGATTTATGAAATGATTGAAGGACAGTCTCCATTCAGGAAGCATAAGGAAAGGGTCAAACGGGATGAGATTGACCGGAGAGTAAAGGAAGACCAGGAAACATATTCAGACAAGTTCTCAGAAGAGGCAAAATCCATCTGCAGGATGGTGGGTGAAGAGACGTAGAGGTTTGAAAATTAAATTTCTAATCCTTTTTAAGAGATGAACTGCTTTATTTTAACATCTTCTATTGAAAGTTTTTCAAAGCTGGAGTTCTTAAATCTTTCTTTGATTCAGATGGAAGTTTGTAACTGTCCATGAATTGTTCAATTATCAAACTTTGAGAATTCACAACTTTAAAGATGAAGGAAGGCTGCATAAATTGATTTTTCATCACATTGAATGAAAAGGTTCAGTACTCCTTGGACCACGTGTAATTATAGGTGGAGTACAATAGTATGCTCAACTTTGATATTGTATGAGGAGAAATGGCAGAGCAGTATACTAGTTTCCTTGCCTATAATAGTCTGTACAAGATAACAGCTTTTTTTTTTTTATCTTGCATGTTCTTAAGTTTAATAAGAAATACATCTATACAGAAAGCTTCAAAAGTTTTCTTTACTAATTTATGCAAAATATGTGCATTACTTAAGCCCACTGGAAAAAAAAAAGTAAGTCTGTATTTCCTGAAAGTAAAGTCTACTGCAAAGTGTGTACTGTAAAATCTATTTAGCATTTCACGTAACTTTGGGTATAATCTTCAAATGGTCTGTTTTCAGGGATTCTTTTGTCTACTGAAAATCTTTTTTCTCCCAGAATGTTGTAGTTTGGATTTCTAGTTCACTTTGATACCATAAGTTTCATCTAATAAAAGGCCAAGTAACAAAATAAACTTATTGAAAGACATTGTATATAGATGTTATTTTTTTTTAATTGTGGATCAGCCTTTTTTCTGTATCTTTGCAGTTACTTGCTAAAAATCCAGGGGAACGACTGGGTTGCACTGAAGATGGAGCTGCTATTGTAAAGCAACATCCTATTTTCAAGAACATTAACTTCAAGAGGCTGGAAGCTAACATGTTAGAACCTCCGTTCTTGCCAGATGTAAGTAGGTGAGACAGATTTGATTAGTATCTAAAAAGGCAAGAACTGTCATAATTCTATGTCAGCAATCATGTGAACTCCAGAGAAACCTTTAAATTTAGTTAAATTGGGAGGAGAATGCCATTGTAGCTATTGATGGCTAGTTGTTTTGTGACATTTCATCTGAGATCACAAAACAATTTGCAATAGTGGTATTGCTCTAGGGAGCTTTGTAGCTGATTTCTTAGCCCTTAAAAGTCTACTTCCCTAGCTCAGAAGCTGAACAAATGAAGATTAGCTTTGAAGAAATTACTCTGGAGTTGAAAGGAGGGTAACAGAAGATGAGTGACTTATGACAACCATTAAGAAATCCAGAGAACTTGCAAGCTGTTTCTGGTTATACTATTTCTTTTCTTTACTTGCAGGATGGATGGAATTGCTCAGGTGCCTTATGATAAAAGTCTTTTAAGGTTTTGCATTTCTGTTTTGTGGTATAGTGTGATTTGGTGATCAGCAATGAGAAATGTAAGATTGCAGACATTTCGCTCCCCCTTTGGTCATCTAGGAAAGAAAAAAAAAACACCAAAAAACATAAAAACAACCAAAACCACAAAAAACCCCAAACCTCAAACCCTTAATGAAGCAATCTTGTATTATACTGCAGCCACGTGCCGTATATTGTAAAGATGTCCTGGACATAGAGCAGTTTTCAACAGTAAAAGGAGTGAACCTGGATACTACAGATGATGACTTCTATTCAAAATTTGTTACGGGTTGTGTCTCAATCCCTTGGCAAAATGAGGTATTGTATGTTTCATAAAAGATTATTTTCTTTAGCACAGCTATATAGAAGATTTAATAAGGGATATAATTATAGTATTAACTTTCTCTGTGAGATGTAAAGAAGTTTCTGCTATAGATTTCTTCACTGAGAGGCTTCAGAAAAAGTTTTTCCCAACACATAAACAAATTGCTAAAATTTGCATAAATAGAATCTGGCGTCTTGTCATCATAGATACAGGCTACAGAACAGTATTTAGCATCAGTATCGCCACATTTTCCTTGTTCTTCTATCACATGTTATTCAATATCACTGTTCATAGGAGAGGGACAGAATGCTATTCGAAGTATTCAAAAGCAAATAGGCACAGTGCAAGCTATTTGTGTATGATGCCTGTATATCAATAGAGTATCCAGGTGACATAGTAATACAGAGCTGCAGATTTCACCTTTTCTAAGGTTTCAAAACAATTCAACATCGGTTGAGTCAGAATTTCTCTTAAAGCTTTTTCATCTGCCTCGTGAATGAGTATTCTAGTATTCTGCATAGAATACTAGAATTTTGCTACCACCGCATGCGGTTCAGTCTGTATTTAGGAAATTCAAATCTTCTTCATTGTTACTGAGTGCTCTTCCTGAAATAATTCTAGTTACTGGAACTAGAATGATTCTAGTTCTTGTTATGAATGCCTTCCTCCTATTTTAAGATGTTCATAACTTTCTGAAATCAGTATTGTCTTGAATTCTACTAGTGTAGTTTCTTTCCTGGTATGATTTTTTTATTTTATTTAAAGCTTGAACACAAACGATGAGCAATTTCTGAACAAGTCGGAGAAAAAAGTACATTCCCTTTTGTTTCCCTTTTGCTTTTTTTTTGCATTTCATTAAGAATAAGGTTTGAAAGGTGGCATTTGACATAGAAAGTCTTCACTAAGAGGCAATGAACCTTAGGCTGTTGGAGAAATAAAGATTTCCTGTGCTGCATTGTAATTCTGAACTTCAGAATATGATCCAGTCATTCAGAAATGCACTGCAGCTTAATAACTCTAACCCCACATAGAGGGATAGAGTTGAAAGTAGTTGTGGAATTCTGGGGATGGTAATTCCTTCTCTTCAAGGAGTAACTGTGTAGACTTAATTTTGTGTTTCTGCTTATTTTTTCTTTTAATTCATATGACTAAGCTTTCCCCCAAATCTTTGCTCTCAGTCTCTTAAGAATTCCTCTTCCCCTCCCATAATTTACCTAATGTCATGGTTTACAACAAAAGCAGACCGCATTTCTTCTTATTCCTCTTCATGCCCGCTCTCGCTCTACAAGGTATACTCACTTGGTTGCGTGCCCATTATGATAGATGTGTATCAGTGGCACCAATAAATGCCAACTACAGATGGACATTAACCACTCTCCTCCTTCTGACCATATCTGTTTTACATTTTGGCATTTACTCTTTCTGCACCCAGTAATTGTGTTTTTAATTCTTTTGTTTTCTGTGTACACAAAACCAGATGATTTCAAAATCCCTTGCTTCTCTCCAGAGACTTGTCTTCATTATATTTTTTTTTTTCAATGAAGTATTACCTTCTCTATCTCATTGCCTTATTTCTAATTATACTATATGTTGTGTTTTGATAGATGGTTGTCCAAAACACCAGAATGATGTTTAAATTATTGTGGTCAGACACCACCTTTTTCCCCAAGAGTGCAGTTTGTCCCCTTTGTAAAAAGTATCCCCCCTAATACTATGCAGGTACTAGTATTCTGCATAGAACAATAATTTCTTCTACTCAATGTCATGTTTATTAATAAAGTTTAGTCCATGGTATAGAGATATTATATTTGTTAGGCTAGGCTGCTCTGAAATGAGCAGAATAGATGAAAATAAATTTCTGGTTCTAAAGACTTGTGCTTATTTTATCATGGGCAGAAGAAATGCCTTACCAAAGCAAGGGGGTGTCTGAGTACTTGCCTGCATGATAGTGCTCTCATTGCTATTCTTTAGTTTGCTGAATGCACAAGGAGAATTAATGTGCCTTCGTTCATGGAGCTCTGTGAGTGGTGTAGTTTGGCTGATGAATTTGTAAGGTTGTTAGGAGTACCCAGCTAGAGTAATAGATAATACATGGAACATGTTTGAGAGGCATGTATGGATATTTCATTTATATTTCATATGTTTTAAAGATGATTGAAACAGGATGCTTTGAAGATATCAATGCATATGAAACTGATGGTACTGTGTCACCAGACAGAGAGAGGTCTCCTAAACCAAAGAGAGGCTTCTTTCACAGACTTTTTAGTGGAGAGGTAAGGGGTTTGTTTTCTTTCATAAGAAAATTACCAGTAAGACCTTAACATCCATTCCATTTTTCATATTATTTTGTAATAGGAAAAACTTGTTTGTTGAATACCGAAACTAATCATATCTGGTTTATTATGGCTTTGCCCCTGTACTGCATGTCAGAAACTGTAGCAATCCCTATAACTCCAGGAGTTTTTTCTCCCTCAGCATTCTGTCTTCCTCTACTGTCTGCTAGCTGTTAACCTGGGGGAAGGGTAGTGTGTGCTATTAACAGCTGTGCTATAGATCTTTCTTTCCTAAAGATTTGGGTCTTGCTCGTTATGTATTTTGCCAGTTTTTATAAAAACTTCTGGGGAGATGACTTCAGAGATAATTGAGGCCCCCTCTGTAAAAAACTTAAATAAAATCGACTAATTAACTCAGAAATGAGTGTGGTGGAATAATGCAACCCTGAGACTCGCTTCTTTAGAAAGTTGGGCTCCCAATGAATCATTCTAGTGTATTATGCAAATAAGTAAAAATATCCCCTAAATGAATGTGTGTGAAGAAGTGTCACAAAAAAAATGTTAAAGTATCTTAGGAAGTTTAATGCCTTTACCAAAACAACATAATATATGTTTAAATAGCTTCTGATAATGCACAGCACTTTCTTACAGACATCACTTCTACTCTTTAGTAAACATTTAGAGGTATATGAATTGAGTATTTACCACCTAAAAGACGCGTGGCATATTGTGCTTGTTTATAGGTCATGAGAAACAGGCTATTTGTTAAGTTTTTCAGTTGAAGATGATGTACACAATTCTGCTTGCTCAGTATGCCTGCACTTAGAGTGGTATTACCTTGAGAATCATGAGTATATTCCAGTAGAGAGCACTTCTGTAGAAATTACTTTTGCTTTCAAGCAGAAATGGAATTTTAAAATTGCTAGGAGCATATCATTAAGTAGCCACAACAGGGCCATGTATTAAAATTGCATGATGATATTTTTTTGTCATCAGCTGGTAATTCACCTCTCTAAAATGGTACAATGCTAATGGAATGTATAATAGTACTGTCATTTTTAGTTCACCTTTTCAAATTCACTTTTCCCCCCACTTACAATAATGGAATAGAAAGAATGGTTAAGTGTACTAATAATCTCACATAGCTGAAGTTAAGGCTTGTGTCTTACTGTAGTCTTTTCAAGCTGAATCAGCAAGGTTCATACTGTTCCAAGATACAGTTCTATGTATTGAGAAAGAGTCTGAAAAAAACTAGTCCAGCTTGAGAGCCTTCAGTTGGTTTTGAAGTAATAAGACTGCAGTTCATTGTCCTATGAAGTTAAAAGAAGGAAAGATCTTAAGGTTAAATGAAACTTTAATGACTTGAGATTTGGGGTTGAGTTGTGGTTTCCTTTGATATTCCCAAAGCATTTAGTTAGTATAGAGTAAAATGTGCTGGAAAAAGAGCCACCCACCCTCCCCCCAGCCTTTCTGTGCCCCATAAAACACATAAACCAACAATAGTGTCAGTTCTGCAGCTCAGTTGTCTTTGTCTTCTCTTGCAGGTCTGCTTTAAATCTGATTGCAGTGATGATGAGCAGGAGTCCTCCAGACTTTAAATCATTTTACTCTCATCAGAAAGGATGAGCAAAGGATTTAAAATGTTTTATATCTCTGTAGCAAAGTGTATTATATATATTTTTTATCTGAGTTCAAGGATTTTTGTACATTTGTACTTCATTTGTTTTAAGATGTATATTTTCACTAAAGCTTAATTGTACAAAAAGCAATGAGTGCCATTCGAGTGAGTGTGTTTCTGTATGTATTTGATTTATCTTGATTATTTTTTTTTTTCCCCCCAGTGGAATGAATGTAGAAATACTAAAAGGATTTTAAAGCACAGAGATAATATCTATGGTATCAATGTAACTTGACTTTATGCTCCTGGCAAAACTATTCTTGTTCATTAGGATCTTTATTAACAGTAAAATTGCTGTAATGATAAATTTCATAATTCCGGTATTATCTGGCAGCATGGCAGTGCTATTACCTAATGTATTTCTCAAGCGACTGCTAAGGAAAAAAGGGAATTCAGTGCACTGTGGCTAGCTGTTATGAATTGCTCTTTACTGTTTGGCTCTGCAGAATGTCTTTCTGTATTTCTATACATAGAGAATTCTGAACATTTAGCTTAATCCTGTAACAAACTGTATTACCCTATTCTTCTCCTTTCTACCCATCTTGCACATCCTCTCCATACAGTTTCCTGGCATGGACGATGCAAGTTAGAGCTATGCCAAAATTTTATAACTATATTTTGAGTGCTTTGTTGACTTTACTAAAATGATTTCTTTTTACCTGTGGGGACACTTTTTTATTTTTTTTCTGTAAATGAGATTGTTTACAACTTCATGTAGGATGTTGAAGTTTTATAATGGGTTAAAAAACAAAGCATAGGCTCTTCTAACTAACCTCTTTTCTGCTTATTATGTTGTAATACGCAATGCTGTAGGGTTGACAGTGATCACTGCCACTGAGGGAAGGACAAGGTAGTATTAAGTATCAAATTTAATTATGTAAATAATCTTTCCTTACAACCTTTAAAAACTTAAACATTAAAGCCTGCCTTTAATGATTGCTTAACGCAGATGTGGAGCTGGTATTGAAGTTTTAGGTACAATTACCTGATGTTCATTAGTAAAACTGTTTGCAGCTGCTTGAAAGCTTGTCAAACTTCCGTTCTTCTGGACTCAAAGTATGCCAGACTTCCTTTTTATTTTGTAAAGTTTCCGGTAAAACTATTAATCTGTGTGTGAGAATGAATTTAGGGAACACATTTCATTAAAAGCCTCTTCTGTTTTCAAAATTTGAGTTAGGGACTTGAAATATAATGGAATGCTCTTGGAGTTGGAGACAGGACTTCTGTTACATATTTCATTCTGTAGTCTGCAGATTCGTCTCCACTGAGCATGCACTTTTTTTTCTCTCAAATCTCTAGGGCACCAACCAGACCACACTTGTATTATACACACAGAACAACTGAATATCCCTCTACCTCAAATAGGTTTCTGCTTGTGATCTGCAGACCCACTGGAAGAAACTTAAGCTGCTTCTGAGAAATTCACAAGATAAATTTGATAGTCAAGCCTATCATCAGGTTTTAATTCACAGTATTTTGTCTCTAGTGACAATTGTTTTAATGGGTTAGAATTTGAAAAAAGTTGGAAAACCAGTGTGTTACAGAATCCTACTGGGGCTGAGCTGGTGTCTATCTGAAATTGTTCCTCTTGGCTACCATGCCACAGAAATGAGGAATGAGACTCTCTTCCTGTTTTCAATGCATTTTTCCTGATGTCTGAAACAGCAGAGGACAGCAAAATGACTGCTGTAGAAAGTACAAAGGGAGAAATTGGCAGAGGGAGAGTTTGAATGAATTACTGGAAGACAGTGTGATGCAATAGTGAAGGGATGGGAGGCTTGACAGAAAGAGAAATATCTGAAGTATTGTTGGCTGGAACCATTATGCGCGAGACAATGAGCTGGCATGGTCTAACCTGACCCTCTTTATTATATACCACAATAATAGAAGGACTCTAAAAAGATGGGAATGGAAAAATAGGGAATTACCAAAAGTGTTTTATAAATGCCTGCCTGGTTGGAGAAGTGATCATGCTTCTCTGATGAAGGGGTTTAATTTTTTAAGATCTCTGGTTTGCTGTTCTGAAGCAAAAGTGACTATATTAATACTAGACATATGGGGTGACAGTCTGGATTTAATGTCTGCTTAGAGCAACCTGAAATTTGGGCAAGAATACCATGGACACAAGCTGAGTAAATTTTATGAAGAAAATACAGGAATTGGCTTTAGCAAATAAAAAAAAATCTGAAAGTCTGTTTGTCATGTATTTCAAATTTTCTTTCCATATTGGAGGGGGAGGGATCTTAACTTAATAAATAAAATCAGCTTCTCTGTTTTGGAGTGCTGAGACTTAACACTTACTGTCCAGGGATCTGTGAAGAAAAAAGGCTAGATGAAAAGGGAAGTTGTTCCTAAGAAGTTATTTATACGTCTGCTGCTTTGGTCAAGGAACTCCAGCTATGCAAAAAAGTGGAGAATTTGTTCATTTTTATTGAGCTTTATTTAGTTTCATTTCACAAGTTTTTTCTTATGTTCTGAGTAATACTATTTAATTGATTTTGAGTAACTGCATGTTTGCAGGATTAGGACCTAAATTCTATTGGGTTGGTTGGTTGGTTTGTGTTTTTCCCCAGTAGGCTCAGGATAGCGTTTTTCTACTATAAATTACTCCCTTGTGGCTAGAAATATAACCACATAATAATGACTAGATATTATCTAACGTGAATCCCCTAATGAACTATAAAAGACAAGAAACTGGAAGGATCAGCGTCACTCTCCTCCTACGGTACTTTGAGATTAAGATGTTACGCTGTTTAGTCTAAGGTGACTACCATTGGTTAAATGTCTTTACTGGAATATTAGTAGCTTGGAGATGCATTTTGAAAGCAGAGGAAAGGGTAAGGAGAGGGGAAAACACCTGAAAGCAAAATATCGTGGTGTGATAAACTTAATATGAACTTTGCTCTTGATTTTTGTAGGACACAAGTGAGACAAAGAAGGGGTGAGGCAGCAGGTTGTGGTTACTGATTTTGTAGCCCTTTATTTCCATGAAGCTGTTTAAAAAAA
>VYXH01001989.1:389806-457312 GCA_013397275.1 Burhinus bistriatus | reverse complement strand
CCCCCCCCCCCCCCGGTACAGTAAAGGGTTTTTTCCCTCATTTCTTTAAGTGGATATACATTCATTGAGTAATGACAAACTCAGGTATTTTTTTTACAGTTTGTGTTGATGGGTTTTTTGGTTACACCGAGCAAGTTAACTGTGGTGACAGACTTTTTTTTCCCACAAAATTAATGTTCTTCTCGCCAAGCATCTGACAATTGTGATTCGTAAAAAGCTGATCTAATCAGAATTTATACTGACTGATAGCTCCTTGCTGAATACCAAAACCAGCATGAAATTAAAGCATGACTTAAGTTTATCCATAACTTCTGAAATCAGCTATCAGTGTTCTTGTCTGTGAAATGCATGTTCTTAAAATTGTCTCTTAACTGATACTTACCTGTTTCAAAATAATCAATCTGATTTCCATAAGGACTTCTGTATTGAACTAACAGATCATTCTAATATTGCTGCTATTAGAAGGTAATTCATTAGCCCGAAGCAATCACAGCAGTGAAGTTTAGAGCATTTTTTTTTAAAAGCAGACTTTGTACAAGTGACATAGAAAAACGAAAAGTAATTTGATGGCAAATGATCCAAAACACTTGGACTTCAAAAGCAACAAGATTGCTATTTCTTCCTGGCTTTGGGCTTTTTTTTTTTCCTTCCCATTTATGGCTATTAGAATTCCTTCATGATTTCAGCAGCTCTGTCTTTGCCCTGATGTGTTACTTTCTGTGATTTGCAGCTGGAGGGGGGTCTTCATGCAGCCCTGTTCTTGCGAGAAAGCATAAAGGTGATTATTTTCAAAAACAAATCTTTAATTTCATTCCTTTCTGATTTTTTCCTTTTTTTTTTTTCTTCTCCCTCCCCACTTCATTGTCTTCCTGAACTTCGGTCTTCATTCACAATTGCCTTTGTGTTATCAGCTGAGCTTAATCACTGTAAATCTTACAAGAATTCTGATGCAATTTCTGATATTGCAATCAACGTATTCTAAAATTATTCAAAGCAGTATAATTCTTATTTTTTATGTAGTTCACTGGTAAAATTATGGTGATGAATATTGATGCAATTTTCACTTTTAAAGAGCACATCTAAAAATAGTCTCTCTGAACAGGGCATTCTTCCTTTTGATGGTAATACTTAACCTATAATGTAACTCAGAAAATAGTTACCCTTCCTGCTTTTTTTAGGACTGTTTTTTTTCTTGTTGTTTCACTAATGCATGTATATGTTTGCACGCTTTGATATGATGCTTTTTAATTTCTTTTTCTGTTCTTGATGAGTGTCTTACTGTGTATATTTTAATTTCTTTCTTCTGTAGGTAATTCATCTAGAAGGATTTTAAAAGTAATACAATTTGCTCTGAAGTATTCTTTTCCCAGTTTGTGCATGAAAGTATTTCATATCTACTTACATGTTTACACTTTGACACCAGTCATATCAGTTCTAGAATCACTCCAGATACAGCTGTGTAACAGTTCATTTGCCTGTTTTAGATGAGCAAAATGTTGCTACTGCAGTGGAACTATGTGTGAGTGTAGTACAGTCAGTGCAAGCATAATAAGCAGAGATGTGCAATACTGAAAAGAAAAACTGCAAGGGAAAATGATTTGAGACTAAATAAGATTATACAAACTTTAAGGACCATTATAGCAACTAGCTTACACTTTTTGCAAATGTCCTCCCATTTTTGTGTACAAGGAATCTCATAATGCTTAAAGAATATACCTATATGCGTTAAGAATATACCTAAATGTGAAATAGTGGCTAGAACTGAATGAAATAGTGCTTGTGGATGCAGCGATAATTTCTAGTTTAGAAACAATAGAGTGAAAGAAATGTATCCTGAAAGTAGCTATTGCTGCAGCACCCAAAGGTGAGACAGAATGCAGCAAATCAAAATAACAATGCATAACACTTAAATGAAAAATCATAAATCATCATTTTGATACTTTGAATTGTTAGTAGTCTGCATTGTAACTTTGAGGTATTAATAATAGTGTAAATTCAGTTAAAGTACTTATTGAAACACTAACCTTTCCTTCACTCAGTCGGAAAACATGTATGAGTCATCAGCTTCTATCCTCTTTCAACATCATGGTATGAAGATTTTCTGGTCTAAAAAAATGGCATAGATGAAATTTGAGGAAATCTCTTCATGCTTTTGTGTTTTGTACAGGTTTAATTTAAAATTGTTAATTGTTCATTTCCTGCTGCTCTCCATTGTAGAAAGGAAGGAAATATCAAGCCCATTCCCAGTTCCTACTTGAAGTTGTTTTGCAGCCTACTACCATATAAGTAGTAGGCTTCTGCTGTTGGCCATGGGTGAAACTTCTCTAGCTGTAATACTCCTTCATGCGTAGGGATGTAAAGTGAGGGTGATCTACAGAAATCTGTGACCCTAATCTCAGAACGTGGATATTCCATGTCTTTTCAGTCTTAGCGCTTCAGACCAGCTTTGGTTTTGAACAGCTGGCCTATGTTGGTTTGTTTATGTTTCAGCTTCAGAAAATTAATTGCAAAAAGGCTGAAAACTCATTTCAAAGTGAAAGACTATGTTCTGCATCTTAACTGATACTTTTTTTTTGTCCAAATAGTGGAAAAGTATGCTGCAGCTTGTTTTATGTATTCATTTAAACATACAAAGCCTAATATGCCTAATAAGTGTTTTCCAGTGTCCTTCCTCTTTCACTTACTTTTAAAGGTGATCAGCTGCGGAAAGCAGAATATCCTGGTTTGTTTCAATGAAATGGATGTAAATGTGAGAAAGAATAGAGAATTTACTATCTTTCATGCTTTTTGTTGGGCACTTTTAGCAGGTTTTTACTTACTCTTTCATAAGAATGTGTAGTTCTCAATTACTGTTATTTTTACATAGAACATACGTGGTAATGTCGTGGTTACTTTTCTGCCTTACAGGTTTGAATAGGATAAAACATACTTTTCGGAGGAAGACAATTCTACAGGGTTACTGCTGTGTATGAAATCAGTTGTGATAGAGAAATTAATGCAAAAGCTTGTTAATGCTTTTTCACCCTCTGGTAACTTAAATGAGATGCAAAAGAATTCACCTAGAGTTATCAAAACATTGGTATCTTGCATGGTGAATCTTAGACTACCAGTGAAGCTTATTCTAAATGGCAAAACAGGCTTATCTCAAAGCAGTTATCATGGATCCATCTGTCTCAGCAAGTGACTTGCAAGATCCAGAAGGATGGTCTCAGTAGCTCCCTCTGCACTTTGTGTCCTGTCCCATTTACAGGCTTTTCAGTGCAGTTATGTCCTTGGTTTGCTTCCAGGCAGTGTGTGCATCTGCAGATATCTTTCTCTTTCCACTGCCTCTATTTAAAATAGACATTACTCTGTAAGAAGAGAACTCTATGATTGTGTTAGGTTGTAAGTGGTTCTCATTTTTCCTATGGCAAAAGCCTCTGAAGATTTTTGCCTTAAGTCATCCGTGGATTTTAATGGCTGTTATGCATGGTTGATCAGCCTGTCCCACTTACGTTGTCTTGTGCTTCTAGTCTATGCTGCTCTTTCCCCTGGGCATTCTCCATTCTGTTATCATTGGAGTACTTAGCCCCAAACTGCAAGTAGCCTTTGATAATTTTCATGACCATAAGGAGGCAGACATTATTTATTCTATTACTGGTGGTGCTTTAATGTCCTGAGTTGAGGGCAGACATCCAGATGCCAGGTATCCAGTCCTTTGTAATAGGACATACTTGACGAAATTAGTGGGATCTTAAACACAGTCCACAAAAATAAACTAGAATGAATGAGGTCCTAGGTAGTTTCCAGAATGATTAGACTGTTAAAGAAAATTACTTAGCTGTTTTTTTCCTTGTCACTGCTGTCTGTTTCTCTCCTGATCAGATAGCGAGGGACTGGATATTCACTTTCTTCATTCCTCTCTTTTTCCATCTGTTGACTGTCATAGCATTGAAAAAAGCTTTTTAAAAATAGATTTCACATCTAACTGACTTCAGCTGTTCAGCATTTCAAGTTGACTGTAGTTTTGGAAAACTGTAAAGGTTTTTCTTATATCACTTCTCAGGTAAAATACTTCTTGGTGAAGAAGAAGGGTTAGAGGATGATCCTGAAACCCGATCAGATGTTAGCACTGGATCGTTTGCAGGTAGCTGGCCTTCCCTGTGCAATCAACCTGTGTTACTATGCATTACAAATCCATTTTTTTTATTGCTGTATGTAAAATACAAAAGTGATGTGTTATGGTGACTAGGAAGTGGGTGGGCACTCAAAAGACTTGCTGACAAAACCAAAACCATAAATACTCCTGGGTATAAAACTTACACTTACCTAATGAAGTTGACTGCATTTGTTTTTTAATGGATGGGCTCTCATATTGAACTACTGGTATAGATGAAATGGCATCTTGCAGATGCTTATTTCCCTACCTGTAGTTTAGATGTTTAGTTACGCGCTTTCCTTAGCCTAGTTTAATATGTGGCTTAGTATGTGGTGTCCATATCAAGAGTGAAAAACAAATTTAAACACTTGATTGACTCATAAATGTCTGTTCTGCAGCTTCTATGAAGGGCGAGATAACCAGTGAACTAGCTTCTTCATCAGGTGTATCGACAGCCGGGTCAGTAGGGAGTTCAGCTGCTGATTCTGCCGGACATGATATCATTACTGAGCAGCCACGTTCTCAACATACGTTGCAGTCAGACTCTGTAGACCTGACAAGCTGTGATCTGACAAGTACAACTACTGAAGGGGAAGAAGATGATGTGCTTAGTCGAAGCTCCAGCCAGATCAGTGCTGTCCAGTCAGACCCCACTATGGACTTGAATGATGGTACACAGGCTTCCTCACCAATTAGTGATAGCTCGCAGACTACTACAGAAGGTCCAGACTCTGCTGTAACCCCTTCGGACAGTTCTGAAATTGTAAGTGTGCAGCGGGCAGAGGGGGGATCCCCTTCTACTGAGGGGCCTGACATATCTCAGAGCTCTTCCATGGAGGGCCCAGACTTGGATTCATCTACTTACTCGTCTTCTACTTTTCCATCCTCAGCTAGTAACAATGGAAAGGTCAGCAGCTCACACCTCTATTGGAGAGCTTGACCTCCTTTTAACACTTTCACTTCAGCAGCGAGTAAAAACTACAAAGTTGTAATCAGTGCATTCACTGGGTGGGTCATATGAAAGCATTAACAGACTGTCACTTGCTGGAAGAATGTCAATATCAAAGGCTGGACATATGTTCTTATTAGCATATCCTTCATTTTGTATAGATATTTTAGTTGTTTTGATGCAGGAGGACTAATGGAAGTGTTAAAGGGTGAACAGTCTATTTGGAATGATAGAGGAATACTTTTGAAACCTAATGCTTCACATTGTTTTCTGCCTGTGCTTTTTCACTTGGCAACACAACTCATTTTTTCCCTTCTGATTCCATCGTAAGGATTTATTCTATACTGGGCAAATACTGCATGATTCACTAATGTAGCAGTTACATATCTAATAAACACCTAAAATGTGCATGAAATATAGCTATTTTAAGACATTTGTCTCTCTTAGGCAAGTGTATCGTGAGGTTGTAATAAAACCAGCAAAGATATAATTACTAGGAGCAAAAGCAGAAAAGGCAAAAAGGGGAAAACTTAGAATTTCTGAAGTTCTTTTTTTCAAACATTATCAAACTTTTGAGTTATGTCTGCTGATAGTAACTTTGGAAGACTAATAGTCTCTTACCACTACAAAAAATGTTATATTTACAATTATGATGAGCAAATACTCCTGCAAGTGTGAGGATTCAAGAACCAAAGGGGTGATGATAATTGTCTCTGAATTAAATGTAGGCTGTGCACAGCCCAAAGTGAGCAGATGTTTGACAAGTTGTGTTTATTTACAAGATGTGTTTCTTGCAGATTCTTGTCAGACTGTTGCATATGTCAGTTTGCATACTGTTTACAAGCAGTAATTACAAGTAAAATTATTTTTTCCTGATTGAAAGTGGGTTTTCCACTTACCTGCACATGGGCTTTTTAATGAACAATTTCTAGGCGCTTATAAAATCAGAGAATAACTGAAGAAGTATCTTGTGTCTTCTGATAAACTTACAATGAATTGTTTTTTACTTTTACTGTCTTTTATTAACATTATCAATTTTTTTGTCTTCTATGGTTATTTTTCCATTTACCTACTGCCTATATATTGCATTGGCACCAAGGGTCAAACTCTCTTCTGTAAGTGTCCATTTTGGTAGTCTCTGGTTTAGAATGAAGGGATTAAAACATGTTCAAACTTATTTGTCCTACACAGTGTGTTCTCAATTTGACTTTTCGTATCCAGAGCAAGTGAGATTATGGGAGAGTTTGACAGCAAGGGATAAGTTCAGTTTGTGACATTAAAGGTGTTGGTTGTGATTTGTAACTGCTGAGATAGAGGGACAGTTGTATTTGGAATAAGTGAGCAAGGAGAGCTGCAGGGGAGGCAATACACCAAGTGTTTGTCTTTCTTACTGTTAATTTCCAAGTTCATGGCTCAAGTGGGAGACTGTTGGATGTAACTATGGCCTCTAATAAACCAAATGCTGCAGGAGGAGGGGAACTGCTTTAGGGCCTGCACGCAGCTGTACACTAATATTTTTCAGGCTCATATTTGCTTTCACATTATTTCTAGATTACTAACACTGCATGTTTGAGATCTAGTATTGTGTGTTACGGTAAGTTATTTTAAATCCTGTCCTCGCACTCTGTAGGTTTTGGAGACTGCTGAAGGACAGTATTCTGGAATGCAAATTGGGCAGCTGCAGGATGAAGAAGATGAGGCTGCAAATATTCTCCAAGACGATTCATCAGAGTCTTTCAGAAATTCTTCTGTTGGTATGTTGACAAATGGGGTGGAGGAACAGAACTGGTGACTCCTTTAAGGCAGGTGTTACAGGTGCATCTGCTGTCTACCTTCCAAGGGACTGAAATCTTGCATAATGGATATGAAAAACAAATAATTAGATTGAAATGTAAAATAAGGAATATATTTCAACACTTGTAATGAATGACTTGTTTTGATCACTGCTAATTTATTTTTCATGTTTGTATAATTAAGTTTAATTAAAGTACTTTTAATTTGCATCTGAAATGTTATTTCATGAATTGCCTTTTTCTAAAGCTCTTCAACAGCCTCACCTATTGAAAACCATGAGCCATAGTAGGCAACCTTCTGATAGCAGCGTAGATAGATTTACATCAAAAGAAGATGCAGCAGATCCTGGTGATCATGAAAATAAGGTGAGAATTAGTCAGAGTGGTCTAGTTTAAAACAACTAAGTTAAAAAAAAAAAAAATTACAGTTATGATCATGTAAATTAGCGGTAAACATGGGTAGCCTGTAAATGTGATGTACTTCATTATAGCTCAAAATAACTAAGGTTAAATCTGAGTTATAGCCTGAATTTCATTTAGCATAAGGTGAATACGTAAGTGCTGATATCTTGAATGCAATCACCATCAAAACCATGATAGAACACCAGCTGCTGAGAACACAAATCCCTTTTGTCTGTACATTAGTAGGGTACACTGATACTTTATACTGAAATATCTTTGTGCTGGTTGCTAGCTGTGTAGGTAACTTTATCTCCTCAGAAGTTATTATGTCTTACTCTTCGAGCCTCTCTTTCTGTGGTGAGGCTCATGCCATTCTAACCACAGGTTACTGATTCCTTCTTACGGGAGTCTGACTTTGGCTTTGGGCTTTGTTCTGAGCTGGGGCATAAGGAGTTTGGCTTGTAGCAGGCAGGTCAGCTTGGGCTACAGGGGAACTCTAAATGTGAAACTGCAGAAGGTTGTCAGCCTTCTTAGCAATTAATTGCTTCTCATACAGAGTTTCCAAAGATCATTGCTTGGTGACAAAAAGTGGTTTATCCGACTCCTTCAGATGCAAACAGCAGGTCTGGGTAATTCAGAAAATCTACAGAGTGATTGTTGTTTCTGTGATTAAAATTAAACCAATTCTGTTACTGGATACAAACTTCCCGAAAGCATTAAATTTTAAGGCCTTTTTTGGAATATGTATTAAACGTTTTATATTACAACCTTTATATGTTTGGGAATGTGCAGTATTTCTAAATCTTCTTGTGCTTAATATTTTATTTAAGTTGAAGATTAATTTTTATCTATATAAAAATTGTCATTTGCCTTCAATAGCCCTCCAGGGTAAAGGGAGACATAGGTCACTATACCGATGGAAATTCTGCTCCTTTAGTGCACTGCGTTAGACTTCTGTCAGCCTCTTTTCTGCTTACTGGGGAGAAAGGAGGTAAGCTTCTTTTAAAGACTTATTGGTTGATTGTGTTTCTTAATGTACAAAGCTGGAAATGTGATCAGTTTACTCTGTTTTTTAATCCCACTTTATTGGAGATTTTGGGGGTGAGGTTTTTCTGTGACAGTCCTGATTTAAATGATCACACCAGAGTACAGAAAAACCTAAAAACACTTAACAATTTATGCCATTTTAAAATTAATCCCATTTTGAACCATTGGGCATCTGAAGAAGTGTTATGGTAACTTAACCCTTAAGTCAAATACTTAACTACTTTTACAATTTTTAAATTCTTTTGAGAAAACCTGTGGGGCCATGACAGTTTATAGATTGTATGAAGCTGCAAAGACAAACTAATTTCAGTATTTCTTTTTGTCAGTGTTGGATGCCCAGTTCGTCTACTATAAAGGTATCAATACCTCAGTAAAAGCTAAGGAAAAAATTTTGAGTTGCAGTCCATTCTGTGGAAACTCCTAAAAACAAGTTCAGAAGAATATAGTTTTTTTCAAGTACTTAATATTTTTACGATTTATTTTGTTTCCAATGCCTAATTTGTTTTAATTAAAACAAGATTAAAAGTATATATTGTTTTTTAGTTTTATCACTCAGTTGTGTTTGAATTCTGTGTTAATTTTTTTGAATGTAGTTCAGGTAGAGTAAGTGCTGTTGTACCTATTTGTGTTTGGGAACTGTAACATCAGATTTTAAATGATTCAGCTGTAGTTTTCAAAGATCTAGCTGAAATCCCAAGTTGAACTTTTCTCTACTTTTAACATCTTATAGCATTTGCATAAGTTAGCACGGCTGTTTTTCATGTTGGTTGTTTTGGTTTTTGGGTTTTTTTTTCACGTGTGATGGTCAAAGAGACGCTTTTTGACAATAAGTGATTGTTAGAGGAGGCTGTTGAGGCTCACAAGAGGAGTTATTTACCTTTTCAGCATAGCAATAAAATGTCAGTAGGGATTTTCCAGAAAGCCTTTGTGGCAGACACTGCTGCTTCCATTTTTTTTCACTGAGAAGTCCATGTCACAGGCCTGTGCATATGTGTCATTATATATAACTGAAGTGAGCATTTAAGATGTTTGTTTTTCTTACTTTTTCTAAACTGTTACTTGTTCATGTGCTCTGCTAATGTATTGTTCTTGGAAAGACAGTGTAGTAGCTGTGTTTTCAGCAATGAAGGAAGTGAGTTGGAAGTGTGTTGGGTTGTTATTTATTTTTTTTATTTTTTGAAAAAAAAAAAAAAAAAAGCCATATAACTGCTGCGTCTGATAAACTGGAACTACATGCTCTGCCTTCATATTTTTTGTCCAGGCTAAGCTATTTATATCACACGGAAATACTAATTAACTTAATAATTTCAGGAAGCTTTTAAATACCCTCCCCCCCTTTTTTATTTCCTTCTCCCCAGCTTTAGTTCCTGATAGAGATGTGAGAGTCAGTGTAAAAGCCCTGGCAGTAAGTTGTGTTGGAGCAGCCGTTGCGCTTCACCCTGAGTCTTTCTTCAGCAAACTGTACAAAACACCCCTTGAAGCAATGGGAGAAGAGTATGGTATGTTCCAGTTCACATATTCCATTTTAATTGTGTCTTCAGCTTTTCAAATAGTGAGGCAGCATCTATAATGAAAATTCTAAATCCAGCTTAGTATTTACAAATCAGGATTGCACCAATTGGAATGAACATGCTGTCCGCACTAGCAGTGCATATGATGAGATGGTTTTTTGGTAGTAAGAATGAAGTTTCAGTGGACGAGCTTGTACAGCTTCTAAAACAGCTTCAACTTGTCAGTACAACTGCTATCTAGAAGTGTTTTGTTTATCTTATAAATGGTTCATTCTAATTTATTTTGGGCCATCTTATATATGGTTTCTAAGCCATTAGACTAATTTTCATAAATACTAGAATTTGATCAGCGGGGACCTGGAGCATTCAACTGTTTTGGTACTGATAGTGGCAAAGGTGGAGTGTTGCACAAAATTCTTCTTAGATTTCCACAGAGCATTTTGTGTACAACTGAAAATAAATCACTGGTGTTTTTCTGTGATCATTGCTCTGGATAGTGTGAACGATCTGTAGATTACATACAAGGGATCTCTGAAAGGTAGAACTAAGGTGGGTGTGTTGTGAATATGCTGACATTGAGTGTACAATAATTGGTACCTCCACTGAAACGTTTTTAGGGATCAGTTAAGTCTAAGACTAGTATTTTTAAAATAAAGTAGTTATAACTTATTTTCCTAGAGGAGCAGTATGTATCAGATATTCTGAACTACATTGACCATGGAGATCCCCAGATTAGAGGAGCTACTGCCATTCTATGTGGAACAATTGTCAACTCCATTCTAATTAAATCCCGCTTTGATGTGGAAAAATGGCTAATAAATGTCAGAAGCGCAACAGGTAACTATTTTAAGGGTGTCTGGTGTTTTTTTTAACATAACCAAAACTTTCTTTTGTTTCATTGCTCTAAATTCTTTTTTTGTTAGGAAATCTCTTTTCCTTGGTAGACTGCATACCTCTGCTACAGAAAACGCTGAAAGATGAGTCCTCTGTTACATGCAAACTGGCTTGTACAGCTGTGAGGGTAAGCAGAAGTACTAATTTATTTGCACCACCACAGATCACAGGGGCATTATTCATTGACTAAGATCCTGCTATGCTCAGATGTATAAACATGGAGCAAAAAAATTACTTCTTCCCCAAGAATTTTGTTGTAGAAAACATGGATTCAGGCACAGAAATGGAGGAACAAATAGCTGGAAAATAATTGTGTTGGTTAGATCATCTAGCAGTATAATCTAATCATGATATTTCTAGTCATAAATGTAGTGGGTATGAGCTGTAATGTTACATTATCCAACAGTAGGATGGGTGCATTAGATGGAGACGATATCTAGCCTTAACAGGGCAGTGTGAACATGTAACACCTGGTTGTAGCCTATACTTGAAGAGCAGAAATTAAGTGTGAGAATTGACAAGTAAAATAGTGATTGTTTTCTGAAATAATAGTTTTTAAAAGTTAGGAAAGTCTTGGAAAAGTGTGTGTTTCAAATTGGGTGGAAGATCCATCAGACAATTGTTAAAATAGAGATGATAGCTGAATTTGTGAATAGAACTTAGAGCATGTGAATTTTTATTTCCATAATAAAATCTATGGAAGGTGGTCTGTGAAAAAGCAGAGGGGTGAAGGAGTGAGCTTGTCCTTGAGGAATTTTCAAAAAAGTAGAACAGGGACAAATTGGAGGCCAAGGGAAATTAATTCATCAGGGAGGGGCACAGGGTATGGGTCAGTGAGGCAAAGCATAGCTTTCAGTAAAATGCAGATAGTTAATGTATGGAAAGTATGATTTCATGTGCTAAGAGGAGGTGTCTGTGGTGCAGCTGAGGAAAGGAAATCCCATTAGTTAAATGATGCTATCTTTTTAATCTTCTGTTCTGTGATCTTATTGTTTGTATATAGTGGTTTCGTGTACGATTACACTTATGATTATGGCTTTTTGGAAGACATCACTAGAATTGTTCAGTTGTGGCAACTTGTACTAGTCAATTTTGACTTTTCTTTCTCTTGGTATATAACGTAGCCTGACTTCATACCTTTTGGCAGAAACATTTGAAAACATTTTGGGATGTTAGTCGCTGAACAAGAAAGTACATTTTCACATAGTTAAATAAGACATAGAAATGTAGAGTTCTGTAACTTTCTCCAAAGATCACACATTCTGCATATAGTTGAACAGTCATTAAAAGGAGGAGATACGACTTTTTCAAAAACTTCTGGAAATTAGACTCAGGTGTTTGAAAATACCCTGTAGAAATTAGGAGAGCCTGCTCTTGAACAGGTAAGAATATAGTGCTTGTGGTGTTTAAGCCCTGTGAGTTTTAGACCTTACTCTTTGGAGGATTGTCTTCTGATCTTTGAGGACTGCCTTCCTCTCCAGAGTTTGAATTCAGCAGCAGGTTTTAGCAGTTGACATGGAGCTAATGTCCTAGCCTTGCAAAGTACCTAGCTCTGGTGCTTTCTTCTAGCTCTTAAGCAATAACTTTTTTCAGTATTCTAAGTAAAATAGATTTTTATGATCACTTAGATACTTTGATTCAGAGAACCTCTTCTGTAATATAACTGGAATTTTGTTGGTTTTTTTTTCTTCTCAGCATTGCATTATGAGCTTATGTAGTAGCAGTTACAGTGAACTAGGTTTACAATTAATCGTTGATCTCCTTACGCTGAAGAACAGCTCATATTGGCTAGTAAGGACAGAACTTCTGGAAACACTTGCAGAGGTAGATTTTCGGTAAGTGTTTATATTTTTCCATGGGTATTGTAGCTGCAGTGCAAAGATGCTGTGTATAGGAAACTGGAACCAAAATGGAGCAGTTTTGTCTGAAACAAGTTTCATAAAACTAATTCAGACCAGTCATTCGTGTAAGGCATGTATGAATTCCTTCGTCAAGTTACAATTGACTTCACTACCGAGCCAATCCTAGTAACACTGTATATGAGTTTCTAGTTCAGTGGTCTGTTTTATCAAGTCTTCTGTAAATCTGTAATCAGAGAGAGATGATATAATCTGGAAACTAACTTGGATTTCATGTCCAGTTGTGCATGGTTTCTAAAGAAAAAGTCCCTGACTTGTTCTCCATTATTGTCAGCTCTCTTCTGTTGCTCAATTTGTTACACTGAAATGAATATGACTTCACTTCCTCTTCTGGCATTCCCTCATTCTCTACAGGTTCTTCCAAGCTGAAACACAAAAGGTGTTTATATGAAAATTCTTCAAGTTATCCGTAGTTATACAAATTGGACTCTTTCTGAATAGTGATATTTGGAATTCCTGATTTCTAATGCATGGGAAAAAACATGCAATTACAATCACAATGTGTAAAGAATGTTTTTTTTAACTAAAGAAAAGTAATTCTTCTGTTACACTAGCCAGATAGTAGTTTAGCAAATAGCTTACCTCATCTAAAGGTAGCCAAAAGTGTGTTTACACATTTTCCCTGCAGTGGTCTTTTTAAAAAATAAACAGACAAAAAGAACCCTCAGAGCACTGAAGGAAGAAATAACCTTTAATGTTAACTAATGTACTCTAAATTCTATTTTACCACAGGCTAGTGAGCTTCTTGGAAGGAAAAACTGATAGCTTACACAGAGGTGTTCATCATTATACTGGTGTAAGTAAATTACTCAACCAGTATATTGTGCTTCTGGATTAAGGTAGCAGTGCAATTTCAGAACTTCATGATAAAATTCTGTCAAAATTGGTAATTGTTGTAAGCATGTTCTGTATAAGTAGGCTCATGTTCTGAGACTTGTTACGATTGGAAAGAGACTCTGCTACTGAGATTTAAGTATCAGTGTTCTCTGGGAGGAGGGGTGTGGTTTTTGTTGTGGGTTTGTTTTTTTTTAAACTTCAAAAAAATTTTGCCATTTATGTATTTAAATAGTGTATTTGGCAATGTTAAGGTAAAGATTGTCTTACAGACTTGTATGACAGGTGAAATCTCACTTGTTAACTATCTCTTAACAATCTGGTCAAAAGATGAAAACGCTCAATGAACTTTACTGTGCTAACCTATTTTCTAGCTACTAAAACTTCAGGAGAGAGTGCTTAATAATGTTGTAATATGCCTGCTTGGAGATGAAGATCCAAGAGTGAGACATGTAGCTGCAGCTTCATTAATGAGGTATATATGTTTGTTTTGTTTTCTAAAAAAAGAAAAGTAGTTTAGAAAGATACTTATGTGTTACTGTGTACCTATAATTAAAATAATCCCTTAGTGGGTTTTTTATATTTTTGTTTAGATGAGGGATGGGAGACAAATGCAGCTTTATGATACCTGGAGCATGTGTCATTCTGAATCGTCAGGCAACTGTGCTTTGCTTTTTATTAGAATCACATTTACATTTAACTGTATTACATTCTGAGGGTCATTTTCAGTTTCAACTTCCTCAAGTTAGTTTTCTGCATGCTGAAGTGATTTGTTCAGTATCCTGACAGTACTTGATTGACTTAATGTTGCAGTTCTACTGAGTTGTCCTAACTCCCAAACGTTGTCGTTTCCACAAGGTTGTAAGTAGTGTATCTTAAAACTTTCATGCTCACTCATTAAAGTAGCTAATCTTGTTTAAAAAGCATCTGTTTGCTGTAAGCTACTACAGTTACAATTGCTGTCCAGATAAACGCACCAAACAGAAAGGATTAGGTGGTAGTTCATTTATTAGAATTCAAGGACTTACGTTTAAAGAAGTTGCAAGCATCTAATACTGAATTCCTGGAATATTTTACTGTCAGAGGAGTCTCTTTCCGAGTTTTTCAGACTATTAATTACTGTCCATTCCTAATAGCAAATAATGGACAAGGAAGCCCTAAAAATTCTGCCACTTAAAAGCATTTGTATTGCAGAAACATTTCAGCAGGGAAATCGTTAACTGTTGCATCACAATTAATATTTGTTGCTTTTATTCAAGGACTTGATTTTTGAAATGGAGTTATTTTGTTAACTGAGGGGTGACAAGTTGGGGTTTTTCTGTATCTTCATGCTGATTTAGTGGCAGCAGGGTATGTTAGGGTTGGAAAAGACTTAACTGCCCAAGAAATCTGCTACAAGCTTGCAGAAGCCCCCTGAAGCATTCATGGGCATTCAGTACTCAGTGAACTTCTAAAAAAAATGTGTACAGCAGTTTTTCACTGTTGTTTATGTTGAAAATATTGTTGGTCAAGAAGACTGGATCTTATTGTGTGCTTAAGTTTTGCTACATAAAAATCAGATGGTGAAAAATTGTCCTTTTCAGGTAGAAATTAGTTTTCAGTTGACACACAGATATCCATGGGGAAAATACCTGGGGAGTTAGGGGAACACTGAGAGGCAAATACTTTCTAGCAAAGTGGTCATTGTAGTGTGTATAGGTAGGTATCACTATAAAATATATTTATTTTTTTAGCTACCATGTGTCTAGAGCATTTCCTTTGTCCTGATTTGAACTGCTTGATTATAATGAGGAACAATTGTATAAAGATAAATTCAGTTTAACAAAATGAGTTTTAGTAACAGGTTTTATTTACAATTTGGTATGTCTAATTAGCAGATTCAGCTTTCTGAATTGTATATTAAATGTATTTTAAATGTACTTTAAATTGTATATTAAATAATTTCTGAATAATACTTTCCTTTTTGCTAATTATCATTAAGGCTTGTTCCAAAGCTATTTTATAACTGTGATCAAGGACAGGCTGATCCAGTTGTGGCAGTAGCAAGAGACCAAAGCAGTGTCTACCTGAAACTATTAATGCATGAAACACAGCCTCCATCTCACTTTGCGGTGAGCACTATCACCAGGTATGTTATGTGACTTGTCTTTCTTTAAAAGGAACATGGACCCAAATTTTGATTCATAATGCCTAGAATCATATTTAAACCCTGCAAATCCATGCGCATATGAATTCTTTTTCCAATCTGTAGGAGCATCTGTGCTAATTTTGGGTTCCACAGAAACAGACTTGTGTTTAGAGGACAAACTGGTGGGTGAATTACTAGTGATGTGCTCACACGTTGATCGTAGGGAGTCATTGTTCTGTGATAAACTTTATCTTCTCTTCGTGGTGAGGTCACCCTGTTTGTCCATTAAATAGCACAAGCGTGGCTTTGCAAGCTAGTAATTTGTATACGTTATTGTTCTTCAGGTATGTTGATCAGGATTTATAACTGTTCACATCCTGTTTAGTGATTGTGGTTGCAGAAGCCTGTAGTGCCTTCTAATTTTCATAGTGTGATCTTGTTGCTGTATTTTTGGTGCCAACTATACTTTCGTAAACTCTTCTGTTTGTCTTGTCTTATAGACAGTATGAGTTGTGTATATATTTATGGGGGCTCTTTGCTTCTGTCAATTTGTCATACAAGTTTTTAGCTGTGTACCTCTTCCATACATGATCTTGATCGTGTTGCTCAAGATTTATATACTGTTGTATGGAAACAATAGAACTTTGTGGACACTGTGTTATTTCAAATACAAAATAGTTATTTTTCTACAGCAATAATCCAAAGCTTGTGAACATGCAAAAATGGTAGATGGATGTGAGCAAATGCAAAGACTAATTCTAAATTGGTGGTGATTTCTAGAGCACCTAGTTAGGTATTGAGAGTTGATCTACTGCTTCTGTTTGCTAACAAAGAAATTTGATTTATAAACTAAGTTGCTTTTGCTAGTACAGAAGCAAAAATGCTAAAATATAAGGTAGTATTTAGTGTTCTCCGATTTTGTATTTCATAAGCAGCCTATAAAATATGTAATAGTAATTGAAGCCATAGTCATTTTTGAGGTATTTCTTTTTGTAAGTACGTGTTTTAGAGGTATAAATATTTTTATTTCAGAACATACAGAGGTTACAATATGCTGCAAAGTCCAACAGATGTCACTATGGAGAACAATCTCTCAAGGGTTATTGCTGCAGTTTCCCATGCATTGACAATATCCACTACAAGAGCACTTACGGTGAGTTTTCTTAGTTACTATAGTGGCTGACTTTTTCTCTTTTTTGCTTGCTTTTTTTATTTTTAATTATTTCCTGGCTATATTGGTATCTGCAGCTTTGGTACTGTGGCAATGGCAATAGTAATATATTTAATTCTCACTCTTAAGATACTTTGTTGTTGCTAACTCTTCCAGTGATGAAACCAATTCAATTCTTGGTGTTAACTTTTTCAGTTTGGCTGCTGTGAAGCTTTGTGTCTTCTCTCCACAACATTTCCAGTCTGCACCTGGAGCATGGGATGGCACTGTGGGTATGTTCCCTCACCTGTTATTCAAGCTTCTGGAAGTCATGGTTATGAAATGGAAATACACTTACTTAGGTATCAGAAGTCCTGGTTTAGATATATGCTGTTAAGCTTATCTTAGCAGTTATTTAAAAACTTTATACAGGAGTGTAACATCAGGTTGTCATGATACTAAGTGTCCGTACTTTGTCATCTCTGGAACCACAGTGTGTATCACAGCAGTTGGCTGCAAGTGGTGTAATAGAAAGACACATATGGTCAGCATCTATCAAAATAAGTAATAGGAGAAAATTTTCCACGCTTTTGAAAGAATGGTTATCTTCAGGGTTTTATGTCTTGTAGTATCTCTTCAAAATCAGAACATCATCTTTTTCACCTTGATCTCATGTTTATGTTGAAAAACAGTGGGTAAAGGAATCTGGTTCATAATTGCTTTTATAACTGTAAAAGTGTCAGGTGCATTTCAATTATTCTCATTTGGCACACTGAATGGGAACAACAAACGAGATACCCGTAATACTTAAGTGTTATGTAGGTAATATATGGTAACCCCAAAGTACTAGTTGGCAACTCTGAAGTTTTGATCTTGCCTCTGGATTGTCAGCGTGCTGTGCCATGTGAGCTGTAAAACTAGCTGCTGAAGATGTGCACATGTAGAGTTGTTTGTGTTTTGAGTAGATTTAATGTCATTGGTGTTGATTTTCTTCATTGCTGTCGTTATGTCTCTATTCTTATTTTACTCTTCTGGTATACTGAAACTCTATTGCAAAACTCTATCTTGTTTTAAAAACAAAAGAAAACCCAAAAACCCAAATACAACAAAAAACCAATGCTACCCCAGTTGCTTTTCTTGTCGGCATGACCTTTCCTTCCCTTCTCGGCCGTCAGCGTGGCATGCTCTGACTCTGCATACGCATTCTAAAAGTTGTCTTTTGAGCTATAGGTCCAGTTTTAACAAATGAAGTAGGTTAGGATGCGAGCAGCACTTAGCTGGAAAATAAAATCAATGCAGAATTGCAATAATGTGTCTTCTGCTCTACCCAGCTTAAAAAAATGCTATTTTTAAGATGCATCTAATACTCATCAATGTTATATTGCAATACTACGGCTTATGTCTCCCATCCCTACCTTGCATATATGCGCAAGACTTTTAATTTGAGATAGTTCAGGACCGTACCGGTTATCAATTAAATACAGAATTCTTCAGTTTATCAGTAGATGTCACTAGCAGCTTTGATATTTACTATTAAAAAAAAAAAGTAGCAGCTCTTCAAGAATACAAACTGTTGTCAGGTCTCTGCTTGTAAATGTTTGAAGTCTTACTTGAGTGTTAAATGTGTATTTTTCTAGTACTGTTTTTATTTTTTTTTAGATTAGCAGTCTGCTTAACTGTTAGATTTTTTAAGACTTTAAACTGACTAAAAGGGGGGAAGAAAAGTCATGACATTCCAAAATTAAACTTCCAGTGTTTCCCAGCCAAGTCCTTCAGATGAAGCTCAGAAGGGCTGCACCATTGGAATGGCCGGCATGGTCCTGTCTCTCCTTTCATCAGCATGGTTCCCACTGGACCTCTCTGCACATCAGGATGCTTTAATTTTGACTGGAAACTTGCTTGCAGGTAGGGCAGAGCAAGAAAAGTAGGATTGACCTGTTATTTTCACCATTAGCATCAGAAGGCTTCTATCTCGCCCTATTCTGGTTGCATTCAACAAAGTACTTGCGAGGTTGAGCAGAAGAAGAGGTTTGCACCCAAGAGGTTTGAAAAGATACTGCTTCCAAGTTACAGATTTCCTCTAGCTGCCAAAGGGAATGTACAATATGCTTAGTACAGGCTGGGTACAAAGAATAAACATTAATGCTGGTTTTGAAAATATAGGCTCACTTTTCCCTAGTTGAATTTCTGTTCATATAGAGATGATATGCTTCTAAAATTTTCTGATACTTGATTCCAAGTTTTTATCTTCTTTTTCTTTAAATAATGTGATTTCTATTGCAGCAAGTGCTCCCAAGTGCTTAAAGAATCCCTGGAGTGCTGAAGAAGATTCAAACCAAGGTGCTGCAAAGCAGGAGGAACCCTGGCCGGCTCTGGCAGATCGAACCCTTGTTACTTTAGTAGAACAGCTCTTTTCTCATCTACTGAAGGTCATTAATATTTGTGCACATGTAATGGATGATGTTGCTCCTGGCCCAGCAGTAAAGGTATGTATTAAAAATAAATAAAATCATATGACTTAAATACTGTTGTGATACAGACCTCTTCAAGGCTCCACATTTTAGAGTTGATGCAGGTAACTATCTAATACCTTGATAAAATGACTCTACTATGTTTAGGAATGCAAGTAACATGAAAAGAACACACATATTATTCTTCCACGTAACAGGTTTTTTTAGTTCTGCAGCGTTTGTAATATTACCTTAAATTTTGAATCTTTTATTCCTGGTGACTTCACTTGAAACGTTAATTCAGTGAGGAGTGAATACAGTAAATGGAGTATTGGATTGCATACTCTGGCAAACATCTGTTGACTTTTGGGTTGGTTGGCTGGCTGTAATGCACTGAGCTCATTTTGGGTCTTAAAATAACTTCTGTTTTTTGAATATCCTGCAAAATATTTTAACTTCTGAAACAGCTCATATGAGGTACTTTTGGCTTTGGGATTTTGTTTTGAGGCAACTACATTTTGAGACCGATTTAGTGACTGTAAGGCGATGTTATCAGAATTAGTGATTTCTTCATATTTTAAAATTGTGAAAATATTTTTTGACACTCCTTTGTTTGGAATCAAAAGAAATTTTAGTCACTGAGCTATAATTCCGTCTCATTGGCTTATGCTGAAGTTGAGAAGGAAAGTAGAGAATATATTAAGCTTCTTCCTTTTCACTCAGGAAATTCATGTCCTGAATCTGAGTGCTGAGACATCTTAATTTAACTGACAGTCAACTAGAGGGGAGTTTAAACAAAAGATGAATATGCTTGTATTTGTGTGGAAGAAGAAAAGCTGCTTGCGCATACAAGTTAATAAAGCTTCTTTTAATTCCAGGCAGCATTACCTTCTCTCACAAACCCACCTTCTCTTAGTCCAATTCGGAGGAAGGGGAAAGAGAGGGAGTCTGTTGAACAGGCATCTGTGCCGATGAGCCCTAAAAAGGGTGGTGAAACGAGTCCAGGTAAGCACACTTACTCCTATTAACCCTCCCACCTACCGTCCCCACCTAAGTATGGTTATGGCACAGAGAGAAGAAATGAAACTGAGTAACTTGGTTTCTGAAGTTTTAGTTCAAACGGCTGGCAGACCTACTGTCAGAAGTTCTTTTCAATACCACATTGCAGGAAAGGCGGCTGTGGGTGGGGGATTCTTTGCTCTCTTGTTTTTTATGAAAATGAACTGTACTTTTCAGAGGCAAGGTGCTTCTGAATCCTTTTTCTCACTGTTTTTCTGAATCTACTCAGCTATTGACTAAAACTGAGAAGTAATTTTTGCATGTATTTTACTTAAAAGAAGTTTGAAAGTTGCTTTGCAACTTTTGGCAGGAGTAGCTTACATTGTTCTTGGAACAAGATTGTGAATCTTGAAAACTTTTTTTTCTTAGTGATGAACAAAGGAAATGGGTGTTAATTCTGTTTAGTACATTGTACTTGCACTTCAATAATAAGCCCTCTGGGTTAATCTCTCTTACCTTGGAGGACTAGTTTCTTGTTATGCTAGTTCATTTTCTAGTCATACAGCATGTGTTTTTGCAATTTAAAATATGCATGTGGATTGAAAAAATTGCGCTGTCTAATAATTCAGATATGGTAAATTATGTTGAGTATACATGTCATGAGCACCCTAGAAAAAGTACGTTGTTCTAATCTGTGATATATTTTTAAGCTACTAGGCAAACTGATGCTACTGGACCTGTTCCAACAAGTAAATCGTCTTCCGTGGGAAGCTTTTATCATCTTCCATCATATCTGAAGTTATATGATGTCTTGAAAGCAACCCATGCTAATTATAAGGTACTGCATGATACCAGTTGGTTGAATTAGAATGTGGTTGGGTAACCACTTTGTGTTTCTTTTAAACATGGCTCTGCTTGTGTTGAGACTCACTTGTTTGCCTTTGTAAACAGTTTAACCGCCAAAAAGTAAATCACTACCACCACCAATACAAACAGAAAGCAACCAAACAAAAAGCCCTGATAGGCATTGTCACCCTATTGTGTGTTTCTCTGCTGTCACTAATGCTGGTATCAAATGACCCTTTGCTGGCTTGGCAATGCCAAATGGATCCCAATGTCTGTTCTCTCCGCAGTTTACTCCAGGATGGGTAAGCTTTTTCCTCATTAGTTCAGGTAACAGAAGATCCATTCCCTAGGGGCTTGGTGGTGTGATTTGTACACTTCAGTGGGTGTATTCTTATTGCACCTACTGTGTTTCTGAGAAATACATTCTCCCTTCTGCATTACTTGAAAACATCCTAGGCCTTCCTGAGTGCTGTAACTTCCTCAAGCTAGAAGATCCCTTTCTTTTTCTTAGTCAAAATGAAGTCCTACCTTTCGAGCAATTCATAAGGGAGTCTACGCTGTCAGTGGTGCTGATTGAACTATGCTGAAATTTTAGGCAAAAGATCATTTTGTGTCAGTACCTGCTTCTCTCTGTAATTTTTATCTCCTTGTCAAGTAATTGTTAAGAAAAAAATGTGTTTTTTACCTTTTGGGATCAGGTTACTTTGGATCTCCAGAACAGTAATGAAAAGTTTGGATGTTTCTTACGGTCTGCTTTAGATGTTTTGTCTCAAATCTTGGAATTTGCTACTCTTCAAGACATTGGAAAGGTATAAGATTTGTGTGTGTTTTATTTTATAGTAAAGTTGTCTGGTATCCGTGGTCCTTACTGGGGAAAAGCACATATCCTTGATTTTAAAATTGGTACTGTTGAGAGAGACAGTAGTCCTAGAAGTGTTGTGCTGCCACAATGTTTGGGTAAAGTGCCAAAACAGATTTTCCCAGTTAAATTGCTGCTGTTGAAAACTGGAGTAATTTTTTTGCTTTTAAATTTCATGTGGAGATTTTCCCGTCCAGCAAACTGGTTTGCCTTCAGTCATTCTTACTATAATAATATGTTTAAATAAACTCATGTTAAATATACAAAATGTCAGAAGGCATACTGCTCTCCTTCCTCTCCTGTGTCTTGATATTGTTTCTCCTGAGCTGTGGTGTTAGGCATTGTGGTATTTTAAGACTAGGAGGCAGATCTTGCGTTTTTATTTCTTTACATACTTCCATAATTTCCCTTAAATTAGTGTAGTTTTACTTAGTAAAAAAAACTTGCACTATTGTTCAGTTTTCATAGTAATGCTTTATATAATGAAGATAAATGAAATTATGTGCACTTGTTTTTCTGCTTTTCTAGTGTGTAGAAGAAATTTTGGGATACCTAAAATCATGTTTCAACAGAGAACCAACAATGGCAACAGTTTGTGTACAGCAGGTAAGGAGGTAATTTTTTGTGTGTTACGGGAAGATTAATTCTGTGGTCCTGTGATTATCAACCGGATGCTAAGACTGGCCATTCTTCTAACGGAAGCAGTGTGAGGAAACTGTAGCCCAGGTGGAGCAAATAGAGCATGTTTTCTTTAATTTTCATGACTTGTTCTGAAACTTGATACCGTCTGAATAATATAGTTTCTTCTTGAACTGCTTCCAATTCAAAAAACTGTTTTAGCTAATGCTCAGAAAACAAGTTTGTTTACTACCTTCCCAAATGTGTTCTGTAGCCAGTTAACTACATCAGAAACCTGGAAAGCAAAGAACTGCCTCACTGACAGATTTCTTGGAGACTTCCAGTTAAACATTTGGGTTCAAGTGATCAAAGTTTAATTTTGGTGGGAGGTGAGCTTTAGTAGACTATTTTGAGTTGGCACATGGAAATAGCTTCAGTGGCAAAAACAACCATATCTTTTTGGGTGACATATGGATTGTTTCTTTTTTCCAGCTTTTTTCTGTTTTCTTGTATTGGACTATGTGATCCGCAGTTTGCACTGACCTTTCCTCTTAAGTCCTTTGGGAGGATGGGGAGTCAAGTTTTTTGTCCTACAATGTTAACTGTTTTTCCTTCCAATTTTCTTCTCTAGTTGTTGAAAACATTGTTTGGGACAAATCTGGCTTCTCAGTATGATGGCTTGTCTTCAAACCCCAACAAAGCTCAAGGCAAAGCTCAACGCTTAGGTTCTTCCAATTTGAGACCTGGTCTCTATCATTATTGCTTCATGGCACCATACACACATTTTACACAGGCCCTTGCTGATGCTAGTCTAAGGAACATGGTCCAGGCTGAGCAGGAACACGATGCTTCAGGGTAACTTTCTTCCCTTATGATATAATATTAACTTGAATTAGAATCTCTTTTTATTGTTTTTCGTAAATGCAAGTATCATAGGGGAGCTAAGTAACTTGAAATTACAGTGTTGTGTATTATTTATTTCTTGTAGACGTAAGCAGAGTAATTTGTCTTGGTAGTGAGATCCTGAGTGCAATACTGTATTAATTATCACTAATGTGTTTTCCAAATCAAAGCTAAATCATTAAAATGGGTATCACTTAAGTTTTTTTAAAAGCATAATAGTTTTAAATGCTTGTATTCAAAACTGTTTCATTAATTTGCTAATTATAGCAAATAGTCAGTAGTCTTAAAGGGAAGGCAGAAGGATGACTAAGCAAAGACCAGAAATTCTTTCGCTACTAGGTGATTGTTGTCCACAAAACTGTGTGAACTGATCGGAGTATACTGTAGGTTGTCTCTGTTGCTCTTTTGTTTTACTAAGATTCTTGAAGCAGTCAAGGAGATAAAGGAAAGTTGGCATTTGTAAAACAATATGCATCTAAGTGTGTTTGTCCCTCCATTTTTTTTTTAATGTGTACAGGGTTTTTTGGTTTTTTTTATGACAGATGGTTTGATGTGCTGCAAAAAGTTTCTACACAGCTGAAAACTAGCATTACCAGTGCAGCAAAACATCGTGCTGATAAGGTACTTGTATCTATGTACTCCTGAGGGAGGTGTACCTTAGATTTAAAACTTTTTTCCCTTCTTTTAAAACGTAATTTGGTTTTGAATCAGAGATGTGTTCAGATATTAGATTACTTTAAAATCTCTCTGTTACAGAATGCTATTCACAATCACATTCGTTTATTTGAACCCCTTGTCATAAAAGCATTGAAACAATATACTACAACAACATCAGTACAGCTGCAGAGACAAGTTCTAGACTTGCTTGCTCAACTGGTTCAGCTACGAGTTAACTACTGTCTTCTGGATTCGGATCAGGTTGGTACTTCACCATTTTTGCAAATTTCGAATATGGGGATCTCACCAGCAGGCTTAATGTTTACGGCAAAAATACTTGCAACAATCCATTCATTGTACTGTAGGTGAAAACAAAGACTTAAAGGAAGCCGAGACTTAATTCCCCCCCCAGCCACAGAGAGTTTCAAATTTCCAGTTTTCCATTGCATATAAACTATTTTCTAAGCTCTGCAACGACTATTTAAGAACTGTTCATCAGATTGACTTTAGCAATAAGATGATATGGACAACACAATCAATGTTCTTAAGTAAAACTTCATTTACAAATAGAAATACCTTATTTCTATATTGAGACTGATAGTGAGCATCATGGTTGACAATCACCATTTGATTTTAATGGCGGGGGAAGCTAGTGGCAAATACAGTAGTCTGTGTTGTTGTCCATATAAGCAGTAAATTTGTAATGTAAAATAAAATTTAAGTGGTTTATTTACTACAGTATTTTTGGGTTTATAAACTAGTATGAGTTGCAATATGTAACTTTCCTGTAAGTTTGTACACAGATAAAGCTTTTCAATGCATGAATACTTCGGATTTTATCTTGGTTTAGAGCTAGATTTCTGGTTGATTCTTAAATTCTTGACTGTAATGCCTCAAATAGTGTGTGTTACATGAATGAGAGAGAAAGTTATACTTAAAAATATATAGACTCTAGGTAAAACGTGGCGTAAGTTTATGCAAACTGTGATAAGCTCTAACATCAACAAGATTCTCAGGATCTTCTGTAGCTGTAGAGGAAACACTTCATAGCGTATTAGAATGAATTATAAGCAAAAATTATTTTCAGTGTCTGTCTTTCTTTTCTCTCCTTCCAAAACATGCTCTTTTATAGCTCTGTCAAAATGATTTCAAATGGGAATTAATGTCTCTGTATCTGTTGTACACTTTATTCTCTCTTTAGGTGTTTATTGGATTTGTGCTAAAGCAGTTTGAATACATTGAAGTAGGACAGTTCAGGTATGAAATTAACAAAGATCCTTTCAGTGATGCAGGTTTACAACTGTCTTATTCTGAAGCATGTACTGATTAGTTTTGCTGGTTATTTCTGCTGTATGAGAAAGGAGACTTACCTTCTGGGTAATGTGCTTGTTTATTCTCTGGCTCCAGTGGTAGCCCTTTCAGATGATTTGGGTTCCATGTGGCTGAAGAAGTTAGCAAGTATCATGGAGAAAAAATCTTAAGCTGTGTTGTGCTGTTTCTCCATTTGGTATTGTAAAACCATTCCTTTAGGACACACCACCACCACCCCAACTGTACTTTCAGGAATCAGCATTTCATTGCTAGGATTCAGTTGCTGAAGTGAGAGCTACTTTTTCCTATTGTGGATTCAGTGTGAATCCGTTTGTATTCTGATCACTTGGTACATTTTGTATAGTACCTAATAGATCATAAGCAATGCAGTGGAATGTTTGTCAGCTTTCTCTTTTTTTTTCTCACACTTGAGTTTGAATGAAGAGATAAGTGATTTTTTTTCTCTGTGGGTATCCTACAGAAATACTCTAATGTGTGTCATGTGCATTACATAGTATGTTATAATATTAGTAACTGTGTAGTGGTCAAAGCTTGAAAGAAATCTCTTGGGGGAAAAAAACTCATAGTAAAGAACAGGGCACAAAAATTATAGAAATACTGTATGAAAGAACAACACGTTTTTAAAAAAATGAATCTTACTGTAAAAAGATTCACTTTTACTGAAGAGAGTTGTGCGATTCAAACTTGACACTTCTGTTTTTTTTTCAGGGAGTCTGAAGCAATTATTCCTAACATCTTTTTTTTCCTGGTGTTGCTGTCTTATGAGCGGTATCATTCCAAACAGATAATTGGAATTCCTAAGATCATTCAGCTGTGTGATGGTATCATGGCTAGTGGGAGGAAAGCTGTTACACATGGTAATTAAAAAAAAAAAAAAAAGGCACCAACACTAATATTAATAATATTTCAGCAATAAAACCAGTATTGAATACTAAGCTATAAAAAACTGTAATCATACTGATTGTTCCAGAAGACACTAGCTTTTAAATTTTTAGTACATGAAATAAGTCTCACTTAATTCCTTCGGGAAGTTTATTGCACCCTACTAACACTGCTACCCCATATTTTGTACTGTACATAATAGCAACAAAGCTTTCATTTGAAATTTTATTAGGTAATAAGTTCACAACATAGCAGTACTTTAAAGGCTTTGATTTTAATTTTTAGTCCCCTTACCTTTCCCTTTACTTTCAGTCTTTAAGTAGAAGCATCTCTCTCGTACTTTCCAGTAATTCTGCTGAGAAATACTTTATTAAAATATCTATTTTAGCTATATCAGAATGGGCAAATGAGTCCATAATATAAATTTGCTACTAGAAGTAAAAAGGTAGACATCATTATGCGTGACAAGTTTGGGAGTTTTTTGAGGGTTGTTTTTTTAGGGATGGATAAAACCTTTATTAAACCAAAGCACAGTTTACTTTGAGTAGCGGAACTCTTAGAACAAGAAAACACTGCTCAAGAGTGACTTATCTCATGCTAAAACAAACAAATCTCATTTCAGCAATACCAGCTCTGCAACCTATCGTTCACGATCTCTTTGTGTTAAGAGGAACAAATAAAGCTGATGCTGGAAAAGAGCTGGAAACACAAAAGGAGGTGGTAGTGTCAATGCTGCTGAGACTTATTCAATACCATCAGGTAAGAGAGGATGACGAAGTGTTCCTGTTTGTGGTCTATAAAAGGGTAACATTGCTTTGACTGCTAAAAATGCTTCAGGCAACATTAATGATTTTCTATACAAAACTTGAATAGCTGTACTCTGTGTGTGATCTTTCTTCATAGAGAGAGTGGTTTTGGGGATAGGGGAAAGCTGCTGCAATACAAACCAGTATTTCAAGTCAAATAAAATGTCTGTAGGATTTTATAGTCAAGCCTAGGCAACAAAGCACTGAAAAGCTCCAGTTAGGATCACAGTCTTGGTCGTGTTGCAGATTGAATAAACAGAAGGTTAGTAGAAGACTTGTAATAAATCGGGATTCAAGAAACTTAAATGAATGGGGGTAAAAGTGGAAGAGAGCACAGGGTTAAAAGTAGGAAACATGCTGCATAGGGATGATTTAGGTATTACTGTACAGTAGCAATATCTTCAGTAACATTTTAAAATATCAATTATTTGAATAAGGTAATGAAACTGGTAGTTAGAGAGTTGTTAGCACTTACTACTCTGCCCCAGACGTCATGGGTCTGGAAGACATGTTTTCTGCCTTGTACTAGTAAAAGAATGACTTTTGTAAGAGACTTTGCTTAAAAGAAAAACATAAAAGTAATTTTAAGAGAAGTCACATAATTAACATGGGATCTTACTGCTTATTCAGTTGCTTAACAAACTTAATGTGCTTTTACTTTCATCATGTGAAAATGCATTTCTAGTGTATGCTAATGTAAGCGATGTATTTTCTGAGAATAGTTGGAAGAAAAGACAGTACATCTTGTCAAAATAATTTGCTAGAACTGCATGTTCAGATTGGGGTAATTTTGTGTATCCACATTTTCTTTTGAATTTGTAGTTTTATAATCATAAAATGACTAATACAACTATATGAAATGACACTCTGTAGACACATGATGTGAAATAGTGAATAACTTTGTGTTATATAAGGTACTGCAATTGCTAGCACATCCCTTTCTGAGACACTTAACCTATTAAAGACCACCCATGCACTGCTCTTCCCACACCATCCTATTTGTAGTTCTTATTCTGTCCTCTTCTGCTGGTGCAGTACATATAAACCAGCCCCTGGACAGTTCTGTTGTTTGCTGGTTGTGGCTGGGGTGTTCTGCGGTGATGTCCCTCTTAATTTGAGAGGCTCCAAGAGCTGCAACCTTTAACTCTTTCTGTTACAACTGTAGCTACTATTCATGGAGCTCCAGAGTTCAAGTCACTCAGCCCAGAATTGCTCCTATCTGCTCTCTCATAAGAAAGCTTCTTGGGAAGAAAAGTCATCTGGTGATCTTTTTCTTTCTTTCTTTTTTTTTTTTTTTTTAAATTGGCTGCATTTCTGCATCTGAAGTACTTGAATTCCTTTTACAAGTGCTCTGTCTAACTGGTTTTCTGAACCAGATTCTTCTGTCCCACTCCCCAGTCCATATACTGACATTCTTGCTTGCTATGTCTTTGGCCTGTCTATCTTTGAAAGTGTGGTCTCTATAACCTTCAAACCAATAACACATTCAGCTACTAGAGACATCCTTGCTGTTGGTGTGCACCATTATATGCTTTCATATACACTTCCATATAAAGTGACATATCTCAGGTGAATGAGCTCCATAAAAATGTCTATTGTTTCCTTAACCAAATTTAAACTTTACTTGAGCTATAGTAAAGAAAGATTATATATGTGGGAAATTGCTCTCTTCCTTCTTCCCTTTTTTCTTGAGCGTGTGATGCAGCATCTAGATTTACTATCCCATTTCCAGTTGTTTGAATAGTCTTTTGGCAAATGCCATTTAAAAAGGACCAGGAAAGCATTTTTTTTTCCTAGTTTATAAAAGTAACTGGAAAATTCTTACCAAAGAAAGAGAGAAAAGGGTTTTCTTTTTTCCTTTTTGGCAGATGGATGAAACAGTAAATATTTTTCTCACTACGGTGTTACTTAAATGTTTCCTGTTAGTGTGGGTGTTTACTTGCATTCTTTTTGGCTTTTCCACAGGTGCTAGAAATGTTCATCTTAGTATTGCAACAGTGTCATAAAGAAAATGAAGACAAATGGAAAAGATTGTCCCGGCAAATAGCTGACATTATTCTCCCAATGCTTGCAAAACAACAGGTTGTTACATGAATTTTGTAATCTATAACCATCTAAAACAATTGTGATAATGTATGTATCAATAATAGCTTTGAGTATTGTGATTTTTTTAATTCTTTTTTTTAATATATGGAGACAGATTTTCTTGAAAGTGTGGTTGCCATAGCTGGAAAAACAATTACTGCAGAGTAAATTGTCTTTGAAGTGATGAAGGTTATATTTAAATGCATGATGTATGTGCAGTATCTTCGAGGCTGTTTCCAGATGAAGCTCATTCTACTTGTCTTACATACATGATTGTATCAGAGCACTTATTAAATGGTGTGAAGATTCTCCCATGTTTATAGAATATAAAAATTATTTTCTCGTAACTGCAGTGCATCTAGTTGCATTTTTTCTTGGTCAGGAGAATGAAAAGACATAGTCCAAAAGTGCATTAATAAATCACAGAATCATGGAATAGTTGAGGTTGAAATGGACCTCTAGATACTGTCTTCACTTCAAAGCAGGGTCTATTGGAGCAGGTTGCTTAGGACCATATCCAGTCAAGTTTTGGCAGTCTCAAGGATGTAGCCTCCATAACCTCTCTGGGCAACCTCTTCCATGTCTGAGCATCCGATAGGCAGAAAACAAATAAATAAATAAAAAGTGTATTTAAATGGAACTTCCTGTATTTCAACTTGTGCCTGTTGCCTTTCATCCTGGTACTGGATACCACTGAAAACATTCTGGCACTTTCTCCTGTACTTGTGTCCTCTCCTCCCCTAGCTTCCCCTGGTCAGATACTTGTACACATTGATAACAATCCCCTTGAGCCTTCTCCAGGCTGAACAATATCAGCTGCCCTTTGTACGACAGATGCTCCAAGCCTATAACCATCTGTGTGGCTTTCTGCAGGACTCCCTCCAGTGTGTGCATCTTTTTCACTGGACTGCACGCTGGGGATAGAGAGTAGGCCCTTTGTGTCTGGGAAGAAAAGACTACTCCTTTTAGGAGAAAGATTTTCAGTGCTGCTCCCTAAGCAACAGAGGACTTGTCTTCAATACAACCTTCCTGGAATTAGAAACACTTCAAGGACAAAAAAAAAAATAAAGCTAGTGAAATTGTGCCCTTAATGTTCTTTATTCCATGGTGACAGATCCCCACTCCCATGAGGAGATCTTGTGGTTGGGGAGAATGGGCAGTTATTGTGGATCAGACACCAGTTTTTGAGCAAAGCTAAAATGCTGGCAAATTGGAATTGCCTTTGTTTTGTATGAATCTGTGCACGTGCTCAACTATCAAATTATTTAGGCAAGATAGGGTCATCCAGATTTCGAGTCCAGTCCTTTGCTTTTTGCAGTTGATCAGTTTTTTAGATAAATTATATAACAAGTGAGGTGTCTTACCTCTGTTGCTGCAGTGTAATACCATTGTAGCTATTCACTTTTCAGATTATTAGGTTGTGGGGTTTTTTTTTCTCCTCATTACCTGCTGAAGTTTATTCACGACCAGCTTTGCTTTCTATACATATGCCTGGTAGGACGTGCAGGGAGGAGAAAAGTTTTTAAATTTTATGACAAGTCAATCTTTTGGTCTCATGCTGAGTATGGCATATTTGTCCTAATAAAATGTACGTCGTATGTATATTGAATTTCATATGATAGATTTTTGTCTGTGTTCTCAAAACTCCTGTGTAGGAAGGCCTGCAATGAAAGTTTAATTTACCTTTTGTAGCTTTTGGTTCCTCTAAATTTTGTACTGTAAAAGACAGCTTGATTACACACAGGTCATCACATAAATGTTTAAAACACAAAATGGTAATTTTGTGTTGCAGTTACCTTTGGTGGATAGTCACAAATTAGTTTTGTGTTTTTCTTTTACAGATGCATATAGACTCTCATGATGCTCTAGGAGTATTGAACACTTTGTTTGAAATTTTGGCTCCTTCATCCCTTCGCCCTGTGGACATGCTTTTAAGGAGTATGTTTGTTACTCCTAAAACAATGGTAAGCAATTGTTTCCAGAGAAGAGAGAATCTGGTGTCTTTCATGCAAAACAAACTAGAATATGTTTCTCTTTCTAAATTTTCAATGTGCTGTTGAAGTACCTGCAGCAGATTTTAGGAAAGAATTGGTTAGAACCAATACGGTTTACCAACTGGGAGTAGTTTATGCAGGAACGTTCTGCTTATGGATTACTTGACTTCGTTTTGTATTTTGAGGATCAGGAATGAAGAGAAACATACTGTTGTTATAAGTTCTAGAATGCAATTTAATAGGTAAAATCATCTTTTTCTTATGCAAGTATTAGTACCGTTCTTATAGTTGAGAGATTGTTTAACAGAGTGAATATAAGCTTGACAGTTACAAGAATAGCATTTTGGAAGACCTGAACATAAAAGTTACTTCCTTCTTGCTCCATTCTCAAAAGCGTCTGATTTTATGCAACAGTTAATGAAAATGTTAATTTTTTTGAATACATTCCTATGTTGCGTGGAATACCTTTGAAGTTAAATCAGTCTTCTGCATTTTTGTGTTTATGTTAGGCATCAGTGAGCACTGTCCAGCTATGGATTTCTGGAATTTTAGCTATCCTTAGAGTTCTGATTTCACAGTCAACAGAAGACATCGTTCTATCCCGTATACAAGAGCTTTCCTTCTCACCATATTTGATTTCATGTCAAGCAATTAACAGACTGAGGCGTGGAGAAAATAACTTATCCACACCAGAGGATCGCACTGAGGTTAAACAGGCTAAATATCTGCCTGAAGAGACATTTTCTAGGTATGTTGTCTTTTAAATAACTTAGGGGAAAGATTATATATAGTATATATTGTGCAATGTATAGAAGTGTTATCTGATAGGAATAAAGTCTGTTAATAAGTTTGATGAGAGAGGAGTGTGTGTGGAGGAAGGAATGAGATGGACAGTAGAGGGTTTGTAGTCGGGGCTCTGGACTGTTCTGATACCTCTTCTCCAGCTAAGTGAAGGACCTAGTGGAGCTGTTAAAATGCATGAATCTTGGACTTACTGAAATTGGGTCCAAAAACTTAACTGATTAACCCTTGCCTTCCTCCCTGTGTGGGGACTGAAAGATGAGCCATCCCCTTAGTAGAAGCCCAGGTTCTGTAGTAGAATCTTGGCAGCAGATAGATTCAAATCTATTAAGTTAGTCTTGCTCTTTATTTCCTGTTTTGTCTAGTTAGCTTCCCATGCTGATGTCAGAGTGACAAACTTCAGGCAAAAGAAGCGTGGAGAGGTGGCAGTGGTATTATGTTGACGTAATGTTTATCATTAAGGTATAATATTTTAATGTGGTGGGAAGCATTTGAAATAGCTATTTGTTTAAGAAAATCCGAACTTTTTACTCAAGTATGGAAATTCAAATAGAAACAAAATGTTTCTTATCATTCAGCTCACTGTGAGGGCGATGGGTAGGGGGAAGAGGGGTTTCTGGACTCCCTTAATGTGACCTTATGTCCAGGAGGAGTGAGTTGAGGAATGATAACGGCCAGGAGCAAGGATGGCTTTCCTCAAATGCACTTTTTTGGTGTTTCTTTTGATCTTTTGTCCCTGGCTGGAGGTTTGATATGGAACTTGTGTGGATAGATGAGGCTGTAAACAGCTGAATTACTGTGACTTGCTGAGTTACCACTTCTCAGCTGAGCTGTGGTAACTGTCGTGGTGTGTTTTAGCTCATTGTAAATCACTATAAAGACACTGTAACATTTTGAATGTTTGCTGTGTAAGTGAGATGGGCTGGCGTATGCATGCTATCATGACTTCAGCTGATGAGTATCATCATATTTGTTTTAGGTCAACCTGTTCTGTAGCATTTAATTTAGCATCCTATTTAGGATGAATGGACAAGGACTTCATATTTTATTTTTCAAACTTACTGAGTTTCATGGGTAAACCTCATCTTATTCTGAGAGATGTTGCATTGATAGTTTTTCTGTTGATTGCATACATGGTTTTTCAAGGTTCTTACTACAACTGGTTGGCATTCTCCTGGAAGATATTGTTACCAAACAATTGAAAGTGGACATGAATGAGCAGCAACATACTTTCTACTGCCAGGAGCTGGGCACACTGCTTATGTGCTTAATACATATCTTCAAATCAGGTAATACTTTAAACAATGCCTTGTGTTGTAGCACACAGTGGCAGGGTGGTTTTTCAACAGTTGTTGAATGTGTTGAACTGCTCAGAAGGAATATGTAGGTGCTGAAGGCATTCTGTAAAGAACCTCCTAAACTTTATGCTCGTGCATGCAGGGCACATTTTTCACATTTCTTCTGTCTGTGTGGAACAAAATATAACTAGTGACTTTTCATCTCTGCTTTTAACTGTCTAAAATTTTACAGTTCAAAAATGCAAAGCATTCCACATTTGGGGCTGTGTTTCTCATGTTTTTTCCTCAATTTGGAGGTTGGTAGTTATGTCCAGGCTTAAAATACTGCTTCAGACTCATGACAAGGTAGGTTACTGTTCTTTGTTATAATTAAAAAAATACTAAACAACCCACCAAAACAACCAACCAACCAAAACCAAAAACCAGAAAAGTAGGAAAGGTAGTACTGATCCAGCTAGCTGGTCTTGAGCTCCTTTATTCAGATTTGGGAATTCTGCCTTAGGTATCTTCTGCTAGGTATCCAATCTCTGGCCCTTTGGTAATTCCTTAAGTCCTTAGCCTGATTCCTTAGTCTTATTTTCCTAATAGTGGCGCTATCTTGCCTTTCTTTTATTCTTTCTTTACTATGACTGTCATTTTTGCCTTCTGATTTTCAGCCTGCAGCTGAAATCCAACCTTGGTTTACAGTAGTTGGCTGCAACTTAAAAGGTCTTGGCACAAGTCCTTGGTTCTTCATAGACTTCCTTACAGATTCGAGACAAGGAACTCTGCATTCCATGGCCTCGTCTGTACTACTTAGCAGATGTTAGAGTTAGATGTTAGAGTTACAGTATCTACTTAGCAGATGCGAATAACAAGAAAAAGTGCATACAGAATACTTCTGTTAGATGTTTAACATGATTCTGTGCTCCATCGTATCTCAACAACCTCTAATCTTTTTTCTTTTAAAACTCTTCCTACAGAGTTTAGTTAAAGTCCTTTCTTGAGAAAAAGACTCTGTTCCTGTCATTACTACCAGCTGCTTCTTGCAAACATAAGTATCATAGGTGTAGACTTAAAATAAATGAAGTGCTGATGGAAGTGTTCTGGGTCTTTAGCTAGTTCTCTATGAAAGCTCAAAGCTTCTGCATTGCCTTGATTTAACTTCCAACAGCTTTACTCCTCCTAGTCTTCAGTGGCAGTCATGTGTAGAAAAGTGAATGGGAAACCAATTGAATGACATTGGGAGAATTTTTGCAGCTGTGGTGGATGATGTTTTGTTTTTTGACTTGTCAGAAGAGAGCTTTGGTTTAAGAAATGAAGTCCTCCAAACCCCAGGATTGTGCATGAAGAGGCACAAAATATGATGATAGTTACCAGAGCCTTCCTTGATCTTTCTTTTAGGCTTGCTTTAGGGCATGGGACTATGGATGTAGTGAGTGATAGTTCTCTTTTTCCATGTGTCTGTTACAGTAATAACTAAGTGTTTATACTATTAATTTCTGTTACAGAGAAACATTTGAAACAAATATTATAACAAACAACTCATGCTAAGGTGATTTGGAGTAAGTGATTAAATGGTGTCAAGCCAGGACAGATGAAATCAGAAAAACAAGCTGGTGATTGAAATCAGAGAAGTGGGTTCTTCCACAGTGGGAGTTGGGGACAACGGAAAGGGAAGGCTTAGCTAGTTCTGCTGCAGCAGCTGGCTTCCAAGCTGGACTGTGAGTCTTGCCAGGAACTATGTAGAAATTTTCATGCAAAATTAAATATTAAAATAATCATGCAGAGCACTGGGATATGTGTATTGTGTGATCTCTAGAAAGGAATTTAATGTAAGACTACAAATAACTCTTTAAGTACGAGTAGCAATGTGGTTACCTTATATGGTGTAACAAAGTAAAAGAAAAGTTGTTCAGACACCTGGGCTGTATTTTCATGTCGTAGCATTTTCTTTCAGGTCTAGGCTTAGGTTAGTTAATTAGTTTAGGCACTAAGTGTGTGCCTCGTTTTGTAATACTTTTCTTTTGTTCAGTTAAAACCTCTATGATTTTTTTCTCTTTAAGTTATATTCTCCTAGCTACAGGTGGAGCTTATAGCGACTTACGTCTGGGAACATAGACTAAGTTCTTGTCATTTTTAACCACTATTCTACCCAGATGTTTTCTCTTCTCACCCATTATAGTTTTTTCAAAATGTGAGCATTGCTGACTCTTGTGTATTCAACTATAGAAAGCTACCAGAGTAGAAATTAACATTCTCAGGCTGCTACTTTGTAGTTAGTAGAAATAAAAGGCATACACAAAGTGAAAAGATTAGCATGCAGTGGCTTTCATGACTGTGGAAAGTCACTAGATGGTGCAATTACTGCAAATGCAGGAAGCTGGAATGGTAATAGCACTGTCTTGCTACTAAGTGGGACCCGAGTTTTGAGACTCGGTTATTTTTCCCATTCTTTGCTATTTACATTGCGTATTTATTGGTCCTGGGGGCAGCTTTAAACTGATCCGCATAGCTGTGGAATTTACAGCTTCATTCTTCTGTATATCTGGCAAGGCAAGCAACACTACAGATCTCTTTCAGTATTCTGATCAGCTTTTGGTTTCTAACTGGTTCTGAAGAAACCCTTTTTTCCCCTTGATCTTATCTTCTTGTAGAAACTCAAAAAGTCCTGTACCTTTAGACAACTTTAAGTTTGTCCTTTTTCCTTGTTTTCCCACCCTTTGTTTTGGCATATGAATACAGAATCAGCAAGTCGGAAAGCAAAATTCAGCTTTTGCGCTGAGTGTTCAGTGTACAGGGCAATGACTTTTCTCGACTTAAAAACATTTACAGTTTGCACTTTAGAAATTGGATGGAAGGGTATCAGTTTAGTTTCAACTAATGTATTTAGGAAGCCCTCATCTGAAGCAGGATACGTGTAAGCAATCTTCCTTAACATGTCGAATAGTAGTTGCAGCATGGTTCTTAATTAGAACTTTGGTGTTTTACTTTATAAACAAAACAAGCAAAAACCCCAAAAGCTTGGTCTATAATTAACAATTTTAAATTTGGTCAGGGTTTTCATGTATCAGATAAACTTTTTGATGCATGACAGAGAAAAAGTTGAGAAGATAGGTTTCGTTACAATTCTAGCCTTTCAAAGCATTATTTATTGAGTCTGGGAGCTGGTCATTACTGGTTTACACCCAGCCCTTGGGCAAACTCCAGGACTTGCTTTACATTTATAAAACTGCTTAGGCTATACCTTTCTTCCAGGAATGGTAGTGGCTTATGAAACAAGATTTGTATTCTCAGGGTACCCTGAATAATTTTAAAACTTCAGAATTCAGTCTAGAGCATAGTTACTCTAACATATGCTTTTATTGTTTTCAGGGATGTTTAGAAGAATCACAGCTGCAGCCACCAGACTTTTTACAGGAGATGGATCTGATGGTAGTTTCTATACCCTTGAAAGTTTGAGTGACCTTGTTCAATCTATGATTCCCACGCATCCTTCTTTAGTTCTCCTCTGGTGTCAAATCCTGCTTCTTGTCAATTATACCAACTACAACTGGTGGTCAGAAGTGCATCAAACCCCAAAGTAAGAATTGTTCTTGATCCCTAGTAGTAGTAGTGTGTCTCATATTTGCTAAAATTATATTTTTAAAAATCTAGGTTTTTTTCTGCTAAGCCTGTCAGCCTGTTGAATAGTACTATATGGATTCTGAAATACATAGTTCTGCATTTACTTTATGTGTATACATATTATCTGTTCTGATATCAGGATCCCTCTGTGTTAACTGTAGAGGGAGATTAACAACTGACTTGAGAGACACTTCTGGTGCTTGTGCATCATGTTAGGGAAGACTAATCTTGCTCTACAACATGAGTGGATCAATACTTGCTCAAATGGGAGATTCTTGCCTCAGTTCAACCTCATGATGTGAAAAAATATTATTCTAATTTGAGGAAACATGAAATTACCATGTTTATGAGCAAACTAGGCAACTAAAATAGCTAAGATGAAGTCTGCTATTTGTTGCAGTTATCTTTTTTTGATTTACCAATATCCTCTTTATTTTTTTCTGTGTTGGGCATCACTTGCAATCTGACACTAGACTAAATGCTCAAGACCACTGATTTTGCTTGAGAAGAAAATACGGTATTAGGTTCAGTTATCCTACCAGAGATGCAGTAGCCCATCTTTTTCTTTTAAATAACCTGTTTAGTTCTTCGGAAGTTCTTCAGACTGTCAAAGGAGGTAATAAGCACGGAACAAAAAGGCGATACTATAATTGTTAGAAAGTAAAGAGGTGATGGAAAGCAAAGTGTCTGCTTCAAAGCACTAATATTTGAATGAAGTTTCTAGGAAAATTATTATTATGTAAGGACATTGGTAGGATATTCCAAGCAATTTGATTGTTAATGTTTCAGTAGCCGTAGTAATAAAAGAGTAACAAAATATAATGTGCTTCCTGCAGGAGACACAGTCTTTCTACTACTAAATTGCTTAGCCCTCAAATATCTGGAGACAGTGATGAATCGGATTCAGAATCTAAACGTGGCATGTGCAATCGAGAGATAGTGAGAAGAGGAGCACTCATCCTTTTTTGTGACTATGTTGTAAGTTTTGAATTATGAGTTATTAAATTAATTATTGACAGATCTCTTTGGATTTCCTTTCCAGAAATAATTAATCTTGTGTTTAAGGCCAGTAGTAATAAGAAATCTTTAAAAGAAGCCTAAATGAAAATCATATTTTACAAAAAGTCTGTGTGTGTGTATGTTTATTTCAAACAGCATTTCATTAAAAATGGCATCTTTGAATCAACCTTCTCAATTTACTTGTTTCTAACCTGGATTTTTAGTATTTAAAAAAAAAATTATTTACAAATTCATTATAAATCTCTTAATTTACAACAAGATCAAAAGCATTTGGGAAATTTGTCACATAAAAATAATGATGGTGATATTAAAATATAGATACTTTATGCCATTATTTTAAAATAGCTACCAGAATTGTATATGAAAAACTTCATGTTGTGTCAGATAAAGTTTTTAGTAATTAGCTGCTTAACATAAGTATTACTGGAATCAGGTTTTAATTTTTTCCACTTCAGTGTCAAAACCTACATGATTCAGAACACTTGACCTGGCTTATTGTGAATCATGTTCAAGACTTGATTAATCTGTCCCATGAGCCTCCGGTACAAGACTTTATTAGTGCTGTTCACAGGAATTCAGCAGCCAGTGGTCTCTTCATCCAGGCCATTCAATCACGGTGTGAGAATCTTGCAGCTGTAAGTTAAACTTCTTTACTTTTTTTAAAGAACAAAGTAACTTATATTTCAGCATGAGTTTAACTGATAAGTATGCAAATTCTGACATTTCTGGGTCATTTATCAAGTTCTAATTTTATTTTTAAAGTCACTTCTTTAAAAATGCAAACAACAAACCTTATGATATATTTGCAACGTCAATATCAGGTGTGTTCCAATCCATCAAGTCTATGAATTCAAGTACAGTTGGTTAAGCTGCTTTTATTCCTTCCTGGGTATTACCCCCACATAGTAAATATCCGAAGGGTGAATTAAAGCTGGAACTTTCACCTTTGATTTCAGTACCTTGGTAGCATAAATAACAGAACTGCTAACTACAGAGGCAGGAATAGGAAGCAGTCCATCTTCTTAGGCCCTAACAACATGAAAATTATTTGCAAGCTCATGCCTTCCCTATTGATCTGTTCCACAAGTTGTAACCTCTTGGTGAGGGAAATACTGCTTCAGAAATTCAGTGAATGATTTGTGTTGATTATGTTAGCTTTCACATTAAAAGGGGTGCATGATGTTTTATAGGGATGTAAGGTTGTATGCATCCCTCTTCCCACTTAGTGAGTTCCTAAGACTAAATGTCATTTGCTGGGCTTCCTCTAGAGCTAATGGGGGAAGATGATACCGCACCCTGAGTAGCCTGCTAACATTCCCTGTCTCTTCCCATTGTCTCTGTGCAAATCTAGTGCAACTACATTAGTGCTTTAGGTGTGTGAGTAAAACACTTTAAAGTTAGGTGACATGAATCTAGGCGTTATTGTCTAAGAATTGTAGAATGAACTGAGCTAAATGTGTTTGAATGGAAGATATAGTCATTCTGTGAAATGTTTGGTGATTATCAGAAAAGTCAGTAAAATTAAATAGCTGATATTTATAGTCTGCTCTAAAACAAGATTGATTCCACAAGTCAAACTAGTTCATGTTTCTCCTTTTAGATTATTGCTGCTGAATTGGTGCTCATATTTAAAAAAAATTAAAAAAAAAAATAAATTCTTTGCACCCCCTTTTGATCCTGAGTAGCCATTGTTTTTATGGTTTAAACATGTGCTTAAAAAATCCCTAATGCTTATCTGGATTTCTGTACTTTCTTTTGTCTTGACTATGCTCATGTTCCTACCTTCTTCAAACAAGAGTTCAAGCCTCTCACCGTTTTCCGTTTTCAAAGCTTTCTGCAATTCCACTGGTCTCTCTAGCTTTTTTCCCTGAAAGTTTCACTCCCTACTTTTTGCTTAGTCTTATAAAGAGTAAGTTTTTAGAGTTAAACATCAAACAACTTAGTGTTCATGTTAATTAAATAACTCAGTAACTCATTCATACATAGACTATATTGATCAGCTACTTGTCTGCTATAACTTTTTCTAAATGCCTTTCCCTTTAGCTTTAAGATCTGTCTATTCCAACGGATGCTTTTATTTTTGTCTTTCTATTTTGTTTTGTTTCAACATCTAGCCCACAACTCTGAAGAAGACTTTACAGTGCTTAGAGGGAATACATCTCAGCCAGTCTGGGGCTGTCTTAACATTATACGTTGATAAGCTTTTGTGTACTCCGTTCCGTGTGCTTGCTCGCATGGTTGACACACTGGCTTGCCGTCGGGTAGAAATGCTTTTGGCTGCAACTTTACAGGTAAAGATAAATATATTCACTTGTAAATAAGATTGGGTAGTGCTAGCAATATAATCAAGTTTCATGATTTAAAGTACATCAGAATATGATGATGTTCAAGTGATTTCATTGGAAAGGAAATTTTTTTTATTTAATATATAGATACGTGAATGTTTACATTTCACTCTATCTGCCTGTAATTTTCCTAATCTGTTCAAAGTACCTATGAGTATTTTACTTATTTCTGTCCTATAAAATTCTTTTGACTCTTTCCTGTAGAACAGCATTACTCAGTTACCAGTTGAAGAACTGGATAGAATTCAGGAATACCTTCAAAACAGTGGATTAGCAACAAGGTAAATAATACCAGTACATGGTAAAATGCCAAACTAAGTAATGTTCCAGTACTAATTGTGTTAAGTCTTCTTTCCTACATTTGGGTTTTTTCTTAAAGATAAGACAGTGGGTCCTTTTTGGAGGTAGAACAGGAATAAAGCCTCTCTTATGAGATGCAGGCGTATTCTGGCACAAGGACAGTCATGTTGACTGAGTTGAATTTGCAATATACCTAAGAATTAAAGCAAGCTAAAGGCTTGAAGGCATCAAATTCACTCTCCCACATCCCGCTCAGTATTTAACTTTTGAGAGACAGCAATTGCAAATTAATTCCTTGACAAAAACTACATTACTGAAAACAACTTTATTTTCCTCAAACTTTTGCAGAATTTTGTGAGTCCAAGCTGGGTGGGCTTGGTTTTTTGAGTTTGGGTTTTTTTTTCCCCCCAGACAACTGTGTCAAAAGTTTTAACTGTTTAGTCTCCTAGCTGTTTAGAAGTAAACTGCTGTTATAAAAAGGAGCAAATTATTCAGTTTTTGAAAAAACTTTATTTAATGTTGTAGAGAGCCTAATTTGCTCCTCTTGATGTCATTGCTGTTTGAGGTTGATATTTGTTGACTGAAATAAGAAAGTAGGGGGAAGAATCTGAAGCCCAAGACTGTGGTAGATTGATAGTAATGTGCCTTCGTAGGTAATGTTACATTTGAATTATTAAAAAACTCCAAAATCTCCAGATGACTTTGTATGCAAGTTCTTGGTAGCAGTAATGGAATTAAAAAAAACCCAACTAAACAAAAAACCCCAACCCCCTGACACTGACATAAATCCACAAACTGGAATTCTTAGTATATTTTTAAAAAAGTTCAATTTCAACGTATTGTTTGGTGTCTGTTAGAATGTATTTGTCTGCAATCAAAGAATCTGTACACTAACTTTGATTCTTCTTACTCATTAAAAAGATTTACTGCATAAAGAAAACAGCTTGCATTTTATGCTTAAGCATATACAAATTTTAAATCTAAATTAAATTTAAATCTTTATTGTTGATGGTGCCGAGTTCATTTGTTTTGGCTACTGATAGCTGGTAAAATTTGCAGTTTTGCATCATAGCACTGCATATATCCAACAAAGAACTTAAGACCCTACTGCTTTTCTCTCCCAGGATTATAATTGGCTCACTGGATGTCTTCTATTTTTAAGTTATTTACAAAACTGAGTAAGTTAGCTCTCTGCTGATGTGTTCTTCTATTTTCAGACACCAAAGACTTTACTCACTCTTGGATAGGTTTCGCCTTATGGTAGCACCAGACACAACTAGTCCTGCACCTCTGGTTACCTCACACCCACTAGATGGAGAAGACCAACCAGCTTTAGAGAATGTAATTCTAGACAAAGTAAGATTACGTTTCGAAAGAGTCACTAAAAGTGCCTGGGCTGTAAACAAACTTTTGCTCCGTACAAAATATTTAAATACAGCTTATTTTTACTATGCAGTTAATGTTCTGAGAATTGTCAATGAATCTCAAATATAGATCAGTGAATGATTTCATATCTTTGCTGACTGTTGAATTTGGGATGAATAATTAGCACATGCATAGATATTTGTTACATTGACAGTGCTGTGAAAAACTATTTTGCTTCTTTGCTTAACTTTAATTGAAAGATTTATATAAGGTTCAGTGGAGACATATATATATCTTGTTTTCTTGATGTGTTTACTGCAGTGATAGGTTTTGTTTGTTTGCTGAAAAATGTTGGGGTTTTTGTTGGAAATTAAGCACTACTTCGTGGTTTCCACTTCTCCGCTTTAAATTGCTTTCAGAGAACAATCATGACAACTTAACTGTTTCTGTCTTTCAGGTACTTAGATGTGCTTATTTCAAAGCAGGGTGGGAGGCTAAGAGCAACCCTTTTGGAGCCTGAGTCTTCCTTTCTTTCTAGTTTGTCCCATGGCACAGATAATTTCTCCTTTTCATTCCTTCATGTTCTACAGTGATACACAGTAATAGGAATTGTATGCAACTGAGATGCCAAACATTATTTGATTAGCTGACCATTTGGAGGAGACTGAAAAGTGGTCACGGAACCCCTTGACTTAGGAGAGAAATTGAGACATACTTACACAGCAGGAGGAAACACTGTGCCCAGAAACCATTTACACATAGCTTTCTGTCTTCAAATTAACCAAAAAAATCCTTCCTCTGTAACTGTAAATCCTGGACAAAGGAATTAGTTTTTGTATGATTCCTCCACAACCCCTACATAGTTCATAGAATCATAGAATATCTCAAGTTTGAAGGCACCCATAAAGATCGTCGAGTCCAACTCCCTGCTCCTTGCAGGACTACCTGAAAATAAACCATATGACTAAGAGCATTGTCCAGATGCTCCTTGAACTCTGACATGTTTAGTTGCATTCTAATTAATATCAGCAAATTCAGGATGTCCAGTTATGAGAAAGAAAACACAGAAGTGATAACTGAGCCTCTTTATATTCCTTAGTTAAATTAGTTGCATTATTAACTAATTCCTATAAGCTCATTGCTAATAATTTAAGGAGTAAATTTCCAGTGATGTGTGATTGTCTTCATTTATTTCAGTGTTAAAAGATAGATGTTATCTTCACCTGCTGATTTATTTGAATCTGAAGACTTTTCTTCTTCGGTTACAGTGTGTTTTCTTTTTCTGTTGCTGTTATGTTTGTGTGACTACTGAGTATTCCAGGTTTTTTTTTCTAGAGGTTCTCCTCAGCTTTAGGATCCTAGTACATACACCTGTGGTGTATGTTAAGCTTCTTTTCCCCTCATTTCCTGTCCAGACTCTATGGTAATAGACAACTTGCCAGTGAACATCCATTGGTCTAGTTTAGGACGGTCCATTCACTAGTTGTCTGGTTTGCCTTGCTTTTTTGAGTTTTTTTGACATTAATGTGGCCTAGTGACCTCTTAAACGGACCACAAGTCAAAGCCAATGAGCAATTCTCCCCCTGCCCCCATGAACTGTATTATTTTCTGAAAACAATTATGTAATAAATTTCCTTTTTTAATTATTAAAGGACTGGTATGTGTCACTAGTGAGGTCGCAGTGTTGCATCAAGTCTGACTCAGCACTGCTAGAAGGCGCAGAGCTGGTAAATAGGATTCCTCAGCCTGACCTGAACTCCTTCATGACCAGCAAGGTAACTTCTTTGTCAGGTGAAACACAGTCAGCTGAAGAGGATGTAATTATTTCTAATGTTCTTATTGATAATATTAATAGATTAGATTCTTAAATGTAAACACTGCAAATTTATATAATACTGGTAGTTCACTTCTTGAATTCAACTTCATTTTGGAAACTAAAATAGTAAATATGTTTCATTTACGTGTCTAGCAATGCTGCTAGTACTCTCTTTCTAGTAGTACAGGTTGGGTGTATAGAGTTGAAGTGAAGGTTAGTTTATGTATTGCAATCACAAAAATCCAGTTTTACTATTTTACATAATCTTCTCGTTTTGCCATACAGTCTCTTAGAAGGCCAGATGTTTCTGTAACCTTTTAAGTATCTGTGCTAGATGATTTGCAATATGCCACTAATAGGCCACATAGAGTAAATTGGGCATAAATGACAACTTGTATCTATTAGTTTGGTTTTTAAGAACATATTTAGTTTAAATTCTCTACATTACGTTGCTGCTAGTATGCAGAAATAATAGTGGAAAACTGTTTTTAAAAAAAGTTTTTTTGCTTGACTTACTTGCTTGAAAACTTATTACTTGAAGATTCCTCGCATGTAGGCTTTATTTGCATATTGATCTGAAAATTTGGAATAAGCATATTGATTTTTCTTTCCAGTACAGTAGTCTTTGGAATTTAAATGTGGAGCAAATATGGGCTTAGTTATGGTATTGTTATGCCACAATAGAGCACAGGTCATAATAACAAGTGAGTTAATAAACTGTTAATTTACCACTACACTAGTACACCTGAATAGTACCGTCGGATACTTAGCTTCTCTTTAAAAGCCATTTCTTTCCTTTTTACGTGCTGTTTGATTTCAGGAATTCAACCTAAGCTTGTTAGCACCTTGTTTAAGCCTTGGCATGAATGAAATCTCAAGAGACCAGAAAAGTAGCTTCCTCGAAACAACTCGGAGGGTAACTCTGGATCATGTGTCTACCACTGTACAAAACCTTCCTGCCAGCCACCAGGTTTTTCAGCCGCTATTGCCAACTGAGCCATCAGCCTACTGGAAAAAACTAAGCGATATCTTTGGTAATAGAAATAATGGTCTTTTAAAGTTTATTCTCTCTTCTGCAAAGGTACTTTACAGATGTCATGTGGATACATGAACTTGCTATTTAAAAAAAAAAAAAAAATCAAGATACCTGACATAAAAGTGCTTATGAAATAATTCTGGGGAAAAAAAAAATTCTGAAAAAAAAATTGAGGGCAAAACATTCAAACTGCTAGATTTCATCCAGTCTTATTTTATAGGGGATGAGGTGATGTATCAGTCTATGATGACACTTTGTCGTGCACTGGCTCAGTATTTGTTGTTACTCTCAAAACTACCAGCTGGTCTCCGTGTTCCTCCTGACAAAGAGGATGATATCCTGAAATTCGTAGTTATGTCAGTAGAGGTAAGAAACTACAGCATAATTAAAAGATGTGATGAAATGTTGGGAGAGGGAATAACTTTGACTTAAACTGATCACCACTGAGTTACTTTTGGTCTGGGCTTTCTTGTCTTAACTGTAGAAATTTCTTCATTGGTTATTTTATTTTACCTGTGCTAGTAAATCAGATGGACTTAAAAGACAAGGGCAGCTTTCTACAAGGAGAGTTTGATTGAATGATGGAATGATCTTGACATTTGGGAGAATGACCCTGTACTGATTTTTTTGGGACTGAATAGACAGTATATAATGCTCATAATTTTCTTGTACTTAAAATACACTCTGTTCTGTCAGGAAAAAAATTAATACAACTTGCTAATAAAACTTTACATACTGCTGAGTTTAAAAAAAACAAACCCAAACAAACAAAAAACCCAAACACTTTCGGTTATAAGTTCTTCTCTTGCAAGAATTTGCTATTAATGGGAATTTTTTATTTTTGCACAGGCACTGTCATGGCATTTAATGCATGACCAGATTCCATTAAGTATAGATCTTCAAGCTGCTCTGGACTGTTGCTGTCTGACATTACAGCAGCCTAGCCTCTGGAATTTGCTGGCTTCTGCAGTTAATGTGACATACGCTTGCTCATTAATTAATTGCATTAGATTTATTATAGAAGCAGGTGAGTCCAATTTGAACACCTATGAGAAAATTTTCTTAAATTGTTAGTCATCGCTGATAAAATGCTAGGTGTCCGGAATACTTCCTCTGAGTCCTTTTTAATTATTTTTTTGACAAATTTATTTTTACTATTTTAATTTCTCATTTAAAATTTTGTGTTTACTTTTTAACTTGGCTGATGTCTTGGAGATGTAAATTTTTGACTACTATGCGGTTTTAAGGAGAAAAATGGAATATGAGATATGTAATAACTGTATCTTTTAAATATTTTTGTCTAATTCAGTTGCAGTTGAACCTGGTAATCAATTACTTAGTCCTGAAAGAAAGAAGAATACTTCAAAAGGCTTAAGTGAGGGTGAAATTGATTCAAACACACAGAGTAAGTAAACTGTGAATTACATGTTTGCCTTTAACTTTCAGTGACATATTTGTAGGTACCCTTGCCATTACTGTTTTTTTTTTAACAATGACTGTCCATTTGAGACCTTATTTGTGTTTGATAAATGTTTATTAAATATAGGTTGACATTTTTAACAGGTATAGATGTTTTTTCTTGGAAGTTAACATTAATGCAGGTTTTTCTTTTGGGGGATTCTGTTAGCTGTGCAGCATGCTGCAGACTGAGCTTTTTAAAGTGTTGTGGGATTTTTAAATTTCACGCAGGAGAGGTAGAATTGTTAATATTTCTTCTGAAGAATGGCAGAAACATTATCTGCCCTTCTATAGTATGGGAGCAGTATGTTGAGGTGAAGGTCAAGTGTAGTCCATGAGTGTGGGCAGCATTGTTTTCTATGTCCAACTGTGCTGGTACAATAAGGCACCATTTCCATCTACAGAAATTGTCGGATTTGGCATGGAGCCAGCTATGAGACTGTTTTCTCATAAAACAGATGAGTTGGGTCACTTTGAATAGAGCATTTGTTAGAATTTAATGTGGCCCCTTCTTGCTGGGCTTAGCATGTGACCTGCTCAACTGACAGATCTCGGGTACTGGTAGTCTCCAGCGCTGAGACTGGCAAACAGTGCAAGGCATTGCAGGGGGGGTGGTAGTAGTATTCTTCCACTAGCTGAAATATTGTAGAATATTTCTTTGTCTATGTCTTCATTGTGGTTTTGTCCTTTTTAGTCAACATACTCTTTCATTAAGCATTTTTTGTTTTTCTGTATCTCTTTAAATTGTGTCTTTTGAATAGATTCATAAAACTGAATTTTTTTTTTCTCCCAACAAAGAAACTAAGCACATTACTGCAGCTTGTGAAATGGTAGCTGAGATGGTGGAATGCTTACAGACCGTCTTGGCACTAGGGCACAAAAGAAACAGCAGCATTCCAGCGTTTCTTACTCCTGTCCTCAAGAACATCATCATCAGTTTAGCAAGGCTGCCTCTAGTGAACAGTTACACAAGAGTACCTCCCTTGGTATGTTCATTATGCTTTGTTTTCAGGACTTTAAAGGCTATTGAACAACTTTTTGAAAACTAAATACGGTGCTGCATCTTAAGTTTTATGTCAATAGGACTTCAACCTTTAGCTAGTTTGATCAACCAGTTTGTCTTTTTAAACACTGAGTAGCAAAACATTGTAAAGATACCAAATAAGAGTTCACTTTAGAATCAAGAGATTTGATTAGAAAGGAGTCTAGTCGCTCCTTACATTCTTAGGTGAAAGAATGTCCAGGTGGTAGTTAAAGAAAGGAAAAGCAAGCAGTGACTTGGGTGCTGTGTTAGGGCTAATATTTCTTGCTTCTCAGTGGATTGCTTATCCTGGAAAGAGTGCAAAATCTACACTGCTACCTTCATTACGTCACCTGAATTGACAAATTCATTTTTTGTCATGCTACGTACCACAATGATGCAATGGTGCTGAGGTGTCTGAAGTAGTGTCTGAACTAACTCAGATATTTGTGTGTGGTACCATACCATGGTACGCCATGCAGGTACTTTTGGATTGTATATTATCATTCTTTCCTAATTCATCTTGGATCCTTTGGACAAGGTATTTCAATCTTTTCTTTTTGGCCGCTGTAAGATGGATTTAAGAACATCTCGTGATTACCTCCATGTATTGTTAGTACTGTGAAATGGTTTAGTTTTGAGAAACTTCAAAACCATTATCAGAAACATTTCTAGATGCTTATTAGATAGAGTAAAAGGGAGTTTCCTGATATGTTCAAGGCCCTTTCTCTGGCCTCTCTCTGTTTCTCAGCACTCTGTTTTTGAGGGGATGTCGAAAGATACTAATTTTTTGGATTGAGACTTTTTTGCCCACTCTGGGATGTATCTTTGTGCTTTTTCAGCCATCAGTAGTATGTGAACTGTTTTCCTGAATTATCTTTCAGCATCGTTTCTACACAATCCAGGAGTCCTCTGGCACTTAAATTCTAAACTGAAATATATGACAGGAACTTACTTGCTTTCATGTCCAAACTTGGACAGTAGGACTGAATAATTAATTCATAGTGAGAAATAGGCAAAAAAAACCCAAATTAGGAATACAGATGTGTATTAGCTCTGTTAGATATTTAATCTTTAATTTTTTTGTATTTAGAGAATTACTATACTGACTGATGTCTCATTGTTTTCAAATGATGCTATATATTTATGGCTGTCATGTTAATATGTTTGTTTCGGATAAGTAGTCTTTCTTTATATTTCTTCAGGTCTGGAAATTAGGCTGGTCACCAAAGCCTGCAGGTGACTTTGGCACAGTTTTTCCTGAAATCCCAGTAGAATTTCTTCAAGAAAAAGAAATCTTCAAGGAGTTTATCTATCGCATTAATACACTTGGTATGTACAAAATTAAAAAGTAATATAGTTGGCTCTTAGTGGGCATTTACCTGTTTTGTGAAGCTACTGGATAACTGGATCTGGTGCCATTTGTTCATTTCTGTTGCTTATGTGGAAAAGAAATAGTATTTCAGAGCAGGTTAGTAATTGTGTTGCAATAATTCTTATGTTTTACTCAATGCAGAGAAAAAATTATAAATTACAGAAATAAAGCCACAAACTATTCCTACTCAGGGAGGTGATTTCAGTGTGCACTACAGAACCGCCACCTGTTTTCTGGACCATACACTTGGCAGTATGTTTGAGAATATTTGCTTCCCCTCCCCTTTTTTTTTATTCATGCATGTTATATAAATAGAATTTAGTGCCACGCTCAGTATCTGAAATGATGCTGCCACTTTAAAGCTTCTGGGATATGTCAGGGTTTACTGAAAGAGCAGTGGGTCTTAAGAGTTCAAGTCTTTGTCAGCAGATGAGACTGTCAAGGATAATGCATCAAACTTATACTTACATATGCTTACAGAAGTTCGTTGGGTTTTTTGGTGGTGGTTTTTTTTTTTCCCCTCTGATCTACAGGTTAATATTTGACTGACTTGTGGTGTAGCACTGATTTCTGTTTGATCACTATAATGCCTAAGATGATGTTCTCATTTTTGATTTTTTAGCTATCATTAGTGTAAACTGCAGGGTATTATTCAGGAATCCTCTGCAGTCTTTTATAGGTAAAAATCTGTTTGGAAAAACTTTGAGAAGTGCTTGAATTTTAATGGCCTATTTCTAGGCTGTTCAGTCACTTTGCTTTTAGGACATGAAGATTTCTTGGATAATTATGGGATTCACCACAGCTTGCTTTCCTGTGAGAATTGGCCAATTTTCTGGATGATTTTCTGTGTTGTGAAAACCTGATAGGTCTCAATGCTTCACAAGTTGGACAATCAAAATATTTAAATGTATGTAAGAAACAGCCTGAACAGGACCATTTAAATAATAACATTCAGAACCCTTCTAAAGGGTTCATCCCTTTCTAAAATAGAACACTTTAAATTTAAGCTGTCATGATTACAAAAACTGCTGAATCACATAGGAAATGGTATGAAATTAGATCTGTGGAAACAACATACCATTTTTTAATGCTGTTCTGTGCTTAAGTTGTATTAAGACATAATGGCTATCTCTGTTTCCATAGGATGGATCAGCCGTACTCAGTTTGAAGAGACTTGGGCTACTTTGCTTGGTGTGCTTGTAACTCAGCCTATTGTAATGGACCAAGAGGAGAACCAACAAGAGGTAATGTCATCCACCGAATTTTTTAAATTAAATTTTAATTAAACTAAGAAAAATGTTTATGTTAATAAACCTGTAAAGCAGAAAAGTAGTGACTAAAACTAAGACATTATTTCCGTTTTATATTTCCTTGTCTTCATATCCCTGTGAGTTTAAACACACCTGTCTTCTGGCTTAAAGCTTCTGCAAGCATGTAAACAGTATGGAAAAATTGTAGTGAACCTGTTTCAACCTTATATCAGTATGTCACTCAACATGCACACAGTTCAAAGTTTGCTTGATTAGATATTTGGCTTTAGGCACAATAGGAATTCCAAAAACTTTGAAAGAAACAATGTGTGTGAGACCTGTGCCTATAAGAAATATACTAGTTAACTGTAACGGTTCTGAGGAGAAGGATCTGGGGGTCCTGGTAGATAGTAAATTATCCATGAGCCAGCAATGTGCCCTTGTCGCCAGGAAGGCCAATGGAATCCTGGGCTGCATAGGGAAGAGTGTGGCCAGTAGGTTGAGGGAGGTCATTCTCCTCCTCTCCTCGGCACTGGTGAGGCCACAACTGGTATACTGTGTCCAGTTCTGCGGGACAGGGAACTACTGGAGAGAGTCCAGCGCAGGGCAACAAAGATGATAGGGGGTTTGGAGCACCTCCCTTATGAGGAAAGGCTGAGAGAGCTGGGACTCTTTAGCCTGGAGAAGAGAAGGCTGAGGGGAGACCTTATTCTTGCTTATAAGTATCTAAAGGGTGGGTTGGAGGAGGATGGAGGCAGACTCTTTTCAGTGGTTCCCAGTGACAGGACGAGGGGCAATGGGCACAAGTTGGAACATAGGAAGTTCCATTCAAAGACAAGGAAGAACTTCTTTACGGTGAGGGTGACAGAGCACTGGAACAGTCTGCCCAGGGAGGTTGTGGAGTCCCCTTCTCTGGAGATTTTCAAGACCCGCCTGGAAGCAGTCCTGAGTAATGTGCTCTAGGCATTCCTGTGTCAGCAGGGGAGTTGGACTGGATGATCTCTAGAGGTCCCTTCCAACTCTGAAAATTCCGTGATTCCGTAACTAGTATGTATTACTGTAATTATCTGTGCTGTCTTATAATCAAACTTCAAGGGGAGTTTCTTTGGAAAGATTTTTTTGTAATTCTTGACTAAAAATGAATTGACCTGGAGATGCATGCCCACGTCTCTTGCTCCCAGTTGTGGACTGTGTATTGGGCTTCTAATTTGGATGCCTCAGGTAGGTGTTCAGAATTCAATGGAAGGCATTTGGGGATCAGAGCTGAAGAAATTTATCTATACCAAAAGCAAAGAAGAGAGTGAACTTAACTATTATGAAAGAGACTCTCCCTCTTTAGATGTCTTAACCTACTGGCAAACTGAATTTACTATGTTCTAGCTCTTTGACCTGAAAGGCCGGTTTGGTTTTTTCCCTAAACTCATAGTCCATAGTTCACTCCCAAATTGCGAATGGTCCTGATGGTAGGTGCAGAGCCTAAAGCATTTTGAAGAATTCAGAGGGTAGATGCATATGTATAGTGGATCCTGTGTAGCAGACAAAAGGGTTGGTTTCCCTTGCTTCCTCGGTGTCAGACCCCAAAAAGGAGTAGGGCATCATCATCCCTCTTCCCTGGGTGCTAACTAGCAGCATCTCCTGTTAGTTAGACTGACTTGGAGACTTGTTGTGCAGCCTGCAGAATTTTTGAGTTACTCTTTTCTAAGTAATGGACGTGTTGCATCAGACTTAAGGCAACCTAGCCTTTGGTAGTTCCTTATTTGTCATGTAAAGAGTGTTTCTTTGTAGAACAGGAGTAATACCGCTCCTTTACTTTCCAAAGAATACTAATATGTTCAAAATTGCAGACATTTTAAGCACTATTATAAATTTCAGTATGTTAATATTTTCTGAAATAAAATACAAGATTTTTTTTTTATTTTTTTTTAAGTTGAAAATTTGTTACTATGTGACACTTTCTAAAATGATTCAGACTCTCTTGTGGTCTGATACTTTCAAGAAGGAATCAGAAGTTATACAACCAAATCAAAAACTGAGAAGTATCCTGCCACTTCAGAATCTGCAGGTGTTTGTGCTGTTGTTCTAATTTTAGTTTGTAAAAAAAAAAAAAAAATATTATTTAAAGTACTGATCATAAACAGTTACGAGCAAAAAAGCTAAGTGCACTGCGAAGGTTCCTTCTACCGTCAACACAGGGAGGATGAGTCACAACCCACAGTACCAGAAGTTTATTTTAAGAGAATTTTTTTAAAAGGGAAAGAAAGAGACTACTACAGTGGTGATGATTTATAATGGGAAAGTACTTGATGCGATGCTTGTAGTTCAGAATACTTCTATTGGGGAAAAATGTCAGTGCCTCAAGCATGGATAATAGATTGAACCTAACCAAATATTTTAAGAAAGCTGCATTACAGTTTTCTCACACTTTGACAGTGGTGCTAAATACTGAATGCATACCATCTTGGTTTACAAGAAGCATTGGATGCATCTGGATAATGATTCCCAGAAAAGTGCTGCTGAAAATTCATTATGAGGTTGAGTTTTGTTCCTAAACAGGCAGTTAATAAAAACAGTTAACATAGGTCCTTCTCTGAAGAGTTTCCAACTCAGATTTGGTCTTATTTGATGCTTTGTTTCAACAGGTAACTAATGGGTAAACGCAAACAAAGAAATTAAACTTTGAAAGCTCCGAAATGGACATCTTGAGGTTAAAATGCTGTTGGGATAAGAGAGGATGCATGCAGAATGGCTGATGAGATGGAAGGATGTGTTGCTGGTACAGTGACAGTGCTTTCTGTGCATTGCTTATGTCAGCTGAATTTCTGGATGGGAAGAATTCTAGATGTCGGCTTATTAATGATAATTTAGTGGAAGGTTACAAACTGATGTTCAGGGCTTTCAGGATTTTATTATTTTTTTTTTTTACAATTCAAATTACAGTAAGTTCATTTTACAGGAAGATACAGAGAGGACCCAAATTAATGTTCTTGCAGTACAAGCCATAACTTCCTTGGTGCTGAGTGCAATGACGATACCTGTTGCAGGCAATCCAGCAGTTAGCTGTTTGGAACAGCAGCCCCGCAACAAAGCTTTAAAAGCTCTGGATACAAGGTATTTTTTTTTGTGCTTGCTCAAAAATGCATAGAAGTTATACTTGTGATTAATACATAATTACAGTTGCTTAATCTAGCTGTAGCAAAAATACGTATAGACTGTATTTTCTAAGCAAGAGTGTATACAGATGGATCTGTTTACATAGAAGTTACGTGGACTTAGCATCACAAACCTGCTGAGTTAAAAGACAGTATCTGAAAAATGCAGGATCTTATTAAAACCTAGTAAACAATGTGCAGAATGTATTTCTCGCATTTCTCGGGTTTAACATCCCTAATAATAAAAATAAGCCTAGACACATAATACTGTAGAGTAAGCTAGTCAGACTTGCACAAAAATATTAAAGGGAAAATCTGCTTAAATTGATTTCTCTTGGGCTTTCAGGTTTGGGAGGAAGCTAAGTGTTATCAGGGGAATTGTTGAACAGGAGATCCAGGCAATGGTGTCTAAGAGAGATAATATCGCTACTCATCATTTATACCAAGCTTGGGACCCTGTTCCGTCACTTTCTTCTGCTACTACAGGTCAGTGCCTGTGTGTGGGGAGGAGGGGAGAGTGAATTTCTTTTATATTTAAAAAGTAGAAAAGATACTCTTAGGAATTTATTTGAAATCCAGTTTGCAGGAAACGAAGCCATTTTCGCATCTACTTTATTATGCATGTTTTAAAAACTGGTCTTCTGTTTTGTTATAGGTGCTCTTATCAGCCATGAAAAACTCTTACTGCAGATCAATACTGAACGAGAAATAGGAGATATGGATTATAAACTGGGACAGGTTTGTTAAAACCTTAACTTTAAACTTCACTTTTATTACATTTCTTTCAGTTTGTGAAAATTCAGTTAAGAGGCGTTGCTTAACATCAAATATAAACTAAAAGCTCTGAGTGCTGCAGGGTAGATTGTAACTGGGTGACTCCTCTCAGCCAGCCGTCCCACGTCTCATGGAATTTTTGCTTGTGTGTGTGAGGTCTACCCGTGAGCCAGCTATTGAGTTGCACTTCTCAGCCTTGTGTGTTAGAGCCCTTGTAGTGTTAGCTTCCACTTCAACTGTTGGAGTTTAATTTACTATTGCATGCTTGCAGTAGTCCTTAGGAAATGAAAAATCACTGGGCATAAAATAAGCAATGTTGTTCCAATTTTAAATAAACCCAGTGTAGGGACATAAATTTCACTGGATGATGTTAGTTGGAAAATTAGCACGACATACAGTGAGTAAAAAAAAGTCCTCATCCACTTATTTATCTCCTTGAAAAATTAGTCGCTACATATAAGTTTTAAATGTAATATTTGTTTTGCTATCTGAATAGTATGTATTAGTGAAAGAAACTTAAACTAAACTCAGATGACATTATTTTTCTTGAGGAATCTTTTGCGTAGGGAAGACTAAACGATCACTTGTCTGTCTCTGTCCGTATGTTCTCTTGAGATTCTAAATGCCTTGAATGTCTAGTATTTGCAGTTTACAGACCCTATGTATAATTTACAAAAACTGTTAACTTTGTAACAATACTAGGCATTAGACATCCTGCTTGAAAAATAAATAAATGTGTGTGCGTTTTTGCTTAACATGAAAAAGAATTCTATGTAAGGGTCAATTTTTATTCAAGAAAGAAGTATTGAGCTATGTAACATAAGTAACTTTAGAGGAAAAGGTAGTATCTAGTGAAACACAGGAAGTGCTGATTTTGGTTTAGAATCTTCAGACTGATCATTTATTAAATGCCATCAGCAGGACTTATTGTTCTGAAAGTTTAATTTTATGAAGAAAATTTAAAGAAGAACTGAGAAGTTTTCTTCTTTGTAGATAACTGTTTATCTAGCCTGGGTCAAAGGTCTTGAAATCTTGGTCTTGTCTGATTTCAGAAGAAACATTATATTGCAATCAGATACCCTGAGGTTTGAGAAGAGTTAGGAATGTGTTTTCTATTGAACTGCAGTCTTTACAGTTCTTTCTGAATTACTTTCCTGCTTGATAGGAACTGTAAATCTTTATACTTTGCTTTAGATTTTGAATCTGGCATGTTGACTTCGGGATGATGCACGCACATTGTTAGTGCATGCTTACAGGTTATAGCCAGGTGCTACTTTCAGAATCACCTGTATTGCTGTACTAAGCACATGGCGCTGCTGTTTTTGCTGTGCCATACAGTTTAAAGTGAGTTAAACTAAAATGTTGAGAAGGGTTAAAAAATAAAATTAAAAAATTAAGTGATGTGCAGTTCACGTAAATGAGGCTGTGTATTCGTTGCCTGTCATTTCAAAGAAAAATGTATTGGTCTTCTAAGATTTGCTAATCTGACTACAAAGGCGTTAAATGTTGTGCTTCCTTTCTATTTGTTTTTCTTTTATTTTTTATTTTTCATGTTGCAAGGTCTCTATACACTCCATATGGTTAGGAAATAATATCACTCCGTTGAGAGAAGAAGAGTGGGGTGAGGATGAAGAAGATGAGAATGACATACCTGCTCCTTCCTCACCACCAACCTCTCCTATTAACACCAGGTGTCTCGTTTTTCCTTGTCTCTCCTTTGACTTATCAATAAGCTGAGTTCAGTAAGCTGGCTTTATAAATTGAACACTGGTAAATAACTGTATTATTTCAAATCAAGTATTTTAGCAGGGCTTAAGAGTAGCCATTTTAACACTTGCTTATTATGCCTTGCAGGAAACACCGCGCTGGTGTAGATATACATTCTTGTTCTCAGTTCTTGCTTGAACTGTATAGTCAGTGGATATTGCCATCAAACCCTAGCAAGAGAACGCCAGTCATTTTGATTAGTGAAGTGGTGCGATCAGTAAGTCTAAACTATTATTCAGAGTCATAATTGAGTATATGTTATCAACTGTTCAGAGCTAAGCAGCGTTTGTAAAGCATCTTTTAATATATGGGAAACACTGGTATTTCTTGGCAGTGATATTGTATGGACAGTGCAGAAATATAACTTTAATAACTATAGCATTATACTATTTTAAACTATATAAGCATCTGGATTGCATATTCTGCTACTACATTACAAACACTTTATTGTCAATGATAGTTGGTATTTTACTTGCTTACTTGCTAAAAGTAGATTTCAGTATTATGCTTATGCTATCTCTTTGTAAGAAAATGAAGATGGAACAATATATTAGAGGATTAAACTAGCTATTGAAGTGTAGAACCAAACATAAAGAACACAGGTGTGGAACGTGTCTTGATAGCCATTATTGACTACCATAAAAGACTTGAAATGAAACTGTCCTTGCAAGAGAATATGTATTGTGTGTTGTGGGGTGTGTTAGTACATTGCAAATGGCAGCATTCATTCATTTTCCAGAATTAGTTACTATAGTGGACTTGGTTTTTATAAACCTTTTGGAAAAAAGGACTATTTGGAGGTAATTGTTATCTGGGATGGATGGTGGAATTAATTCTGGACAAGTTAACAATAGTTATTCCAGACATTTCAGTTAATGTTTGCACATTTAATAGATGGATAGAGGATTCTCTTGCTGACAATTATAACAGAAGGGAGAGTCAATTTTTGGCTGTCTGCTAATGGACTTTTTTATATTCAATGTTAATTTGTGTACAGCTTCTGGCAGTATCAGACTTATTTACAGAAAGGAATCAGTTTGAGATGATGTATACAACATTGACAGAATTGCGAAAGGTTCATCCCTCAGAAGATGAGATTCTTGTACAGTATTTGATACCAGCCACTTGTAAAGCTGCTGCTGTTCTCGGAATGGTAAGAAATTCTCATAGAAGTTTATTGGAAATTCATGAGAGTCTGGTTAACTCATCCTTAACTTCTGCTGGAAAATCTAATGTACTTGGTAAGAGTGGTTTGTCTCTTAAGAAAATCCCTTAGCTGATCTGTATGACTATAAGAAGTAATAGAATATGTGTTCTGGGCTTTCAGACGTTGCAAACATCATCTCCAGTTGCCCCATATTCAAACAGAAAGGTTGTTTGGTTTGGGTTGGTGTGCGTCGCCCCCCCCCCCCAAGGTTTGAGCTTAATATCATGTGCTTTTTGGTTTTACTGTACTCAGTTGAGTGTTACCTTTGCCCTGGACTCATGTATTACATTTCAGCCAGAAATGAGGGCTGTGGAACAGCTACTGCTAGATTTGTGTTGAGGTGAATGGCTGTAATCTTGTGAGAGGCTGGGGCAGTGCATGTGATGAATGCATGTATAGCATGATAGCCAGGTTTTCTTTTTCTTTGCTTTCCTCTGCTGCATCATTCTGTATTTAGGGAAAGAACATCATTAATGCAAGTTACTTACTGAAATGTGTTGCTGTCTTTAAATCTGTAGATCAGAGAGCAGTAGTATTTTCCAATGGACGTTTCAGAGTGGAATTATTTAGGAAAAAAAAAATCCAAATTCTTTTCCAAGAAGTTAGCATTTATAGAAACTTTCTCTGAGACTAATATAAAACTATATGGGTAACAGTGATAAAAGAAATTTTGAAAGACTTTTGGGGTAGAGCTTCCAGTAGCTCTTGTGGCAGCAGCTGTGCAAGGGAAGGCTGTGAAAGTGATGCCAAACATGCAGAAGCAGTTTTAGAGATCAGATTGTTCTGACTAGGCTGGAATTTCCCACTCAGTAAACAAACACCTTCTCACAAGCAAACGGCTGAATATAACAGGTTAGTGGGAGGGGGAAAAATGGTTGATTCCATCAGAGTTGTTTGTTGTCCTGTGCTCCGTTATGTAGAGAATCAGCTTAAAATGAACAACTAGCGAGCACGCACTGTAAAACTGGCCTGTACCTTAGCTACTTCATGAAAACAGGGACGAGGTAAAACAAATAATTTTTACTAAATACTTAAAATAGATTGTAAGAAAAAAGGACTTCTCAAATCTAACAGTTTAGAATAGATTTTGCATATTCCAATACGTTTTTGTACTTCAGTAACAGGGAGTGATGTGTCTGATACCAGCTTGATGTTTGAAGACTGATCATCGAATCACAGAATCATTTAGGTTGGAAGAGACTCTTAAGATCATAGAGTCCAACCGTTAACCTAACACTGCCAAGTCCACTACTAAACCATGTCCCTAAGTGCCACGTCTACATGTCTTTTAAATACCTCCAGGGATGGTGACTCAGTGACTTCCCTGGGCAGCTTGTTCCAATGCTTGATAACCCTTTCTGTGAAGAAATTTTTCCTAATATCCCATCTAAACCTCCCCTGGCACAACTTGAGGCCGTTTCTTCTCGTCCTATCACTTGTTACTTGGGAAAAGAGACCAACACCTGCCTCACTACAGCCTCAGGTAGTTCCAGAGAGTGATAAGGTCTCCCCTGAGCCTCCTTTACTCCAGGCTAAACAACCCCAGTTCCCTCAGCCACTTCTCACAAGACTTGTGCTCTAGACCCTTGACCAGCTTCGTTGCTCTTCTTTGGATGTGCTCCAGCACCTCAGTGTCTTTGTTGTAGTGAGGGGCCCAAACTTGGAACACAGTATTTGAGGTGGGGCCTCACAAGTGCTGAGTACAGAGGTACAATCCCTTCCCTAGTCATGCTGGCCGCACTATTTTTTGATACAAGCCAGGATGCTGTTGACCTCCTTGACCACCTGGGCACACTGCTGGCTCATATTCAGCTGGCTGTTGACCAACACACCCAGGTCCTTTTCTACCAGGCAGCTTTCCAGCCACTCTTCCCTAAGCCTGTAGCGTTGCCTGGGGTTGTTGTGACCCAAATGCAGGACCCAGCACTTGGCCTTGTTGAATCTCATGCCACTGGCCCATCGATCCAGCCTGTCCAGATCCCTCTGTAAGATCCTTTTTACCCTGAAGCAGAGCAACACTCCCGCACAACTTAGTGTCATCTGCAAACTTACTGAGGGTGCACTTGATCCCATCATCCAGATCATGGGAGTGATGGAGAGAAAGATGTGTGGGTCTGAGGGCCAGTGGTCTTGGAGAACAAATAAATGGAATGTTGTACTATTAGTTGAGTGGCTGGCAGAGTATTCTTTTGGATGCAGTCTATAAGCATCTACCAGTTTCAGACAGAAGCATCCTTTATGGTTAGCTGGAAGGCTAGAAAATCGCAACCATCCAAGTCCTATGTGTAGAGGATTCTTAATAGCACATATTATTTACTGAACTAATGCTTGTCTTGGGTTTTTTGACTTTAAATCATGAGAGAATTTTTTACAGGTAAAACAAAGTAGCATCAGTTTACTAGTTAATCTGCAAGTCATCTCTTATCTGATTATATTAACTTTGTGACATTGATTCAGAGTGGTTTTAAGCCAGGCTCTGGTTCATGCTGTATTTTCATTTTAATTTGTTCCAAGTATTTCCAAATGACAGGAGTCACCAGTATTGAACCAGTGTTGACTTCTAATGAATGCTCTCATTGGATATATTAGGATAAAGCTGTGGCTGAACCAGTAAGTCGACTGCTGGAATCAACCCTAAGAAGCACCCATATGCCAAGTCGCATTGGAGCTCTGCATGGAATTCTTTATATCCTTGAGTGTGACTTGCTTGATGAGACAGCGAAGCAACTCATTCCAATTATCACCGAGTATCTACTCTCCAATTTGAGAGGAGTAGCACAGTAAGATTCTCCCCGCCCCCCCCGAACTGTTGCATGCTTATGTGTGAACAAAAGGGCTCTTTATGGTTGGTGTTGTCAGTACATTTTAGAGCAGGCTGTTGTATCAAGCAGGTTTTGCCATTTTCATTGAAATTTTACAAATGAAGCTTATAAGCCAATTTTAGGTTTGATTTACAGAAGCGAAAGGATATTTGAGGGTGAGAAAACTGTTTGATAGCTCAGACTTTTGTCTCTTTGGTAAATTGTGTTCCCTAAACCTTATTTTTCTGTCAAAAGGCATACTCTTTGAATAAGACTTGCAGGATCAGTAATGAATCTTATTTTTTCCTAAACAAGTCAGGCAATGATAGCTTATAATTATATTGCTGAAAAATTTCTTGTGTTGCACTGGATTGCCATGATAACCAGTGCTCTCTTACGGCATCTGGGTGATACTTTGTGTGATTTTAAAATTGCATAAATTTCATGTGAAAAAATACTTAGTGTTTCTAAGGGTTGTTTATATTGTCTCTGTAGCCTAGACAACTTTGATGTAAGTGACCACTAGTGTTTTTGCTTACTTACAGTTGTGTGAACATCCATAACCAACAGCACATCTTGGTAATGTGTGCAGCTGCTTTCTATTTGATCGAGAATTACCCACTTGATGTAGGGCCTGAATTCTCTGCAGGAATTATACAGGTATGTTGTGATGCCTCCAATCACAGATGGTCATGTAACCTGGGATCACCACATAGCTATCTTTAACACTTAACTTGATTATTGTGGTGTAGGTATGCTTTTGGGTTTAGTTTCATCAGGTTTTCTTAATACCTGATGCAGTTGCAGACTAGCTGTAGTGGTGTGGTGCTAGAAGATGACCTAAATACACCTCAAAAACAGGTAGCTGGCTTTTTCCTTTATTTCAGATGTGTGGAGTCATGGTGTCTGGAAGTGATGAATCAACGCCATCCATTATTTATCATTGTGTTCTGAGAGGATTAGAACGACTCCTCCTTTCAGAGCAACTTTCTAGGCTGGATAGTGAATCACTAGTTAAACTGAGTGTTGACAGAGTGAATGTGCAGAGCCCCCACAGAGCAATGGCAGCACTTGGATTAATGCTGACTTGCATGTACACAGGTATTTACTTTTTTTATACCTTTGTGCTGAGAGACTAGCTTACTGACAGTGCTAATTTTCTTCATTTATTTTTGTTACCAAGGATAAAAAGGTCTAATTTTAGCATTCACAGTAAACTTGTAACAGATTATTTTGGTTTAGGAAAGGAAAAAATCAGCCCCAGTCGTACCACAGATGCAAATCCTGCTGCTCCTGACAGTGAGTCTGTGATCGTAGCTATGGAACGAGTATCTGTCCTTTTTGATAGGTAAGAGGATAAAACGTGTACTGGGGCACTGGGAGGGAAATGACCACTGTGTGGTCACTTCTCTATTTGACAGTTCTGATATTTAATTAATGATGTTTCTCTGCTTACCATTGCTTAAAATTGATACTTCTCATATACACAGTAACACTGATGGAATTGCTGAAGGCAGCACAAATGTACAGGAATGTAAATGGAAAACAGACATGTCCTAACTGATACTGTGGTGCACAAACCATAATATGTTATAAATGTGTTTCCAGCTCCCTTCAGGTCAAACTCTTAAGTGCTTTTCAGGATGTCTTCTGCATAATCAAGGATATAAATCCAGTTTATAGAAAATAATCTTTCAAACCACCCTGAGTTTAAAACCTTTTTCCCCTTCCCCCTCCCAAGTGTTGCTCTTTCCAAGACTGTTAAGTAATCGCAGTGGAAGGGTACAGTAAAACTTCTGTATTCACATGGAACTCATTTAATGAAAATATTTCAAAACCCCTGTTTTGATCTGACAATCTCAAGTTGTCTTAAGTGAGCACAGTATGTTAGATTTTGCATAGTAGTCTGTGGGATAATGATTTACATTTTTTAAAGTGTTCAGTGGTTTTTCCACAGAACGGGATGAGTGTTTAGATTTTGCACTCACTGAGAACAGTAGTAGAGCAGTGCTGGAGTGCTTTTGAAAATAATCACTCCTAAGAGTTAGCAGAACAAACATGAATACTACAAGCAGAAAATAACTTTTGCAGGGAATAATCACATTGATTGATCTCGACACATCAACAGATGCAGCCTTTATTAGGAAAGATTTTCCAATCAGTGTTATATTGTCTTTAAGTTGGAGTAGCTTTTCCCCTCTTTACAGTGCAGCACAACTTGCTTTTCCTGTTTGATATATTGGTCATCCTGGTCTTGAATAAAAAAAATACGCAAAGGTGTTATGAATGAAAATAAGTGTTCTGCTTATAAATGGTCTTTTATCTGATAACTAGGAGTACTAATTTCCCTGTCCTTTTTCTTGTTTAGTTTTTTCAGCATTCCTATTATTAACTCTTGTCTCTGGTATAATTCCAGGGCTTCAAAAAATGATATTTAAAAAAAAAAAAAAAGAGGGGAGGGGGAGAGGACATGACACCTGTAGCAACTTCTCATAGCTTTGATAGACCTCTTTGGGTAGGCTGTTAGAGTAAGATTACATGAAGACTTGGATTCCTGAGTGGTAAAGACTTTTATGCCTATCTAGAGATGAAAGTAAAATGTTCTTTTTATTGCCAATTAAATTCGAAAAGAATGAGATATTTATTGGAATTCAATCATAAAATATGTTCTTTTTTTATTATTTTCAGGATCAGGAAGGGATTTCCTTTTGAAGCTAGAGTAGTGGCTCGGATCCTTCCACAGTTCCTTGATGATTTTTTCCCTCCACAAGATGTAATGAATAAAGTTATTGGAGAATTTTTATCCAATCAGCAGCCTTACCCACAATTCATGGCAACGGTAGTTTATAAGGTACTGGGTTTTTGTTTAGTTTTTTTTCCTTAAATGTTTCAGAATACTTCTTTAACTGACAGCTCAATCAGAGGGGCAAATACCAGTTTTGTTAGAGCTAATAAACCATTTGCAGTGATTGAGCTGTACCACTGTGACCTTTGTCTTTTGGGCAACATGGAGGACCAGGAGGTACGTCGCCTGGAAGACATGTCACCTGGAAGACAAAGCTCACAACAGTACAGTTCAGTCACTGAGAATGGGAAAATAAAGAGAAAATTAATAGTTGGGATCCTGGTGCTCAGACTCTTTAGATCTCAAGGAGCCAGCCCAGGTCATCTAGCCTTGTGAACTCTACAGTCAAGCTCCTGTGGACTCAGTTGGATTTCTGGGTATTTTGCTCTTCAGCACCTACTTACTGGACTCATGCATCACTTGAGAGTGCATGTGTGCACCACATTTGATGTATAAAAAGAGAGACATGAGACAAGTACTGCATTTCTGTGTACTTGCTGCAGTTTGGCACAGATGCCATGAATCCAGTTGGATCCTGGCTGACTCTTTTGCAGAATCTCTTTGTCTAGGCATTGTGTTCATTAATTCTTTAGACTCAGAGTTATCTCCAGGAGTCTGGTTTGTGAACGTCAGAGCTTTGTAGCTGGAGAGAACCTTTACAAGAGAAACTAAGCTCTTTCCCATGTCCATCTGCCATGTCTTTATTCCTGTGTAAAATATTTTTGCAGGTATTTCAGACACTACATAGCACTGGACAGTCCTCAATGGTCCGTGACTGGGTGATGCTGTCTCTCTCTAATTTCACACAAAGAACACCTGTGGCAATGGCAATGTGGAGTCTTTCTTGTTTTTTTGTCAGTGCTTCCACCAGTCAATGGATTTCAGCAATGTATCCTAAAAAGACTGAATGTGTGCCATTTCTGGGTAAATATAGTGATTCCGTAAAGCATATTGATAGCCTTAAAAGGTAAGAGTACAAGCTCAACACTCAAAAAAATGCAGATTTACTGCAGTTAGTAGTGGTGTATATTACTTTGTGCTGTTGGTGGCTCAGGTTTGAGAGGGGGAAAAGAGAACTTATAAGCAGATTATGAGAACAAAGTTACCTAAAACTACTGTTTTAAGATCTGTTCCTTGTGACAATGCAAGATGATTGGGAAAGTCCTTACTTTGAAGGACTTTTAAAAAGCTTCACCAATAGCTTTGTAGTGACATTTCAAAGCTTTGTTCTATATTCCTTCTGCAAGATAAAATATATTAAAAAAAAATAAAAGAGAACAAACTCAAATTGAAGAAAATTATCCTCTACATACAAACTGTATTTTGCAAGTGTGCCCCTGGAGGCACACTGCAGTAATAGTGAGCTTTGGCAATGGAATGACATCAGCCAAGTAAGTTGGAACAGCCAAAACACATAGGTGTTGTCAGTGCTGGGTTTATTTAAAAACAAACCAACCAACCCCCAAACAAACAGAAAAATAACTGTTGCATTTCGTAACTGGGCAAAAAAGTCGCCATGTGTCGTGTCTGAAACTTCCTAATGACTCTTAATCTCAGCAGTGCTCTTTGGCTATCAGCAGTTGTGACTGTGATACTGATTGCACCATTTGCTCCAGTGGATAAAGAAAACTACTGCTAGGTTAAAATGAATTTCTGGGGATAAGAAATTGCGTAAAGTTAATGAAGAAATAGGATTTCTGTAGTAGCAGTTTAATTGATTCATTACAGTATTTTGCACTTTAACATTGTTGCTGAACTCAAAAATATACCATTTTATTGAAGAACAGTGTTTAAAGTGCTATACTGAAAGATGAGCAACTTCTGTCATTTTACGACCTTAACTTATATTTCAGTCTTCCACACATTATCAGCAGAATGGGAAAATCTGAGCAAGTGGATGTTAACATCTTCTGTTTGGTGGCCATAGACTTCTACCGACATCAGATAGATGAAGAACTAGATCGGAGGGCCTTTCAGTCGGTGTTTGAGGTGGTAGCATCTCCAGGAACCCCATATTATCGTCTACTAACTTGTTTGCAAAATGTCCACAAGGTCACAGCATGTTGAACATCCTGATGTGTAATAGAACTGCATGACTAGTGCTGAAATCTGATACGAATTAGGGGGAATGCAAGATCAAGAAAGTATCTGGGGTTGCGATCATGATGAATATGGACCTGCCAGTTTTACTTCCAGAATGCATGGACAAGTGCTCTGCAGCACTGGAAATCACCTGAAAAGTCTAGTGTAGTTCTTGTTGTTTACACCAGACACCTACGAGGGGAAAGAAATATGTCAGCGTTTTTCAAGTAGTGTTTGGGACTAACCTGAGACACATTTACTAACTGTAAAATATGAGCAAGTACCACATGCAAGGTGACTGGTATTACCCTTCTTCCTAACGTTCAGCTGAAGCCACTGTGGTGCAGTCGGTAAGAAACTGACAGAAAGACTGTTATTGCAAGCTGCAGTCATTAGAAAACTTCATAGTTTTATGTATCTGTATATACTGTTGTGTAGTACAGAATAGAAATTGTTTCCTAATGTCTCTCCCAAACAGGGAAAAGTTGCTTTCATGATTTACACTTCCAGCATGTAATTCCTCTCTCTGGACTTTCTGATATCCTGTGGTGTATGTGTTGTGATATCGGAGATATAGTGCACATACGTAACCACACATTTTTCTTTTTTCTTCTCAGGATTTAAAATTTGAGTACAGTATATCAGTAAAAGAAATCTTAACTTAAATATTTCTATATCATGTACAGTATGTAAAATTATAAGATGTGTGGTGCATGAGCTGTGCTGTAAGTTGAGATGAACAGAAGCCACGCTATTGAATGTCTTGACATCTGTATTCTCTTTTTTTTTTCCTTGTGCTTGAATTCATGTTCCTTTTGGAAATTCATCTTAATGTACAGATTACATCTTGTTTTGCATCTCACTTTTTCTTAAAGTGCTTTAAAACTGGAATATGTTGATTAATTTGTCTTGAGAGACTGTATTAAGGAGGCATTCTTGTGATCCACTTTACTGTAGCTTCTTTTGAATTCCTTTATTTTGAGACATAATGGTAAAAGAGAGGACTCGTTACTCTGGATCAGCCTTTTGTATACTTAAGAAACAGCTCTTATTTGCTTTACAGCATTTTAAGAGACAAAATGGTGCAAGCTCCCCAGTAGTCAATAACCATTTGACTTTTCCTAACTGAGACCATGGAGTCATCTGGATTCAAACCACTCTCATGTAAACAAATTTATACTAGCAGTTAAGAATCAGAAGGCTGCTGTGGTCTACTTTGGGACTGGCTAAGGTGTTAAATTACACAACCTCTTTTATTACCTGTTGTATACATAATGCTTTAGACACAAACACAGTACAAATATCCATAAATTTCAGGACACTACACAGGGCCAAATTTAGCTTTTACTCACCACCCAGGGAACCCCATTGATTCCTAAGCGTTACATGGGGAAATCTAGCACAGCATTTGTCTTTAGTTGTATTTGTTATAATTCTTTACTTAGAGAAATGATACCTTGGTTCTCAGTCACGTCCTATACTTAACCTCTCTTCATTTTCTTACTACACCTTTTGGTGACACTTGGAAAAATGAGGTAGTGTTGTCAGGAGGAGCATGTACTGTATGTATTTCTGTATATAATGTATATGTTGAAATTATACACGTGACAACATTTAATGTATACAGATGTGTATATTTGTATTTATTAAACCCATGTATTTAAACTAATTCCAATCTAGACCAAAAATTGTTGCTTCTGCCCGTAAATTGATTACAAAGGAATTGTCCGCTGGTGTCACTTCCTTTTAGAAACTGATAGAGGAAACTGATAGTATGGGCAGTAGAAACAACTGTAGATGTCGCTGTATTTAGCGCTCTACAGATCTTACTATCTAGAGCAATTAGTTCTGCCCTTAGTTGGGTTACTTTTCTTTCTTGGGCCACAGCACTGTGGTGATTTTTAAAAGAAACTGAACAGGAGTTCAGAAAAAAGGTTTAATAAAATAGATACTGTTTGAAAGTTTTTGAGTTATTGGAAATTATCTTAATTCTGATAAGAGACTAATTCAAGGCAGTGAGATATAACGCCCTGTGTTTCATTAAGGGTAGTATAGATCACTCTTCCCTTTTGTAACCACCGATAATTGTTTTGTACTGTAAACCCACACACCAGTCAGTTTTTGTATGATATATAGTTTAAGTGAAGATATTTTTGTAAGCTATTTTCCAAAATTTAAAATAGATTTTAGTATATTTTTTAAGCATCAGGTTAGTCATATTCTCACTGTATAACAGTATATGTTGTGTTACAAACTGTTAAATTCTTCATCATTTTAAGCTCCTCATGATTAACACAGAATAGCTGGTTACTTTACCTTGGGATAACGGGAGCTAGCCTCTTTCTGAAACTTTCCAAACCAATTTGGGACTTGCCATAGAATCTTTCCAACCAGTGAAGGAATACGTTGAATTAAGCAGCCAGCATGAGTGGATGAAAAACATCAGATGTGACAGACCCCCTTCCCTCAAAAGCCTGTTGCTGCCCTTCAAGCCAATACTTGCATTACTTGTTTCTAGTCAAGCTTTAGAGCTGATGCAGTCAGTTCTAACCTCACACAGATTCACTGGTAGTCATAACTCCATCTGTTGTAACCTCTCTTGGAGATTTGTCGTAGTATACCTCTTGAAACATGTGTCCTACATGTCTAAAGAAGGGCACCTCCTCTTAGGAAATTCTCAGTGACCTAAAGGTAATGTAATTTAAGGGTCTTCCCAGTGCGGAAGCACACACCGGTAGTGCTTCAAATCTAACATTTCACCTGCAGCATGCTTTTCTGTCTACTTCCTAGACACGCTTTCCCCACCCTCACTTCTTCTGGAGTGAAATCATATTTAAAATCTCTCCTGCCTGCTTCTAGTGACAAGAGCCAAGAGGTATGGGATAGGGACAGTAATAGTAAAACAACGGCCACAAAGAAATACTGATGCTGGATTTAAAGAAAAAAAAAAAAAAAAAAAAAAAACTCTTCCCCTTAGATTTCTCTTAAGACAAA
>VYXH01001989.1:347670-389746 GCA_013397275.1 Burhinus bistriatus | reverse complement strand
AAAAAAAAAAAAAAAATCACTTGTCCCTTGAGATTGACTTCAGGCAAAGTTTTATTTCACAGAATATTTTTAATTTACTGTAGACAGCTAATTCTGAAAATCAGGCGGTTCAGTTTTTCATTGAGAACAGGGTAGAAATGTGTTTGGACTTATGACTTACATTTGGTGTCCTGGCTGACCAAAGCAAACAGTTTCTTTAATGTGCTTTGCAATGGAACTGGCTTCTTTACAACCTTACAAGACTAGAGGTATGGCATGATTGGGAGCGTACTTAAGACAGATTAATGTTTAAAACTTTGTTTACAATTCAGTTGTCAAAGAACCTACTTGCTAATTCTATAATGTGTCCCTCCGTTAAGAACACTGTATGCTAGCCAACTTTTTATAAATAGCTTTTGGGCCAGCTACCCACTGGCCCATTAAATAAAGTTTGATTGCATTTCATTTCAGCGTGCCCCCTCCCTTGCACTGACTGCAGGAGTGAGGAGTTGGAAACTACAATCCATTGTAAAGCAGTTCTTATTTGCGGGATTCAAAGTATTTTCTTTACTGTTTATGCACTTTGCCAGTTGAAATTGAATGTGAGTTTATTTAAATTTTCTCTAAAGTGTATACTCAGATGTCATTTCTTGCCTAAAGCATCTAGTAAACGATTGTATTTTACTTTTGCTTTCGTAGGAATGCCTTCTCAGCACCAAGACATTGCTTGTTTCTTAACCACCAGCAGCATTCCTAAAGCACTGAGTAATGAATGAAAAGATTTAGATCAAACGAAGTGGGGAACAAGTGGAACCTTTTGGGTTAAAAGTAATTTGTTGATATTTAGTAGATTTGCCTTAAGAGCATTCTGTCTCGCCATTCTCCTTTTCAGATGGCTGTTAACTTTATATAGCAGATAAGGAGGTTGTGTTAAAAACACTGCAAGGACAGTTCTCCAAGAGCAGCAGACCTGGTTTGTCTTAAGTTTTTGTGGAGCTGTCATGGCTAAGCATTTATGCTTCCTAAATAAAAGAAATTTTAGGGTATAATGAGCAATAAATATAGCAATAAGCAGTTTAATTAAATTTGGTCATTCGGGATCTTACCTGGTGGTTGAAAGGGGTGGGAGAAAAGGGGGAACTGATTCAAGTACATTCATTGCTTAAAGCAGGTTTTTTTCCATGTACAATCCCAACTAAACTTTCTACTAAAGGTAGAAATCCACTTAGTGACAAGGGTAGGTGCTTTGCTCTTTTACTTTTAAAACGATTTGGGTGATAAAGATACAATTGATGAAAGCTATAAGAAAGCAAAGTACTTTGGTAGTTTTTAGGTAGTTTAATTATTTTGAAGTGAAAGCAAGCTGCTATAAGAACTAGAGTAAGCAATGTAGCAAAACTTTGGGAAAGTCCAATACGCTAATTTTACCTAATACTGAGATTTCAGGTGAACTCTTTGTGCATGCTACCTTAAAGTATCCATTGAAAATCTTGAGAATTCCACAGTCATACCCAGGAGAGCTTCTATTGTATGTCAAGTTTTAGCTGTATTCAAGTTAACTGGGTATAAATGCTGCAGAGCATTTGTGAAGCATGCGCTGCTTTTTGTCATGTGCATTTTGTGTGAGCTTATCATTCCCATCAGTCTGTGTATGCATACCATCAGGTTGGATCAACCTGAGGAAGGATAAGGTAACGCACCCTGTGGTGTTGTCTTGTATAGTTTGAGGGCAATGATGAGCAAAAACTTGGAGCCCCCAACCCCAAAAGCAATTGTACTCAAAGGAAAAGGAAAGCATATAATTTTAGATGTATGTTTAAGTTTTAAAAAAATGCTGAAAATACTGCACATTGAAACTAAAAGAGAAAATAAAATATAACTATTACTGTAAGTGGTTTTTCTCTGGTTATTTAAAAAAGGTCTCGATGCATTCTTACTATAGTTTTTTCCCCAGTATCTCTTCTTTTCAGCAGCTATCAAATATGGAGTATTCTAAAAATATGCAAGAATATTTGAACTCTCTGCAAATGTAGGTGTGCTTCACAATCACAGTGCTGTTTGCAATTAACAAAGAAGTAACACCGTTGAGCTTTTAATTGTACCTAAACTCATGCTTGCCAAAACTTCTTTGGGATTCTAGATGAGATCAGAAAACGCAAAATTTAAGTGTACAGCTGTATTTGTGAATGAGGGTGTATTTATCTGCAGCAGTCTTGGGAGGGGGATAATGTTACACAGAGAAGAAATGGTTTAACTTGCCTAAGCTTGGTTTCCCAGCTGTTAGGCTTGCATCTTAAAAGAAGTTTCTGGGTGGTCCTGCTGCTAAACACTGGAGGATCTCTTGCAGTACTCAACTGCTCAGAGACATCTTGTTTTGATTAACTTTGCAGCGCTCTGCTGTTCTCTGGAAATTCTGGAATAAGCTTTAAAGTAGTAGCTTAATGTAGAAAGCACGTGCTGGTTTCCTTCTCAGTCAAAATAACTTTTTTACATCTTGTTTTTCCTTGTCAGCATTAGTAGCGAATGATCAGCCACTCTTGTCACCTTTTAGTTCAGCTGTGTAGCCAAGGAACAGAACTGTACTGTGGTAAGTTTCTTTGTCTTCAGAGTTGAAGGCTTGTTTGAATAATAAAGTCTTCATCTTTTTGTCACTCAGGGAAGAATACCCATTTAATTTTTAGAAAGATTATCCCTAGAGATTAATTGCCAGGCACAGGGACGTGAAGCAATGCACTTAGAAGACTAGAACTTTTTAACTTACTGTAACTTTTCTACTTTCCCTACTGCCTCTCCTGTCCCGTATAGGTATTATTTTGTTTCTTTTTCTTAGTCAGTGCAGCTGTAAGAGTATTGCAGCCATCATTTTGGAATTGGCTTGACTCCACCCCAGTTACAAGACAAAAAGCTTTGCTTGCTTGTAGAATTATACCATAATTATACTATAAGTTTTGCATAACTGTTTGAAGAGATGAAAAGATTTGTAACTTGTAGGTTTCTTAAAAAGTTGGAAGTAGGAACATGAAAAAGTTTATACAGTATATAGAATGATATCTTCTGAGCCAAACCTATCTAATGCGGCCGTAATTCTGCCTTAATTTTGTTTCTGTTCTTTCCCATGGTATATACATCCAAATACGGCAGAGTAATTGTCACCCCAGGTGCTGTTTTCATACCCTTCAAACTGAAAATGTCATGGGTAGATTTTGATCGAGTGCAACCTGATTGTTTTACCTCATTATTTACATTTTGGAGTTCTTTCAGCCAGGCTACCGTGTTTGGACTCCAAGCAAAATGCATCCCTGAGGGTTGGGTTTGACCATGCCCCAGATGCCTACAGAGCTGTGAACCAGGTTAAGTCAGACCATTTAAATAGTATGTTTTTGCTAATGTAGCTCATCTTGAATTACGTGCACTGTAAAACTTCAAGTCAATGTTCCCCAAACGTGAAATAACATCCCCAAACGAGAACCTTAAATACATCTTTTCTACCCCTTTCCCCCCTTGAGAAAGAGGCACTAAGTGTGTTTTCATCCCTGTGTTGCTGTTAAATGGCTTTAGGATTGAAGTATCTGTCTTGTCATCCAATGGAAATGCAAGTGTAAAGCTTGCTAACTTAACTTTTTCTTTTCTTGATATGTCTTGTTAATGTTGATATTCCAGATACCGACTTTGGCGTTTGATTTAACATCTATGAAAATAACACAATTAATCTTTTAACTTTTGTTTCAGGCAAGTTTGGGCAGATACTCTTTTAATTATACTTTGTTCATGCTCATTTTTCTTTGCCTTCATAACTGCTTCAAACTAACAGTTTTAAAGGAACACTGGGTACTGGAGAGCTGGGAGGTATTTTTAAGTGCTTTAGAGGCACCTGATCCTTACGTCTCTCGGCAATGTGGCTTAAGCTCATTCCTTCTCCTCCCACCTTCTTTCCTCTGCCCTCGCCCCTAGAGTAAATATTTCACCTGGCTAATGCTTTAAAATAAAAGTTGTATGTCATCAATAGATTGGTACAAGACTAAGTAACAGAAGATAAGACTGGGTGAATCAAAGTACCTGGAGTTTATGAACGAATTCTGAAGTCCTGAATGGTCCTGAAGAAGTGAATCTTAAGAAGGGGACTGAATAAATCTGCAACTTTTTAATACTTAGTGTAATAACCTAAGAAGATTGTTCAGATGTGTGTCTTCATCAGTAGTAAAATCAAATGCTTTCACAAATGACATTTCTATCTCCACTTTTGCTTCTTTATTGTTTTTTGTGGTTCTACCTATACTCACTTAAGCAATGTACTTACATGCTGCAGAGTTACTTAAATGTGAGCTTGTGGATAGTACCTGTTCCATTGCAGTGGGATAATACTTAAAAATGTGAGAAACATGATCTGGCAGCTGGGAAACCTGCAAGCAGCACAAACAGTAAAAGTGAAAGGAACCTGCTGCTTCAGAAAACATTATCTGGGACCAAGTTACATTATCAATGGTAAAACAAAGGCTTGTATTACGCTGACAGGTTAATTTTCCAGTTCTACCACTGGCCTGCTGTGGGGTTTTAGAGTATCCCTGCATGCAAAAAATACAGCAAACTTGGTCCGATTCTGGTTGAGTTGTCTCAGATGACTGGATTAAGCAAATCTATGTTTCTTAGGTCCATAAAAATGCATATTATACCTTTGAAATGAATGATGAATGTAGTGGTGATGATGGACTGCTGTAAAAAGTCATGTTGAGTTACCGTGTTGCACTTGGAAAGATTGCTAGGCCACAGGTACTGGTGAAAGTATCAGGAACTCAAGTTTGTTGCAGTAGGATATCTATAGTGCTTAAAGTTCTTTTGCTTTTTTGCTGATGAGTTAAATATCATCAAAGTGGTTCTTAATAATTAACTTCTGAGTGAGGTCTGGCTGTCCTTTGTATACGCTACTTTTGTTCTCAGCTTCACTGCATTAATTCTAGGTGAAACATAAATACCAGTCCCAAATTAATGATGATTAAACTGCATTGTTCTCTGTAGCTTGATTACATGAAAAAAAATCTCAGAACAGGAGCGCAAATTTGATTATTATTTCATGTGTACTCAGTCATGCTTTACTGGCTATAAAATCTCATATAGACAATAACTTTGGAAGCTGCGTGCCATAAATAAGAATTTACCCCGAAATGACATATTTTGAAGAGAGTTTCAAAGCCTGCCATGCAAGATGGGCATTCATTCAAAAGGGAATGATCAAGAGTTGGCATTTTAGCAGGACCCAAAAGGGATAGTGATGAGGGTTGTCTGATGTGTTTTTCTTTTTTTTTTTTCTTGTGCTTTTCTGCTCTAAAGCTCTAGGACATGATGCAGGAAGCAATGATAGGATTCTGTACAGCAGCCCGCTGTGTGCTATATATGAATAAAGAACCTTTTTGTCTGCTGATAGCCAGTTATGGACAGGGAAAAGTATCAATGTTTATTTAAAAAAAAAAAAAAATCAAAAAATAATCCCAACCTTCAAGATCATCTAGTTCCAACCCCACTGCCATGGTCAAGGACACCTCCCACTAGACCTGGTTGCTGAAAGCCCCATCCAGCCTGATCTTGAACACTTCCAGGGATGGGGCCTCCACAACTTCCCTGGGCAACCTGTTCCAGTGCCTCACCACCCTCATAGTAAAAATTTCTTCCTGAGATCTAATCTACATCTATCCTCTTCCAGTTTGAAGGCATTATCCCTCATCCTCTCATACATACCCTTGTAAAAAGTCCCTTTCCAGCTTTCTTCTAGGCCTCTTTCAGATACTGGAAGGCTGCTATAAGGTCTCCCCAGAGCTTTCTCTTCTCCAGGCTGAACAACCCCAACTCTCTCAGCTTGTCCTTATAGTAGAGGGGCTCTAACCCTCTGATCATCTTCATGGCCCTCCTCTGGACCTGCTCCAACAGGTCCATGTCCCTCTTGTGTTGGGGGCTCCAGAGCTGGACACAGTATTCCAGGTGGGGTCTCATGAGAGTGGAGTAGAAGGGCAGAATCACTTCCCTTGACCTGCTGGCCATGCTTCTTTAGATGCAGCCCAGGATGCGGTTGACCACCTGGCCTGTGAGTGCACATTGCCGGCTCATATTGAGCTTCTCATCCACCAAGACCCTCAAGTCCCTCTCCTCAGGGCTGCTCTCGATGTATTCTCCGCCCAGCCTGTATTTGTGCATGGGATTGCCCCAACCCACATGCAGGACCTTGCACTTGGCCTTATTGAACTTCATGGGGTTGGTACAGGCCCGCCTCTCAAGCCGGTCCCAGTCCCTCTGGATGGCATCCCTCACCTCCAGCGTGTCAGCTGCTCCACACAGCTTGGTGGTGTTGGCAAACTTGTTGAGGGTGCACTGAGTCCCAACATCCATGTTGCCAATAAAGATGTTAAATAATACCAGTCCCAGTACATTGGTATTATTCCCAGTACAATGAACCAGGATGGTTCATTGCTGTCTGTTGTATATCACTACTTTTTCTTTGTGCAGCCTCCAAATGGATATATATGGTCAAGGCACTTTGTGGACCTTGAAGATGATATCTTCTCCCTTCAGACCAAACAGCTATGGTGCATCTAAGGACAGAGAGGCACCTGCGACACTTTCAAGGACATTGTAGGACAAGAGCCAGGCTGACAGCTTCTGAGAAAGGGGCTGAGAGCCATCGAGTTGAAGAGAGGGCAGGAATTGGCTTCATATAACATGGCTGCAAGGTACAGCCCAGGGACAAAGGGGTGATACGAAGCATCATCATCTTACTTTACATCTTCAGTGGCTGTGTCCACTTCACCACATTATGCCTGAAAATGTTTCCTGCCTGTTGTTAGAGGTTCGAGAGCATTTTTCCAGTTTGCTTGCAGCTTTTGCATTTAGTTTTCTCTGCCTCCATGGGTGTTTACAGAGCAGCAAGGAAAGGAACCACATTTTTAGGGAGCTGTGATGGCAGGAAGGTTGCAGAACTTGAAACTGCTTCTTAGTCGTGTTTTTTACCCTTATAATTAGACTTTAACTTCAGTGTTCCTTTATATTCGATTGTAAAAAAGAATAAATACTTTATTTGTTCTTTGAACTACTATTTTCCCTGTAAATTACTACTCCAGAGTCAGCCAGAACTATCTTTCTTTATATACTGAGGGAAGCAAGTGTAGGGTTTTTTTCCCCTGACAATCAAAAAAGTAAAAATTTTTCTGCCTTTTTTAGCTACAGTTGCACCTCCTCATATTGCTGCATTCTTCTCTGCTGACAACCTGATGTTTTGAATTTTCACATGTAATATTCTAGCATTATTTTGTTTCTCGATTACATTCCAGAAAGTTACTTCTCTGAAAAGACATTATCTTTAAGTTATACAATTGTGATGTACCAGAGTTCATCATATGCAACATTAAGATTTATCAGACACTGGTTGTTTCTGGTTTTGTAAACTGACCTCTTGATATAATGATTCTTTTTTTTTTTTTTTTTTTTTTAAAAAAGGGGCAAAAAGCAGCTTGACTAGAGATCAGTTGTAAAAACTTGGTATTGCACAGTTTATTCCTAAATATTTAAATGTTGGGTAGTGCTTAGCAGTCCTGCTGTCGAGGAAACCATTAGGAAGGGGGTTTTGGTAGCATGAAGATGGCTCCTGCCCGAAATACTTTTTGGGAAAGGGGTAGTTTCTTATTTCTGTAGTATGATTTGGTCTTGTCCAATCCATGAGCTTTTATATCTCAGCCCTGTGTACATATGGTCATACTGAGGCTGAATACAGCCCTGAGAATTGCTTTACCCATGCAGCGCTGTCTCTCTGCTCTTCCCTTGCAGCGTAAAAGTGAAAAACCTGCTGCTTCCGAAAACAGGTTCCTGGTTCATGTTTCCTTTGTCCACCAGGTCCCCAGGCCTTTTTTTGCACAACTGCTTTCCAGCCAGTCAGCCCCAGCATATACGGGTGGATACGATTATTCCTCCTCAGGTGCATAACTTTTACTTCCATTTGTTGAACTTCAGGAGGTACCTGTTGACCCATTTCTCCAGCCTGTTGAGGTCCCGCTGGATGGCAGCACACCCATCTGGTGCATCAGCCACCCTTCCCAGTTTTGTATCCACTGCAAACTTGCTGAGGTGTGCTCTGCCCCATTATCCAGGTCATTAATGAAGATGTTGAGCTGTACTGGGCACAGTATTAACCCCTGCGTTATTCCCTGAGTGACTGCGATCCACTTCGTGTCACTGATCACAGCCATTGGAGCCCAACAGTTAGCCAGTTTGTAATGCACCTCGGAATCATGGAATTTTCAGAGTTGGAAGGGACCTCTAGAGATCATCTAGTCCAACTCCCCTGCTGACGCAGGAAAGCCTAGAGCACATTACTCAGGACTGCATCCAGGCGGGTCTTGAAAATCTCCAGAGAAGGGGACTCCACAACCTCCCTGGGCAGCCTGTTCCAGTGCTCTGNGCCTGTCCAGGTCACGCTGGACAGCAGTGCGGCCCTCTAGAATGTCAGCTACCCCTCCCAGTTTGGTATCATCAGTGAACTTGCTGAGGATGCACTCTGTCCCCTCGTCCAGGTCCTTGATGAATATATTGAACAAAATCGGGCTGAGTATTGACCCCTGGGGGACACCACTGGTTACAGGCCTCCAGCTTGACACTGCTCCATTAATCACAACCTCATCACTTACCTAGCCCATACTTGATCAGTTTGTCTGTGAGGCTTTTATGGGGGACAGTGTCTCAAGCCTTGCTAAAGTCAAGATAAACAAATTGCACTTCCCTCCCTTCATCCACTGACCTAGTAATTTCATCAAAGAAAGCTCTCAACTTGATCAGGTATGGTTACCCTTTCCATGCTGATTACTGCCAATCACTTACTTTTCCTTAATGTGTTTGGAAATGGTTTCCAGAATTATTTGCTCCATCACCTTCCCAGGGATCAAGGGAAGGCTAAGCCTGTTGTTCCTTAGATCCTCCTCCTTGAAGATAGAAGTGATGCTTTCTTCCAGTCCTCAAGAACCTCCCCAATTCCCACAGCCTCTCAATGACATCGGCCAGTTCCCTCAGCGCCCACGAATGCATCAGATCACATCCTGTGGACTTGTCTATGTTAATTTTGTTTAAATGTTCCCCAATTTGATTCTCTTCCATTGAGGGTGAGCCTCCATTGCTCCAGACCTTCCCATGGGTTGTACTGGGATTCCTGGAAGCAAGTTCTACCAGGGATGGCCAAGGTGGTGAAGGCATAGAATACCACAGCTATTTCATGTCCTTTGTCACCAGGTCCCTCACCCCATTGAACAGTGAGCCCACATTTTCCCATGTCTGCCTTCTGCTGCTGATACACTTCTGGAAGCCCTTCTTGTCACAGAATCACAGGGGCTGGAAGGGACCTCTGGAGCTCATCTAGTCCAACCTCCCTGCCAGAGCAGGTTCTTGTCCTTTATGTCCCTCACCACGTTCAACTCCAGGTGGGGACTGGCTTTCCTAAGTCCATCCCGGCATGCTCCGACAGCACGGCTGCAACTGGGCATCTAAAACACTGTTTGTGAACCTGAAGAAAATATGATATGAAGTTAGGGGGAACAATGCTGAAAGCAAGGAAAGGGAGATGTTTTTTCACTTAGCAACTAGTTAAGCTGAAGAACTTGCCAAAATTGTGGATGATTGGATGCTGGGGGTTTAGATTTAGACAGCTTCAAAAGGAGACTAGACAAGATCAGAGTGCAGTATTGAGGATTATTAAATACACAAGGAAGCACATCTGCCTTGGGGAGTTGCTGAGCTGTGAACAGTTGAAGGCTGAAAGAACACTTTGGGAAATTCTCCTATATGCTTGTTCTGCTCTTGTACACATCTCCAGATGACCGCTCTCGGCCTTTGTTAGAGACAGGATGCTGGTCTTGGACTTTTTTTTTTCTGACACAGTAACATCTGGCTCCTTTGCGCTTGACTGAGAGTGAAAGTATGTATATCTAGGAAGCCCTTTCAAATTCTTTTTTCCTTTTTGTTTCAAAAATTGAAATAATATCATTTCCCTAGAGAAATTTTGACTTTGTTTGAAATTTGCTTTTTCACTTGTGTATTTCCACCTCTGCAGAGTGCATGTTGGCCGGTGCTAGAGGCAGTCATACAGTAGTGGTGTCAAGAAGCCCCAGGCCCCTTCATGCTAAATGTTGTCCATATTCATCACCCAAATATGCGGAGCTGAACTTAAATTTGGCCAGTTCAGCCTTGTCAGCTGGAAGAGGAGAGGGTGAGAGAATCACACATCTAATCAACATGTAGCTGGGCCTACTGGAACACCTCTCTGTAGATGTAAAAGTTTTTTTGTTTTTCTTTCCTGAGCTACCTTATTTCTTTGGGAAATGTAAATGCTAAACTGCTGTGAGGGGCTTGTTCTAGGAGGGAATGTTTGCTGGCATATCTAGATCTGCGAGCTCTTTTTATTATGGCCAAAGAACAACACGAGGCTACAGCATTAGTGAAAGGGAATTTAAAGAATTATTTTTACAGGAGAATGTTGTGGTGTAAGACTTTTTCTGGAACTTTAATAAAGGAAAATATATGACATTTTTACGGCTACACCTAGATTCTTGCCTAAGTTGAAAGTTTTGCTGTTTGACCCATGACCAAAAGCTATCAAGGATCCAGAAGGCAACGTAAGTATTCACGTGTCTGCTGACCTAGTGCTCCTGGACAATGCGATGAGACATGTTTGTCCTCTGGTCACAATCATCTTTTCCTCTGGTCTTCCATCATGTGAGAACTTTGGATCTGTGAAAAAATTCCAGAGATCAGCTGCAATGCAAATCAGGGTATGTCAAAATAAATTTTAAAAAAAGAAAAAAGGCTGTTAACAAGAGCCTTCAAGTATGTTTTTATGTCAACTCTGAACAAAGCGATGTTTGAATAATTTTGCAGATTATTCCACCAAATTTGGCGCTATATTGGACATGAGCTTTGGTTCTCATTTTCCTCTCAAAAATTTGCTTTTACTATGCTTTTAGTACCTCACAAGGATGCTGAAACCAGGCTTTTTTTCTAGTAGCTTGAACTGAAACCCATCACCCCAGCACAGTCCAAGCACGGCCCCCTCGGTAAAGCTGTGCGCTGCGTGTCCTGCTGCTACCCACGGCGCCCACCAGCCACGGGGTCTTCCCATCCGAGGAGAGGTCTGCTTCGAGCTGGCGCGGCTGCCGCCTTTCCGGCATGGGAAAGGAGAGGCTGTCGGGGGATTATTGGTGGCAGATAAAAACCTGAATTCACAGCCAGGTTCTGAAGTGATCTCTTCCCGAGGTAAAGGCTTTTGTAGCTTTTTCACTTAACTTTGAGCACTCCTGCCTTTCGCACAGTTTAGCTTTGACTTTCTTCTCCTTATCTGTCACTAGAGAGTAATTGTCCCTTTCATAAGGACCTTGCTTTAACCTTGAGCAGCAGTTCCTGCGGCACCTGATGTGCATTATGAACTATATATACTGATGAAAGAGTGAGGTACAGTCCTAATGTCTTCCTTGATGTTTTCTTTTTTAATCTGTTTCAAGGAGCCCTTTCAGATGAGACACGAAAGCTTTCCCAATTATTATAAAACTCCTTGCGAAATGTTTTTATTTGAAATATAGACTTATATTTAGAATAGTAGGGAAAAAACATCATCTTAGCGGGCTGAAGTAACAATATCTGAGCTGTTACCAGTTGCTGGTATCTGTCCTTTCATCTGGGTCTAAACGTGAAATGGGTATTTCATTATTAAACGCGTACAGAGCCGTTCATTCTGGGGGATACCCATGTATATACTTCACTGGGGTTTTCTGCAATATCTAGTATCTTGCAGGCGAAAGGTAGACGTTTTTATGACAATACTTTGACAGTGCTGCAATAGGAGATTATATAGCAGAGAGGGAGAACTCTCTGTTCAGCCTGTGGTTGAGGAGGGTCAAAAGAATAAAACCGAGGAGTTGTTCTGCAGCAGGTACCTTCTTGTGTTTGCACCCGGTGGCAGACGTGAGCTGGTTGTGGCAAGTGGATGCAACCAGAAATGACGAATTGCTTTGTGAATGGAGGGCGTGGTGAGGGCTCCCAGGCTTTCTGTCTCAGCTGGACTCGTCGGAAAAGAAATGGGTGCAGAAACCGAGATTTATTCAGCTCACAGGAGGAAACCTACAAAACTGCCAGACATGCAGAAAAAGGAAAAGTAAAAAAAAAAAAAAAAAAAGCAGATGTGTTATTAAGGGTAATGAGCAATGCACATTCTCTAGCAGGATTAGGATGGGAACAGGAACAGACTTGCCAAGCTAAGGTAAAATCCTATTTCTGAAAAATGAAGGACACCCACCCCCACCCCCCCCGCCATCCTCTAATGAGGTTTGATAGGCGAAGTATTGACAACTGTTACCAAGAATCAGGAAAAATAAGTTATATGGCCAAGCTGTGCAAGATGGCTGATGTTCACAAACCTTCAAAGATGAGCTCAGCAGTGATTAATGGGAATAAAAACTTGAGCGAAAATGCCAGAGGGTACTTGAACTTGTTGTTAGCTCACTAGTGTCTCTGATCCTTGCTGATGGTGCTTGTACAAGCATAACCCGGGCAGATGTGAGCCCACTGATCACCGCAAGTGCTGTCCTTCTTGTAGGATCAAGCCCAGGGTAAGAAGTCCCTGTATGGAGCCGGGTGTGTTAGCTCTGCCCCAGCGTAGTACTAATGCAGTTGTTTGCTGTTTTGGTGGGGTACGGGCACAGTAACTTTCTTCTGCCCAGAATATAGCATGCAGATGCTCCTGTCCATCTCCCACAGCCTGCAGGACATCTGTAAAACTTCTGGAAAGGAAGCATGCAAGCAAAGAAAACTTAGGAGCCAGCTCAGAGACATAATGAAAAGCACTTTGAAAAGTGCACCTATGTTTGTGCAAAGGCAAGATGCAAAGATGCAAAGAGGAAGAGAGAAAATGCAATGAGAAAAGCCAGCAGACGAGAGAAATGCAGGGAGATAGAAAGCACTGCGTTGAGACACAAGTGGTGACTTGGAGAAAGAGATTTTACAGGTGTGACTGGTGTGAAGCAGCAAAAATGATTTGTGAAGTGCAGAGCAGCGCTGCCTGCCTGGGGAAAGCAGCACTGCTCCCGAAACAGCAGCTGGCAGGGATGCAGTGATGAGCATGTGGGGCTACAGAGACTTCCTCAACCTGATGTGAGAGAAGAGAAACTTCCAGCAAGCCAAGCCAAATGAAAATCGAACGACAGCTTGATTGTAGAATGGTAAGGACAAAGTAAATGGTATACAGGGTGTTTTGGAAATCAAGCACGCTGGGATTACAGGTCACGCAGAAAACGCAGGACTACGTAAGACAAGTGAAAGTAGAAACCTACCCATATTAAACTGTGGACAAATTGTTTTAATAATACAGATCGAAACAAAACGAATCAAAATCATTCATAGAATAGGGGAAAACAGCATCATGGATTCACTAGTTCCTTTAGGCTGAACGTTCCTTCAGACATCTCCCACAGGATGCGATAGTACTTGGTTACCAAAAAATAAATGCAGAGGGAAGGAAGCAGTACAGGAAAACTGAGATACAGCCCCTGCCTTCGGAGGGCACAGAGGTGAAGGCAGCAGCAGAGAATGGGGTTTTATGCAAGTTCTCCAGGGAACCGCAGGGCTTTCCCATGAAAACCTTCTTGACCCGAGGCCAAAGGCTTCAACAAAGAAGACTTCTGCTCCTGATACTACCTTTTTTTTTTTTTTTTCTCTTTTCTTCCCTGAAGAAAAAGAGGACTGGTGAGTGATCTAAGATTAAAGGTGCAGTGTTGCAATTTTGGGGCATTATGTCAGTTGTAAGAGACCAGACTACAAATTAGAAAAAAAATAAGTCACTTTGGAGGCATTACTAGGAACCCCATTATTAGAAAACCCAGAAATAATCCTTGATAAATCTGTGAACATTTGCCAAGCAAAGAAAATTCCCCAGTGCATATGAAAACTTAAGAGAAGAGACAGCAGGCAGTGCTCTGAGCATGATAAAAAATTAAAACCATTACAAGATGGAGACCTGGGGTAGCATGTCCCGCAGAGCTAAAACGCTGATCCCCGGCGAGCTGCAATGCAAGCTAAGCAGCAGTCTAGGTCTGGAGGGGGAGAAAAAGAGAGAAAATCTGCAACAGATTGTGTCATTTTGCCGCAGGTGTGCAGCATGGGCCGGGAGAGGAGGGCCGGCGTGGAGGACTCCTTGGCAGGGGGAGCTGATGCTGCTGCAGCGGGAGATCATCAGCCTGAAAGGAAAATTGGGCTCTTGTAGAGTTGGATGCTGTGTGCAAGCCAGTGTGAAGCCAGCGATACTGAAAGAGCTTCACAGTCAGGAGATGGTAAATAGATGAAATTCAGGGTTAGAGTTGTACATTGATCCCTGCAGAGGGAAGACGGGAACCAAGATGGGAACCAAGCACGCATAACAAATGGGGAAAGTTATGGTTTGTAGCATATGCTTGCTAGGATGTTAAAAGACTATGTCGCCCTCCTGAATCGATGGGAGCAAAACGATTGCTGCATTTGGGGATGTCTGAGGAGAAAGGAGATTGCTCAGCGAGGCAGTAAAAAGTATTCAGAGAACCCAATTTTACTATAGTTTCCCCAGAGGCTGAAAGACATGGTCAGAAGACTCCCTGCTCTGGGAAGTGAAATGCTCGGAGCTGAGGGAGTGTGTCCCGAGCACGGTGAGGAAAATACGGTGCTTCAATCTGTGGTTCCAGCCAGAAGAGGTTCTGATAATAAATATATCAAGCCACACTACTATTGGATTATTGCTATAGGCATCCCTATATGTATACTACTGTTGGCTCATGCCTATATATGCATTGGCATGAGCCAATGATAGTTTTAGTCCAGCATCTTCGATTTTTTTTTTTTTTTTTCCTCCCCAAAATAAATACAATACAGTGAGGTGCCAGCCCAGCATGTTAAAGGTGCTCACCAAAATGCCTGTCTGGGAGACAGAAGGGATAGAGAAACTGGCACGCTGAGCTATGCTGGGAATTGCCTGTCTAGCTTAACTGCAGAGCTCTGCTGTCCAGGGATGTCTGTTGGGCATGAGGTATTAGTCCTGATAAAGTGCTTGAGAAACTGAAGAAGAGTTTGAGGAAAGTGCAGAAACCAAAGGCTGAAGGTAATCTGGTAAAAGCCAAGTTTAGTGAGCATTTTCAGGTACCTTTTGTTTCACAGGAATGGGTGACCCTCGTGTCCCCTTCTAGGCCCTGATTGCATATGATGGGCCAATACACAGTGCTAGACAGAAAGGCTCAAGTGGCACTCCCGACGGATGAACGCAGCCCCTGGCAGCACAGGCAGGTGCCTTCTGATCCCAGCTTTAGGGCTGACCGTGCCCAGGCTGATAAGGCTTTGGGGGTCAGGGTACATTTGCCCAGTTGCAGCACTGAAAGGGCAGGCACAGCTGTGGTCCTCTGCTGTCAGTAAAGGCACTGTCACTGGTGCAAAGCAAGCTAAGCAGCAACATCCTCAACCACAGAAAAAAGCCCCCATGGCCTGTGAAAAAGGCTCTATCTTAGCTAAACTGACATTGTAAGTACAGGTACATACTTTCCATTGTCAACGTGGGCACTGGAATTACTGTCCAGCACTCCTTGGAGATAGCATATCCTGCAGACGATGCTGTGTCTGGTACCAGCATCCCACAGCCTTCTACTCCAGGCACTGGGATGGTCACAGGGGGAGGACAAACACAAATGTGTCTGTGGCCAAATCCGAGCTCTGCCCACCTGGGCCTGTGGCTGGACCTGCTTGCTGTCAGCAATACAAACCCTGGAAGCACCTAGAGCCTTGCTCCGGTTTGCTTCCAGTTGCGGCTGCAGCTCTGGGAAGGTTGCTTCCATGAAAGTCTTCGATGTGGGGAAAATCTACCAGAAGTACTAAGGGATGAGGGGGGTGAGGGGAACGAGCCCTGGGAAGGAGAGGAAGGCAGCTGCCTTTCATCTCTGTGCCGTGTTGGCTCGATTCTTCTAGGACCTGAGCACTTTGCTAGGACTGTCTGAGAGGTGTTGCTATCTCTACCCTTAGTGCTCCACTAGTAAATCTTCCCTGCAGCATTAATACAAGTTACTTGCATTTAAATCTTTTCTGTTTCTTTTATTTAGCTTGGTTTGGGTTGGCCAAGCAGCTTATTACACTTTGCACCGAGCGGCTGTGGAAGCTGCTCAGCGAGGGGACCCCCGGCCGGTGCTTCCAGCCAGCTCGGCGATCGCAGGTGCCAGCCGCAGGTGAGTTTGGATTTGTGAAATGGCTTTGTCAAACCCACAATCACGTCCTGGTCACCAGTGGACTGCTGTCTGCTGAGCCGAGGCGTATGGCTTGTGGCTGGGACGATTCTCCACTGAGCTGCAGCGTGGTCAGGCCCAGAGCTACATCACTTTGCTGTTTGGGGAATTTTGCCTCCAGCTTCAGTCAGCATTTACAAGTCCTGTTAAACCTGAATAACCACAATCCGGGGCTCTTGCTTCAAAAACATCAGGTGAAAATGATGGTTCCCAAAGCTTTAGTGAAGTAAATTTGTCTCTTCAGAATATTGCTTATGCACAGGCGTTTTTGGGGTTTTTTTTCACTTTAAGAAACAGATGGATATATGGATTATAGTTGCTGGTGGTAGTGTCTACTCTTAATTCTTTGTACTTTCACACGCTTTCCACTGCAGATACTGAAAAGCTTGTGTGAAAGGTCTATTTACACACGGTCACTCCCTGGACTCTTGCAGGGAGGTTTCAGCACGCAAAGTTCCCCATCCCCTCACACACCATCAGCCAGTGACTGCTAGGTCACATCTGCATTAAAAGTCACATTTGTTTAGCTAAAGTTAAACTTTGAAATCTATTTAATTACACTGGTGTAAACTCACTTGTAGGTGCTCTTCTGTGCGCTTTAATTGAAATCTGCATTGCATTGTTTTTTCTTTTGGAAAGCTGAATCTGTTTAAGGGTATCCGCATGGGTTTGCAGTTGGTTTCAATACATAGAATTAAAACCAGGTTTTGCTTAAATCGCCGCAAGTTTTAATGCAAACAGGGCCTCAGCGAAACCGAAAATCCCCTTGATTCTTCTGCAGCGTTTCCCTCCCCTGTGACACCCGAACGTTTTCGTGTGTTCAAATGCGCTGCGAACCAGTCTGCAGGTTCTCCAGTATCCAATCTTTTCCTGAAACAAGCAACCTACTTTGAGTTTAGCAGCCTCTCCCCTGCCCCTGACTGGCTCTTGCGCTTCCAATCAGGCACGGAGGAAACATTTAAACACGCAGCCCCCCTGCTCTGCCTCCCTGGCTCTGCTCAGAGCAGGAATCAGCCATGCAACTCAGCCCAGGTAAGGCCACACTTCACGATCCCCATTGCGGCGACGATACGTTTAACAGATTTTTCCCCTCGAAGCGCCTCGATTTACTCTTTGCCTCCCTCGCTGCACGACGAGGGGGAGAGAGGAAAAGCCTCCCGTGCCCCGGGAAGGCAGAGGCATGGTGAGAGCAACTTGCACACAGCTGCGGCTTCGCCCTGGTACAGCTGACACCAGCAACTTTTCCCGGCTGAGGGCTGGGATGGGAGAGGCTGGTGGGTGGGATAGGAAGGCTACCAGGGGCTGTTGCACCAGCCCAGGTCCTCATCCCGCTCGCGCACCAGACTGGTGCGGATGCGTGGGGCGTGCGGCAGCCCTCCAGCTCACCTGCTTGTGCAACTGGGCACCGTTTTCGCCGGGCGGTGTGAATGGCGGTGTATCAGGTTTGCCACCGATGAACAAAACTGTCGCAGAAAATCCAGGAGGGCACGCACCTCCTAAAAAACCTCCTCTACCTTTTTCACGTGCTGCTGTTAAGTTACTCTCATGCCTGAGTGTAATTTTCTGGCTGTTCCCCGTGCCCATGAATTACCCAACATGGCATGCTGGATCCTTAGCTGCAGGACAGTTTTTCCAGTTGTTTGTTTTGAAAGCTCTTAAGAGCAATATACTATCAGCTGAGGTTTCTAATTAACTCTGAATAGCTAGTCTGCTGCCACTCAAGTATAATTCTCATTAGCATCTCAGCTAACAAGCTTCAGTGTTTGCCCTCCTAATTAGCTTCTAGTTAGAAGTCTTTCCCTATCCTAAGATGTGCTGTTGTTAATTGCAGTTCCAATTGCTTTTACAGCAAACTCCTGAGAGACTGCTAAAACTGCTGGTTTATAGAGCCTGATAGAGATCAATATCTGGGATACTTACAACTGCGGGTTCTTTATTCTCCTGTAAGTGTGTGTCTATGTGGCAAGTTTATGCAAAGAGGAAGGGGGGGGACAGAGCTGCAGCTTTTAAAATGGATGAGGAAATATTTTGCCTTTTAAACAGGTGGTACGGTCTCAAAATGAGTCTGCTTAAAGCAAAGTACAACTTTCACAGCTAGTGCTGTAAAAACCGCTTTCCAGGTTGGTTTTTTTTTGTTTTTGTTTTTTTTTGTTTGTTTGTTTTGTTTTGTTTTTTTTTTTTTCCCCACCACGCAGCTGTCCATACAATGGCTGGTTTTCTATGCCCACAGGTTTCCAAGCATTCCTGAGCGCCCCGCAAAGTGCCCTGTTGATGCCGAGCTTAAAAAGCAAGTGCATTTGTCCGTTGCCAGGACAGAGCATGTGTCAGGTTAGCTATTCCTTCCAGGCTGCTCGCTCAGGATGGTATTTCTGTGGAATGCTCTTAGCATGGTTTAATGTATGCCTGCGAGTCGGATTAACCCCTTAGTCCCTACAGCTCAGGAGTACTTCTGGCGTGTTTAGTATTAGTGGGCTCATCAGGTGTGGCTGCGTAGAAGCAGCTAATTGACGAAGCGGAGCAGGGTGTGTGGTTGTGCAGGTTTGCACCAGAGCAGAATGAAGCATGCAGATGGAGAAAGGTAAGGCTTACAGGTTTCACAAAATACCTTAAGTTGCCAAGCACTCATCCCATGGACGTAAATCCATTCTGTGCAGGCTTTCAAATCACACATTTATTCTCAAAGGGAGGAAAAATATTGCTCAGCTTAGCGGTGGGCTTCTCCCTCTGGACATGTCCAGAGTCCTCCTGTTACCACTTTCAATACTGAAATCCACTTTTTGCTGAGGGTTCTGAAATTGGTTTAATTAATCAGATCCCATGCCTCCTACTGCTCTGGGTAGGATAAGAGGGCAGTACTGAAACTGAATACTGAATTTTATCGTAGGATGCCTGGATCCCTCTACCTTGCTAACTTCTTCCGGCTTTTCTTTTTCTAAATTGAGGCGTAAGGTCTTGAGGTTACCAATACAAACTAACCTTGAAAAAAAAGATGAGTCCTTTTTATTTGTCTTAGGAAAACTACTATAATCCTACGATGCTTTATCATGCTGCAACTGAAGGCTCCGGTTCTAGAGGACCCATGCAGGAGTGCCCTTGCAGCTGAGCAGCATCCCCTTAAAGCAATGTAGAGGTGTAAGGAGGTGCCCAGTCAGATCCAATTGTAGTATCAGGCTTTTAGAAAGGGAGGAATTCTGGTAATGAATATGCTTTGGTTCATAACCCATTGAAAAATGGAATTTAAATATGGCCTGCTCACACTAATAGCAATAGATTTAATTAGTCATAGATCTTTCAAATCTGATTGTTTTAGAAAAATGCGTAAGCACTTAGGCGGACCTAACGTAACTGGGCAAGTTGAAAGGGTGGGATTATGTTTATACAATGGTGCATATATGTCTGGTTTTGTTCATATAAGATTTAATCTTTTGGTCATAAATTATTCATTAGCATTTTTTAGCTATTTAAAAAAAATCAGAATTTAGAACACAGCCCTTGATGAGAAACTGATTTTCTTGATTTGACTGCCTATATCCAATTAATGTGTTGGAAAATAGGAGTAATGATGGGGAGCAAATCTCAGTGTTTGAACCTATTTCAGTTACATATCAAAGAGGCATATTTAAATGAACCATTTAACCTCTTTTATCTGCAAAACTGGATTCCAAATCACAAGTATGCCATTTACTGTGCTGTACTTTAGTGACATATGGCAGCGTAAAGTGAAGCACGCTGAAATGATAACACTTTTTTAGAAGCTTTAAAGCAAAACTTGAGTTTGGGTTTGGGGAAAGGAAAAAAAAAAAAAGATTTCAAGTGAAGGATCTGTAGTGTAAGTATTAAATACAGATAAAGGCAGGGAATTAATCAAAGGTAGCAGAAAGAAGAATTCAGAACAAAGAGTTCTGATGGTAAAACAGAGAAAGACACAAAGCACTTAAGTGAAAGTCCAGCTACTGAGGGACTTCTCACACAGGGGAAAAAAAACCCCAAACCCCAAATAACCCTCTCAGATGAAAATTGTGCAGGTGCTACCACTGTGTTAGTGTGAGCCATCAGATATGAATTTGCATGTCCTGCAGTGCAAAGGAGGTGCTGACTATTTTATCCATTTGTGATAATATATTTCCTTCTTCTTAGCAGGTGCAATTTGTGAGGACTTCAGTGCTCTTAGTGTCTGGGGGAAGACCTCCAAAGAGGTTTATAATAACAATTACACTGCCTTTGCAAATTGCTGAATAGCTAAAGCTAAATATGGAGGGCTTCTCAGGATCTCTGTTGTCTTTAACATGGTTTGCCCTAAGTATTTTTGTCATCAAAACAGTTTATGTTGTGCTGGCTTGTTGCCAAATTTGTCACATAAAGATGTGATAGTAAGCTAAATTGGTGTCATGATCTTTTTATTAAGGCAAGCAATAAATTATATTCTGGGATAGAAAAATGGTGATAAAGTACCATCTATGCTGACAGTGTAGAAAGAATAATGTTGAAATAACTCATAAACATACTAATTAGTAGGTTCTTCTATAGATCAGGTAGAGCCTTGACTCCACCTGGTTCCGTAAATGTTCATGAGGTTTTTTGAGTCTGAAAATGGAGAGGATCTCCTAATCCTAATTCTTTCTTCTAATAAGACTATGATCCAGGCCACTTCTTACAGCAGAACAGCCTTTCTGCATAGATTGTTAGAGAGGGCATCTCCTTAATTATTTATACTACACATACCAGGTGTGCTGATTATGAAATTTCCCTTGAGGCTCCAGAAAGAAATGAAATCCTAATAAATGCATGAGATAGTGGAACAATGCTAGAATCTCCTGGATGAAAATCAGTCATCTGTGCCACTGATCCTCCTTACAGTGGTTTTTAGAAAACATTACAGAAGCTAATCTTCTTAGACTTGTCGTCCAAACTGTCCTGGAGGGGTAAAGAAACTGCCCTTCCAGGGAACTTCAGTGCTCTTGTGGGAAACAAAGAAAGAATAAGGCTAGGGGAATAAATTTCTTATCTCAGAGGTGGCACTGTTAATATTGGTGTTGACTGTGTTCATAATTAGTATTATTGCACAGTGATGACTGTAACACGGCCTGAAACCAGAAAATTCTTCTTTCCAAAATGCTGGCTGAAAAAATCAGAGGACTCTGTTTTGGAAATATGGGCTCTTGTCTTGGCAAATGGAGCAATTTCATTTGGAAGAGAGACTTGTATTTTTTTGAGATGCCTGTTATCAAGAGTATTCAGTGGAGTACAAGGGAAGAAAGGCCCTTTCTCTGCAGGAGAAACACCAGTGACGCTAAACACAGTACCAGAAAAGGAGGAGAAAAAACCTGATGGGAGAGACAACAGGGAAAACAATGTATGAGTGTGAACCAACTTGCTGTAATTAAGAAAAAGACAACACTGGTTTTAACCTAGAGCAATGTGCAGTGACCAGGGCAAACTCGGTTCTCTTGTCCCTGTGCAAACAAACAAACAAAATCTCAGTGAGGTGGAGTATATAAGAATGATTCTTAAAATGTTGTGGTTCAAAGGAACAGGTAAAAGACTAAGAAACTTGCACAGAACATGCAGCCGGTGAGAACACATTATAATACGAGCTCAAGAAAAGTATGTATCTCTCTTCCATCAAAAGGCTTGAGCAGAACTCTCTGAAAAGCTGGTATTGTTCAATGGAAGAGCAGAGAGATGTTAGAAGTAAAAAGACATCTTTCAGAAAGTGGAGGTCATGTTTGAACAGAGGAAATAGAAAAGAGCATACATTCGAGTTAAATAAGGCAAGTTAAACAAGGCAGGTAAAATCAATGTTGAGGAACAACTCGCTAAACTCACAGAAACAATGAGAAAACCCCTTCAAACGCATGAAAAGTAGGAAGCCTGTCCATCAGCAGGCTTGATAGGCAATTGCAGTGTAATAAGAACACTCAAAGTACATAGGGCTGTTACAGAAAGGCTAAATAAATCTTTGCTTTGCTGTTCATTATAAACGATCTCCTGGAGCTTTCTCTTCTGGAGCATTTTGCTATCGGAAAGAGTGTAAAGAGCTGTTTTAAATTGAAGTGTCAGCAGAACAGGTTTAGAACAATTGGATAAAATGCATAATACTATTGATAAAAATAGGTGGTAGCCATGGTAGCCACCCAAGAGTCCCAAACGTGGAGTTGTCAAATTAATGGTTTTGTTTGATATGAATTAAACTGTGGCAAGTGAAGGTGGCAAATGTAATTGCTGTTTAAAGGGCTAAGTACGCTGCTAAATCTAACCTTTCTTGGGCAAATTTATGGAAACTAAAATGAAGAGTTGAATTCGTACAGTAAATATGATATGTTGGGTAAATGTCCAAATGGATTTTGTAGAAGGAAGCTGTCACAAATCTGTGTGCTTTGAAGCCCGGCAGCCCATGGATAGAGGGGATTCAGTTGATAAGGTGTAACTGGACTTCCAAGGTCCCTTACTAATCATCATCAAACCCTCTAAATTCTCAAGAAATAAAAGGGAAGGTGCTCCTGTAGTTTTGAACTGGTTATGGCTCTAATTAGTTAAAGGTAGTAACACAGAGGGTAGGAACCGAATCATCAGTTTTCCTATTGCAGGAAAGTCACCAGGCTACAGGAGTCTCTGTTGGTATCTCTACTGTTAAATTATCTACTAATGCTTTAGGAAAAAAGGAGAGATGACAAACTTTACGTATAAGAAATTTTCACAGTAGTCAAAATTAAAACTGGCTGTGAATGTTCTTCTCCGTTTTCTCCCCCAGTCTAGACAACTGCAAAGTAATGCATAAGGGAAAAGAACTGTACCTATGCACCCACAGAGATGTAACCATTCAGGAAAAATATTTTGCTATAATTTTGAATAGTTTTGGAAAATATCAGCTCAATCCTTAGTAGTGCTCAAGAAGGTAAATAAGACATTAAGACAAAATAAACCCAAAAAATTAGATTTGTGTGTAAATCCACAATATGCCCTAGTGTTGCACAGTGTGATAACTGTGTCTTGAACACAGTAGAAGTAGAAATGGTACACGGAAAAGCTGCCACAATGATAATACATACAGAATGGTTTCTGTGCCAAGAGAACCTGGTACAGAACCCCTGGGGTCACCATGTTCAGTCCTCTACTACTGCAGGCATACAACGTTTTCACGTATTTCTCAAATGCTTCCAGAGGATTGTCTCGTCTCTGATTTGAAAGCATTAAGCTTGTTCAGCTCTGCTTTCATTGCAGTAGATATCTGTCCTGCTCTTCTAGGGCCACCTCTCCCCTCCCTGTTCAGCAGTGTCATTCGTGCTGAAAACTGAGCTAGGTTCTAAAACTAAAACTGGTAAGACTGCACTGTGTATTGGCAGGTGGTATAATTAATTTTTGGATATTTAATTAAATAATGCGACAGTGCAAGCAGGAGTGGCCAGCATTGTTCTGCAAATGCCAGAAGCAAGGTTAATCATTGTAATGCAAATGCTGAAAAAAGGGCCACAGCAAGTCAGTGGAGATACAACTATGGTATTTCTTCTATTGCCAATATGTTCTTGGTTGAAAGGACCGTAAGCCGTGGCTGTGTCCTTATGCTCAGACTTATAAAAATGTAGGCTCCTCTCTTACTTTTTCTTAGAATGAAAAAGAACTCCAAGGAATTTAATCTCTGTACAACTGTGTACTTTTTCCTAACCCAAGTGCCCCACACATTTTCTGATGCTCTAGATACAGGATATCGAATTCCACCAGCAGGTGTCTTCAGAGCTGTGGGGGTCCAGTGAGGAGGTTGTATTCCTTGGCAGAGATTTTTAAGTTATCACCTTGTTAAGGTGAGTGGGAAATTCTGTATAAAAATCATCAGCCTGGAATGATGCAGAATTTTAGCTGTAATTTTCTTATTTTGTGGGAGGAGGTTTAGGAGTACTTTCTGTTCACTTTTAATGCTGTTGGATAAACTAATGACTATGTCGCTGAGATGAGTCTGAAATCTAAATCAAAATCTTCTGTCAGACTTTATTTCTGACTGGGCTTGAAATGAATTCTGCAGCTCTTGCACACATCTAGCTACAAAATTATCTTGACAAATGTCTAAAATGAATTGCAGATATTTCCATTTACTCAGCCTACTCATCTACCCCTGTTTAGAGGGATACCACCTCTAAACACCTCCTGTTCTGTCAAAAAGCGCTGCTTTTCTACTGCATAGCTCCTATTTTTATGGTTAGTATATTTCAGTGAGATTAAAATGTTAAAATACTTATTTTCTCAAAAGACTTATTTGCAACTTCCAAATAGTGCTACTTGTCCTTCTACTTCTTTCAAATACGTATTTAAAGAATGGGAAGAAACAACAAATTTGAAGAAAATCAGGCTCACAGTATTTAAAAGCACATGTATAGACTTGCTCTTTAATTACAAACATACTGTTTTCTAACAATTAAACGTAGAGCTAGCTGGTACTTACTTTATTGGGTTGGTTTGTAATAAAAACACATTGGCTAACAAATGCTTTAAAAATTCCTTTCAAAAACCCCTTTACTTAAATTTCTGCGGCTAAACTCTTTTAGTTTGAGGATGAAGAAGGTAGGCACACAATAGTTAGTAAAACTACAGAAACTTTCTATAGCAGCCTATTGGTCTACAGAGTTTTATGATCTGCTTAACAGTCAAGGAACCCAGACTGTTTTTAACCTCAGCTTAAACAAACACTTAAAAATTCAAGGTAAAAGCCCTTTGGTGGTGATAAAAGAGAATTTAGTTTGACATTTGAACCTCAAAGTAATAGGTTAGGACTTTGACTGGTGGGAACTGATGTGTCTCTGGTGATTTCAAGAGGGCTTGTTTGCAGGACCTTGTTCCCTCCCCAATACTTGGCCCTTGAGTCCTCTGCACTGATGTCTGCTTCAGCTCCTGGGTACCTTTTCCCACCTGTGTCCTTCTGCCAGCTCTCAGACTGCATCCCGCGAGCGGCTCCCACACTCTGCAAGCTCCAAACCTGGCCAGGGGAGTCAAACCTGCCCCTGTTGCTGAGGCCTCGGCTCACAGCCTTGTGCTTGCTGCTTAAGATACAAATGATTGGTGTCGTGGTTTTCATATAATAACTTAATGGTTATAATACTCGTCTCAGAAGTGGTCGAACTTGGGTTTGCGTACTCCTTCTCCCAAGGCATATTCAAATCCACCTGTCCCTTCCCAGGCTGTAGGCAACCTCTCAGCCCTTCCTATTGAAGTTCTGCCGTGGTGCGGAGAAGGATTCACAGAGCCAGAGAGAAGCAAGTGGGAGCCTGACTGTGGCCTGCTGGTTGGGACCTCCCCTGAAGGGAGGTGGGGAGCAGGTATCTGGCGGCATTCCCAAGGCTGCTTACTACATGCTTTGCATGGAAACATCACTGGATAAAAATCAAAACTGGCCCTGGAGGCGAAGTCCAAACCCAGTACCTCTCTCCATAGGGAGAGGTTGCAACCACCTTGCCCTGGCAGCAGGTGCTATTTTCGTGCCACCCCAACCACACCCTCTTCCTCCAGCCATGTCTTTAAATGAAAGTCAGAGCGGCTGCTCCCTCGTACCGACGCCAGAGCTGCACTGAGGAGCGCTGGCTGTGCTCATGACTTCCCAATCCTGAGTGGGCTTTCACGGGCTTAAGTGCTAAGAGGTTCAGCTTGGCCAAAATGGTGGGATTTCAGCATGGAGGAAGAAAAACTTGAGGTACCCAAATAACTTCTTTTGGTGAAAAAATGGGTTCCTGTGCACTGTTAGGCACCTAATCAGTTATTTTCTTGGAGAAGGGGAGAAGTCATGGCTAATTTAGCTCTGAGTCTTAGACTTGGAAATAATTTTCCATTGCGATACTCTTTAGGTACCTCTGTGGCTTTGAGGACCTCAACTTAATTGAATTGAGAACGTGTTTCATTTTGAGATGTGACTGAAGGACGTGCAAGGTTGACTTCAGCTCTGGAGTGTCCAATTCTCTTTTGAAAATTACTTCAGTTTCACAGTCATTTAGAAGCTTTTGAATTTTTTCATCTTGCTATCTCTGGCTTCTCCTTGTGTAAAATAGAGATAACAATACCTTCAGGACCCACTATGTTTTAAAAAAGACTTGTGATCCTCTGAAGGACAGCACGTTGAGTATTAACTCACTAATGGAAGAGTTGGGCAGATGAGAGAAAAGTCAGGAAAAGCTGTGTCTGCTGGTGGCCTGGGTAAGGCTGGGATGTCTTTTAAAGAGACACCTTTGCTCACAGTGGTAAGATGTGTACATGGGGATGTTTGTCATATTCTTTGGGCTTAAAGTGAGTAGCTTTCAGCACACAGGAATGAGGTTGTTGGAGGCTTACGAGCTTATTCAAGTCATTTATGATGGGACTATATAGCATGGGAAATATATTTGTCTGTGCTGTTTGAAAGGCTAGAGTTTGCAAACTAAACTAAACCCACCTTACTAGACCTTTACAAGAGAACCTCGGCTAAGCACAGCTGACCTTCCTCCTTGATGGCTAGGAAATTTTTCCTCGCTCCCCTCCCCGCACAGTGCCTTGTTCTGCCAAACTCTCTCTCCCCCAGACACGAAGTTCTGCTCCGGGTCAGTGATCTGCTGCGAGGACTCCTGCGTTGACTTCAAGGCTCATGGAGGATCTTCTGTTCCTAGGACAGCAGGTACTGAAGGTTTTCTTCCACACCATAAAACGCTCAAAGCTCTAAAAGTGCGGGTTTGTGTGTTGAGCCTGTGCCTCCCTTCTGCTCCACCTCTGACAAGCAGAGCAAGGGAACGGGGCCCAGTGTTTCAGGGCTGGAATTTCTGAGTGTGGAGAAGTTGCTGCATTGTCTTCTCTTCAGCCAGAGGAGGTCAAGTTGGTCACTGTTTCAGTCCCTTGTAAGGAGTCGCTTTACAGGTTTGTACCTTGTGGATAGAGAATTCCATGTTGTAATACCCGCTTTCTGTGGTGATTGCTGATTTGGGTTTCTATAGAGTTTAACTGATCAGTATTTTGTCCTTGAACCCGTTTGCTTCCTTCTAACTTACTGGCTCTGAGGTTGCTGTGTGACTGGACCATTGCAGAGGTGTTAGCTGGTAGACTGGGAGGGGTGTATTTTAAAATTTGTCGACTTTTCAGAGTCCAACAACTTTTTGTGTCTCATGGTAGACGTGCCTTCTTGTAATCCCATATTGGACTGGCAGTCGGTCTCGTTGTCTCCCCAAGCTTTTACGTGGAGAATTTTCTGATGAGAATATTCCTTAAATAAAGGCAAAATAATTTCTCTTTTTGGTGTTTGTTATGTAAAACTAGAGCACACAGAAAAACAGCTTGTGGCATCCAAGTGTGTTTTTGATTTTTAGCAGTCTCAGAGAGATGGTGCAGAGTCTGTAGGGACATGTAATGCATTTCTGAATTTTTGGAGGGAAAATACAATGCTCTTCCGCTTCCTGAGGGTTAATCTCCGTGTAGAGAGCTTTCCCTGGGCTCTGCTGTGAGGTGATGGCCTGGTCTCCCTGAAGGTGTCCCTTCTTCTCCTCTTCCAAGACCTATGTTGGAATAGTTGTTATTAGAAATCAGGCAGGCAAAATAATGTGTGTGTGTGTGTGTATATATATATATATAAAAAGATATAAAAAGCCTCTGTGTGTATATGTGTGTATATATATGTGTATAAATAAAATAGGCAGCAGCACAGATGTTGGCTCTCTGACAATAATTAACACAGTCAAATATAAATGAAAACCTTATTCACAAGATTTACTTACTATTTTACTGTGGTGTCATACAGAATTGAGCATTTGGGAATGAAAGAGAGAGTTGATTTTTGACCATTTCTGAGTGCACTGCAATCATATCATGTTAATAAGCTGAACAAAAGCTGATCTTGCTTTTCTATATTATAGCATGTCGAAAGTAGTGGGAAGCATCTAAATTATCTTAAAAGTGAGAGTTATTCTAGAAACTTTGATAACTCACACCACCTGTGATATCTAAAATACTTAGATGGGAACTTGCATGTGATGTCTGCTTGAAGGAGTTCTTGTTTGCAAGATAAAGATGACATAGGGAGGCAGAATAGAATAGAGCACAATAACGTTTCTAAAACATTTACAGTAATGAGATGTATAAAATATTCCCAAAAGTTGTGGTGACCAGTGTTCAGGATTCTTTTCTGCCTTTACAGCAGAAGAAACATGAAAATGTGTATTTCTGTCAAAGCAAATGCTAGTAAGGATATATCTGATCTTGCTTTTGGGACCATGAATTTTATTACTGCTGAAGTGTCTGGTTCTGACATTCCACGGGGTGTTTTCTGTTGCTTCAAAACCTTTTTGGACCTTTCTTTCAGCTTTCATCTCTGGTTAAATGACTCCTTAACCCTGCAAGGCACTGCAGAGAAAGCATGTTAATTTTTTTGTCTGGGGGTCTGCCATGACCCAGCATATTATGGCTTTTACCTAGAGGCTGGTGGAAGTCTGGATGTCAGTTGTCGTTATCTGATAGCCATGTACGATACCCAGAGAGGCGCTGTACAGATCCAGAGGTCAGGGATGGGGCTGCAGATCCGTCGATGAAAGAACTTGGTTATTGTGGAAGCAGCTTAAAGCAGGGATCAACATGAGTTACGGCAGCTGGGTTTTGACTGGGTGTCGTGGTATTCTCCAGATTTCAGGAGGCAGAGAAGATCAGAGAGTTTGTCAGGAATATTTCATGTAATGTCAAACAGCTCTTGTCAGACTTGCTCCTTTGTTTTCAGAAAGGCAGAGATGATATTTTGGAAAACGTTTACGATTGTGGTTTTGCTAGACTGATTATTACAGCCAAAAGAAATGGATAAGGGTTTGTCTTGTCCTATTTCTCAAGGATTTTCCAAGTCCTCATTTCCCAGATGTGTGTTGGGGTGTCCAGCCACTCCAGCTTGTGTGTTCAGTGGTCCTGCCAGATCAGCACTTCGGTGAAGTTCTCCATAATGTATTCACAAAAAGTGATAAAACACTCCGTAAGAGGCCTCAAGGAACGCTTAGTTTAATCTTCAATTAGTTCCCGCTGAGACTTGATGAGAAATCATCTGAAAAGGTATGCATGAGCTTTAATATAATCTGCCTGTCCAGTTGTCATGAAGCATAATGTGCAGAGAGGACAGATGTTGCAAATGGAGAAAACCATGGCATTAGGATCGAATATTTTAGCCTGCCTGTGACGGGTTTTTGGTCTGCTTGAGTGGCTTCAGCCACTGGGATTTTGCTACAGGGTATTAAAGACAGCGTGAGGGAAGAGTCAGTGAAAACAGTATGTTCAAGTATGTAAGCCATTACTGTTGGGTTAAAGTTCCAGTATATTGGCAGAGAAGAATATTTTCATTTATACGGCTAGTGAGATGCTGACAAGAAGCAGTCATACTTGGCGTGCCCTTGCTTGGGAAGGTTTCTGGATCAGGTTGTTGAGCTGATTTTAAATCCCCAGCAAAACAGGAGCTAAAGCCAGTCCAAGTAGTTTTTCCAATACCCTTTTACAGTAAGGTGAGTGAGGTGGGGGGAGAAGAGGACTGACTTCCTAAGTCCTTTGGAGTTGGCCGATTGCCTCTAGTAAACAGTTGCACAAGAGTGCCTCCCTTGGGAAACGCACTGTTGCTTTCTGTTTGCATAGCAAATGGAAAACTGACCACTTTTACTAAAGAAAATTAAATACTGTGTTGTCAACTGGCTTGGATTTTTGTAAATTGTTTAGTCTCGTATCTCTGCAATCAGACGGTGGTTCCTTGTTGCTTTGTTTAGAAGGTCTCTGGTCTTACAGGCATTAAAGTTGTTTTATGTAACCCAAAAATCTCAACCTTCTAGGCAACTGAAAATTTGCTTAGAACATGGGGATCCAAAAGTGCTCCTTCTGGCTATGCAGAAATCTGTCAATTGAGTGTTTAGGAACAAAACAAAATAAGAATTCCCTAGTGCCATTCACATTGGCCACAGACTCCCTTCAGACAGTTTGTCTGTACTCGCATTTTCATGCTGGGTGTCTCCCACATCTGTGTGGTTTTAGGTTCCGTACATTTTCTGTCCAAATCTCCCCTCAAACATCTGGGTTAGGTTTCTTGTTTATACTGGGTATGCTCAGTGCCCTGTGGAGTTTGGCTGGAAATAGGTAGGCTCTGCAGTACTGAAAATCAGGTCTGTACCTCTTCAGCCTTGTTACAGTTCAGAATAATCTTTGCTCACCTACTGGAGGCAGCTTTGCTGCCAAAAGAGAGTCGTTTGAGTGCTCGCTAATCTGCTACAGGCTAACTAAATCCAGTTAATCCATAATTTAATCTTGTTGATTGCACTCGCATGATCTGCTCAGCAGAGGAATGGGTGGTGGCAGGTACGCTCTCACTCCGTTTGGTAGTATTAGCTTTGCTTGCCTCCAAATCTGCATCAGGGGAAGTTCAGATTGGACATGAGGAAAAGGTTCTTCACTGAGAGGGTGGTCGGTCACTGAAACAGGCTCCCCAGGGAAGTGGTCACGGCACCAAGCCTGTCAGAGTTCAAGGAGTACCTGGATGATGCTCTTAGTCGTACAGTTTAGTTTTAGGTAGTCCTGCGAGGAGCAGGGAGTTGGACTCTGTGATCCTTATTGGTCCCTTCCAACTTGAGATGTTCTGTGATTCTCTGAATACCCACGTTGCAGTGGGTATTTACAGGCAAGCAAATCACACTGCTTTTCCCTGCACAGACCCACACCAATTTGGGGCAGATCCTCTGGTTTACAGCACTGAATGCCACATTGAATGAAAAGCATGGGGGAGGATTTAAAAATCACTGGTGGTATTGGACAGCTGGTGTTGGATGTGGAAAAGTTTGCATCCAGAAGTGGTTTACGGGTGTGCATTACTTCAGGAGAACTTACGTAAGGAGGCAGATGGACTTCCTCAGGCTGGCCAGAATGCTCCTGTGTGCGACAGCTAGAAAATGTTTCTTTGATCTGTGGGCCGATGGGTTTTCTGGCAGCATTTCACTGAGGCCAAGAGAGGAAGCAAATACACATTCCTTGGTTTAGTGATAGCTGAAACTGCTGAATCTGAAATTGCTGAAACCAATTGCATGAGGTTCAACAAGGCCAAGTGCCAGGTCCTGAACTTGGGTCACAACAACCCCAGGCAACGCTACAGGCTTGGGGAGGAGTGGCTGGAAAGCTACCTGGCAGAAAAGGATGTGAGGGTCCTGGTGGACAGCCGGCTGAAGATGGCCCAGCAGTGTGCGCAGATAGCCAAGAAGGCCAATGACACCTTGGCCTGTATCAACAATAGTGTGGCCAGCAGGAGCAGGGAAGTGATCGTGCCCCTGTACTCAGCGCTGGTGAGGCCGCAGCTTGAGTACTATGTTCAGTTTTGGGCGCCACAGTATAGGAGGTGCTGGAGCGTGTCCAGAGAAGGGCAACAAAGCTGTTGAGGGCTCTGGAGAACATGCCTTATGAGGAGTGGCAGAAGGAACTGGGATTGTTTAGTCTGGAGAAGAGAAGGTTGAGGGGAGACCTTATTGCTCTCTACAACTACCTGAAAGGAGGTTGTAGTGAGATGGGAGCTGATCTCTTCTCCCAAGTAACTAGCGATAGGACAAGAGGAAACGGGTTCAAGTTGCACCAGGGAAGGTTTAGGCTAGACTTTAGGAAAAAAATTTTCACTGAAAGAGTTATCAAGCATTGGAACAGGCTGCCCAGGGAGGTGGTTGAGTCACCATCCCTAGAGGTGTTTAAAAGTCATGTAGATGTGGTGCTTGGAGACATGGTTTAGTGGCAGACCTGGTAAAGTAGGGTCAATGGTTGGACTAGGTGATCTTAAAGGTCTTTTCCAACCTAAACGATTCTGTGAAACAATAGAAACTAATGCCTGGTCGGAGGAGCATGCGCAGGCTGGAATATAAACTGAACCCTGGTGGTTGGAGCAGAGCTGTGTCTGATAAACAGCAGAAAGCCATGGAGAGGGGAAAAAACAGCTGGAAAAAGCCAGGATTCAATGAGGAACATAAAAGCAATTGCAGTATAGCCTTCTGGTGAAGGCAGCGAGAGGAGATGTGGGGTCCCAGAGCAGAAGGCCGGCTTGAGGGGCACACTTGGATGTGAGAGCGAGAGATGACCCCTCCTGGCAATCCCTGGGATGTCCAGGGAGCAAGACTGTGCATGTTGTAAACCAAGAGGAATCACAAGACCCCAAATACTGGTAAAGTACTTTGTGTTAAAAGCAGCATATTGCAACAAACCTTTCTATGCTGAGATGGGTCATCCTCCTGTGTATAATGAGACATGAGAGCTAACGCTTAAGTTCCAAAGACTGTGTTTGTCTTGGAGATGCAACTCAGTGTCCTGGTAGCTTGCTACTTGTGTAGATCATCTGCAGAAAGGCAGAAGTCATCCTTTCAGGAGAAACATCTGGAAACACAGACCATGCAGGACTTCACAGGCCATACGGCTGCACAGTCTCTGTGGAACAACATGGAAACATGTGCTTCTACTGGAAACCCTATGTGTTTTCAGTGGGGATAGAGAGCTACATGGAAAAGCTGCTGACGGGGTACTAAACTTCCCTGAAAGACTTTGAGAACAGCATTGGGAATAAAGTCAAGACCAACCGCCACCTGCTGTGCGATACTCCAGTTCAGTCCCTCAAAAGCCGTATGCGTTTCCCATGGAGGGACACAGAGCTGGTGTGGGATGGCTGACATTGCTGGCAGTCTGTCCCAGAAATGGCAGCTACCTCTTGTATGGTCTTAACTTCCATTAGCAACCACTTAAGCAGATAAACTCTTTGGCTATCACTGCAGTGCTGGTGAATTTGGTTTTACTTGTGTTTTTGGCAGCTCTCAGATCAGGCAGTCTTCTACGAGTATCATCTGAACTTTATAGGTTGCAACACTTTCCTTGCATTTCCATTCCAGAGGCTGCCGCGCAATAATACCCAAAACGCCCTTTACATTTTAGTATTTAAATCTTTTATGAACTGATACGAAAATCTCCTGTGTCCTAAATATTTTATCTGAAAATTTTTTTTTTCTTAAATCTTGCAAATTTTCCTCTGCGGGGCTGGAGAGCTGAGTGAACCCTTGTGAGAGGAAAAGCCCGCAGCTGGGGCTAGTCCAGGGTCTCCAAGCAGAAGCACAGAAGGAGAGTTGGAGAAGCTCTTGCCTTCCTCGACTTGGCAGACATCTTTGATCTTCACTACTTTTTATTTTCAAAACCTGTGGCTGATTAAACTTCAGGGCTGCAGGACCTAATCCCACCACTGTCCCCCACCAAGACAAGCCTGTGCAAGGCGTTCCCCGGCCACCTTGGGCTAATTGCTGGGCTCTCCTGGAGCATGTCTGCAGGCGGAGGGCAGGGCACAGCGAGGGACCGGAGCCTCCCCGCATCTATCATGGGCCTTGGCAGGGAGTCAGGGAGAGACAGCACGGGGATGCAGACAGCTGCTAGGTGGATGCAGCAGGCTGCCAAGCTAGTAGCAAGCTCCGAACGGTGAGGCTGGGCTTCTGGCAGGGAATTGCCAGCGACTTGCACTGCAGTTTCTCTGAGGTTGCTGGAAAAGAGCCCAAACCGCTCTCCTTTCTGGCGGAACAGCAAGCTAGAACCCATTGATTCAACGCAGCTCTAATGCTTGCTACCACAACGATGCAAAAACTTGCTTAGCTGGAGTCCTGCGCTGGTGCCAAGCTCCCTGCACTTGGCTCGCTCTTATCTGTTTGAATCCAGGGGATGGCTCCTTGCTAATGGATCAATGAATTGATAACCTCCTTCAAGCATTCATTTAAATATCGCGACGTTTTACGCTGCTGGTAGGAAGGGATGACACCAGCAGCATTAATTCTTGCTGGGGCAGAAACGATGCTGCATGCAGCCGCAGCACCACCACGGTCAAACCAGCTGGTGTCATCTGCTTTTTCGTGACACGGCGTTTTTCTCCTGCCCTGCTGACTCGTGGGAATGTCACGCAGGCACAGGGCAGACTTCTGTGCAACAGGGATTATTTTTCTTCTTTTGTGGTACATCTCAAATCCAAACTGGAATAAATCATGGTCTATGTCTAAAGTGTGAACTCTTTAGAACAGGTTCTCAGAAGAAGTTACTTCTGAAAGAGAAATATTTGCATAGCATTTTAGGAGCAATTTTTAATGAACTAGACACTTTCTAGCACGTAGCTTGCTAAAATGTGCTAAAAACCAAACATGGGCAGGAGGATTTATTGACTAACCCCTGTAAGTAAGCACGGCCAAAATAATTTCTTTCAAGTGGGATTCGGGAAACCATTCATTGGGAAATGAGCAATTTTCATTGTAACCTGATTTGTTGCTTGCTTACCAGACAAAGGAGTATGTCTGATATTACTTACTGCAGGGTTGTTCCATATGCTGAGGACCTCCAAATGATTTCTTTAAGAGTAAGCAAATCTCAGAAAGGCTTTGTTTACTATGACACATGTATGACACATGTAGAATTGATGTTTTTCCTCTCTATACTATATAACTAGATTTTTAAGAATATTGCCTGTCTCTCTCTGTAGGCCTGAAAATTTAGGAACATGTGTGACTGAAAGTCCATCCAGTCTGGCATCCTGCCTCCATATATTTATTGTAAGTGCCAGGTGTTTTGGGAGTGGTTATTTATAACTTCTGGACATAAGCGATTCCCTCCCCCTCCCCCCTCCAATATGCTAAACTAGGGTCTGTAGCATGAGTGTTTGTGTCTCTGCTAAACTTAAAAAAATACAAAGTAATTTAAAAAAACATTCTTAGAAGCATTATTTTTAATTTAATTACTACCACCATACCAGTCTGTACCCGGTTTCCCCAACCAGTGAATTCCTTGGGTTCCCTGCAGTCCATGCACTCCTTCTTCTAAAGCCCCACATAATTCCAGTTCTCCCCCTTGTCTCTGCTAATGCTTCCTGGTCTGACCACAAAAACTGCCGAAGTCCCACTTCCTGGCTTGTCTGCATTCACCTTGCTGTCTCTCACCACCCTTTTCCCTCCGACTGGATGTCTGTGCAAAGCTGGCTTCCATGGTTACTACTAAAATAGGCAAAGGAGATATTTTTGGTCAGAATCTGCCAGTTCAGCAAGATCAAGATGCTTTTGGGAAATGTTCTGATTACAGTGAAATTCAAGCAGGATGTGCTCTAGCAAAATTAAATCAAAAACCTTTCCGGTTGCCTCCAGCTCACCTGCACCTTTTCAGACCACTGTCCTCCTGGGCTGCCCGGTGCCCTGCTCTGCCATTAGGGAAACCTGCCACACAGACAGCCCCGTGGCAGGGTGTTTATGTGGAAATGTTCGTTTTTCTTGTTCTTTTGTTTCCAAGCACTGACATATCAAAATCTTCTCTACTCGGTGTCAGCCAGGATGCCTTTCCCTCAGTCAGCTTCCTCCAGAGCACCCATTTCTGTTGTCAGAATTTGTTGCAGGTATTATTTCTTTTAGATGTACGTAAAAGCTATTCAAGCTCAGTAATGTATTGCTGTCACTTATCCCTCCTGGTCTAGCCTGTTTGTTTCTCTTGTGGCATGTCCCAGTTAGGCTGCAGACCTTCTGACGAAAAGGACCGTCCTTTTTTTTATGCACGGTGAGACACCTTCCTCCTATACTTACTCAGCCTGAGTAACTTTTTCTTCTCGTCTTTGTAATAGGACCTCCTGCAGTTTACATAGCTTTTTGCTTCCCTGACAAAGGGCGCTGTACTGTTCCTCTGTTAAACTTCCCTCACAGGTATAGGGACAGCATGAGCTGTGCAGTTCATGGGCAGTTTCGCAGTTCATGTGCATTTTCACAGCTCTGACCTGATGGCTCTGCGTTCATGATCTTATGGTTTTCTAAAGCTTCTGACTCTTACAAACCCATGATTCCATCACCCAAGGAGGCCAGCAGACTGAAGGGTGCATGGACCTTATCAGAGTTCCCAAGTCTGGCTCTGCTGTCTGCAAGGGGCTTCCCGACCTTCGGGTGAGCTCCTGCTTTCTGGCACTCTCCTGAGCACAACAGCTTCGCTGCCACAGACCTGTTGGTTTAATGGAGATGAAAAGAAGGCAGCTTCTCCTCCATGATCGCCTGTCTCTGCCTGTCTCCTCTGGCTGAGATTTTTCAGAAGAAGCGGAAAAGTATTTCTTCTCTCGTTATATTTATCCCACTTTGCAAATTGCAGTGTGCAGTGATCAGAGACACTAAACCCATTATTTTTAGTAAAACTTTAGAAAATGGGAATTTTAGCTGGGTGGACAGCAAAATGTGGGGCAAGAGGCAGCCTCCCAACATGTGCAGAAAGCTTTTTTGAACTTAAAACATAGTATCCCACTGCAATGCAAAACCCAAATGCTTTGTTTTTAAACGGACACATACATACTTTTACACCCTTTTAAACAAGAGTTATCAAGGTGTGCCTGCACTGAAATACCCAGAGGATGAACACGTGCTCTGCAGCCACTATTCAGTCTCAAGGTTTGTTACTGCCCACGTGTGTTACGCTCCTGGGGACTGGAGGATTGCAAGGAGCAGTGACAAGCCTGTGCTTTGGATGCCCCTGCTTTCAACAGCTTGCCCTAAACACAAAAGTGTGCAAGCAGCTTTGTTTTTTGAGTTATGTGTAACCAAGACATTACAGGATGCCCTACAGAAACACCCATGTGTTTTAGAGAGTTGGACTTGTGTCTTTGTGGGGTGATGCATGCTTGTGATGCCCCTTCAGTGTGGACCTTCTCCTCCCAGTGTCACTGCTCAGAGTCGCTGCCCAAAAGGGTGTTTGCTGCCAGTAGTGCTAAAACTGGGACCAGACCAATTGGTCTCAAGACTAACGCACTAATGTACTTCCATTTCCGAAATCCAAATAGGCAGCGACCCGTGTGTCAGCGCCTCTATAGGCAGCTGCCCATTTGGATTTCGGGCACAGAAGTACATTTAGGAGAAGTTCCAGAAATTTCTTTCATGCTAATGGAATAAATTCTGATTTGCCAAGAAGGTGCTGCCTTACTTCTCCTACCACAATCCCCATCAGCAGGATCAGACATGCTTTTCTGTAATCACAGTTTAATGGCTTACAGTTTGTGGCTTGAGCTCCGGTAATTGACTGACTAGAGCCGTTATCTCCCTGCAGATGCAAGGGAAAACCCCTTGCCCTAAAACTTGGCTAAAGGAAGTTTTATTTGGCATGCGTTAGCCCGCACTTGCAAAGCTGAAGGCTATATATACGCAGTTGGTTAGCACAGATCACTTGAAGTATTGTCAACAGATATAGCAGGATTAATGGAATTGTCTGAACTCTGTGACAGAAACATCTATAGGCGAACTTCATCAGATCCACATCTGCAAATGTGAAAACCTGCTACCCTGTTTGGGTTTTGTTATCTTTAGAGATCACCATGAAAGGTGGAACAGCTGTGAGAGCTATTACTCAAGCTGATACATAATGATTGCAAAAAAATGTAGGGTGTTTAGGCAGATTTGCAAGAGGATCCTTAAATTCATGTTTCTCTGAGCTCTTAGGAGCAGGCCTGCATTAAAAGGAAGGGCATGAGTGAGAACCTCAAGCCCACTGAAGTCAGCGTTCGTATCTTCTAGACTTGTCATTGCAGTGCCCGTCAGAGGAGGGACTGGAATGAGCAGGAAAGCGGAGAAAACAGCTTTCTCCTACAGAGGGAAGTCATCTACAAAGGTGTCCTCAGAACCTCCATTACGTATTCCAGTGGCTTCCAAGAGAAGTAACATCCTTATTTTATTGAGAACAGTTACAGCTTCCGTTGCTTGTGGGATACTTGATGCCAGGCTGGTCCTCAGTCTGGAGGAGGCTGATGCTGGAGGACTTGCCGTCAGCAGAGACATCAGAGCGGAGCGTGTGAGGGATGTCGGTGCCAGGTGCCTCAGTGCCTTGGGTCTGGCAGAGGCGTAGCTCGTCGTGCCAGCAGTTATTTTGGGTTTGGTGACCAGCCAGTCTTGAGGTAGACGATGAATCTTGTCTGGCCTGTAGCTTGAGAGGGGCAAGAGAAATCTGAGTGTTAATGGAGCTTTTCCTCCTAATGCCCCCATCCTGGGGAGGTCCAGCTCTCTTGCCGCCACAGGGCTGCTCTTCCCCCAAAGGTTTTCTGGTGCTGTCTTAGCTGTTCCTCCTGACTCGGGGGCCAGGACAAGGGGTTAGTGACTCCCAGGGACCGTGCAGATCTGCAGAATATCAGCAGAGAGAGGCACAGCCTGGAGAGCTGTTTTTTTCATCTCCTGGCTCTGGTGAGGACTGCAGGGATTATTTGGGGGTAAAACAGCTTTCCTTGCTTTCAGCTCCGCGTAGGAAAAGAGTCATTTTATCAGCCAGTTGGCACGTGTGCTTCAGCGAGGCAGAGGAGGCATGCGGAGTCTCCATAATTAACATCAACAACTTTCTCAGAGGAGGGGATAAAACCTGAGCCCTGGAAACTTAGATTCCCTTCTGGTGCTGAGGGCAGGGGAATAAAGGAGGTATTATTAGAAAGCGTTTCTTTTATTTAACAGATGTTAAATAACACTATACCACTATATCAATCTGTCAATTACACTAATAGGAAACAGCGCATAGAGAAGTTGAGATGCGAATTGTATAGGAAAACAATTGCCCTCTCCTTCTGCAGGATCCTGGGTTTGGGGCCAGGGACCAGGCATGGCCCCAGCAGACGGTGCGGAGCACAGGGAGCAGCTGCACACATGCCAGGCACATGGGGATGGAAAGGGGAAGGAGTAGTTGTGGACCATCACAGAAAGAACTTGTTGCAGCTGGACAGGTTCTCTCCAACCCTGTCCTGGTTGTCATGCTTGAAACTGGATTAAAAATATAAAAATCTTTAAAGTGAAGACGGTACGTTTCTTTAGGGATTTTACAATATATATGTATCATGCTGTATGTTTCAGTGGTGTTAATCAGCATTTTCAGAACCTAGATGGATTAAAGTCTGGAGGGGAGAACCAAACCTCTAGTGGATTATGAAAGGCTGACAAGCAAGCTTGGCTTTGCCGTAGTGTGCATTGGTCCCGAGTCAGAGCCACTGCTGGAATGAGAGCGCAGTGGTGGTTTTTCTCTCGGACGCTGTATTGCTTCCTTAAACTTGCCCTGGTGATCCCCAGCCACCACAGCCGGCAGAGTTTGGTACGGTTTTAGTAACATAGCTGTATGGAGCCCAAGGTTAAGTGATGGGAATTTCAAAACAAAACAAAACAATAAATTAAGAAAATGAACGTGTCACCAGCTGATCCCCTTCTGACCACCATCTGTCCCCTGATCATGTGATGTCTCCCAGCTGGCCACCCAAGAGACAAACCATGCAAGACCATCATCACAACATATGCTGCTATTTACACATTTTTAAAGGTAATAGTTGCTAGGCTGTCGTATTAGTAGTTAAAAGTAGTTATTTGGAAGCTAGGGGATTTTTTCTTTCTCTCTTTTTTTTTTTTTTTTTTTTTTTTTTTTTTTTGAGGAAGCCTGTGACTCAGCAGGTATATTTCTAACAGAGACATGTTCAGGGTTGGATCAGTAGAAGTTCTATGTGATCTCCCCCCCCCCGCCCCTTATTCTATGGTATGCTGTTGTGCCTTTTGTAATAAGGGATAGAATAAATAAAATAAAAAGAAGGCAACAATACTACAAATTTTACAAGTGTACCTTTTAGGAACATTATGTGTTCTCTTTGCCATCTCCAGGATGCAAACCAAGCTGTGCATTTTTAAACTATTGTTAAGATCAAGGATGTGGTTATGAGAAGACTTACAATTTATAGGATACTTAAGCATTAAGGATTGAGGCGAAGAACATTTCCTGGGGATTAAGGACTGACTGGGTGAGCCTCAGGCCATTAACCCCTGCCTGTCATTAATCTTCAGGAAATGCCCTGCAGTGAGGTCATTATTGCTGTTATATGTTGAAACAGAAAATAATAATAAGAAAGGTCCGTGGTTTATTTATTTATATTTTACATAACACGGTTATATCGGGACTGTAGGAAATTAACATTAGCTGGTTGTACTGCTTGAATTAATGCAGTTCCTGCATCTCACTGTTTTGTGGAAGGTTATTGTCGGATTGCCCGAGTGTAAGCGGGGGCAGAATTTGGCCCACTGTTTATGTTGCACAGTATTTAAGGCGATGAATAAGCGGTGCTTCTCTGGTGTAACTGCTGGCAGAATTTAGCCCTATACAGAAACCAGCTCAAAATGCTTGTTTTACAGCAAAGCAATTTATTCACAGTTCTAAGCATCTCGCAGCCTTTTTTAAACTCATTGAATAATCCTTTTAGGTTCCCCATAAAGCAGGTGAAATGCTTCTGCTGCAGTCCTAAGGCAGAACACAGGCTGCATAAATAGCATCTAAATTACTAGGAATACAAAATACACATACGGTAATACATACCTACAAAGGCAAATTCGTACTGACAGGACTGCAGTGTGTGCTTATCAGCAGCAAAACATCTCGGGGGGGAAAAAAAGTGGCTTTATATTGAAATTGTATATACATTTCTCTCTATTTTTAAACACTTAAATACTATTTTGTGCATGTTCTCAAACCCAGATGCAGGCTCCTGTTTAATGAGCCTGCCTGCTTAAACATTTATTAGCTTAGAGATGTATAGTTTTCATAAAGCTGGCTGAAGCTTTTTGCAGAATATCTGTGCAAAAAAAGCTTTTTTTGTGTACATGGCCTCAGTCCTTGCAACCTCCTAGAGAGTCTGTCAAGGCGCAACTTAAAAGCTCGTTCAGGCGACCATGACCCCCTGCTAGCAGATTGTCTGCCTAAAAGGTAAGGGAAAGCTAAAAAAGAAGTAGAAACTTAAAAGTAGCTTCTCAAAGGCTGCGTAGATCTTTTTTTTGTTAAACCTAAAGTGTTTAAAAGCTTTAATATTGATGGCCTGTCAACTTTGTCCTGATTCTTTGGCTTTCAGTTAAAAGGTTTTTGTTGTTGTAGCTTATGCAGTTGCTCTGTTGCTATGGAAACGTGACATCAAAATGACGTTTCTCTGTTTAAAAGCTTTTAACTAAATTCCTGCCTGTCAGATGTAGGCCCCATTTTGTGCACTCAAGCTTCAAGCTGTTGCAAAAAGGTTTCATATGTTCTGTTGTCATTCAAATTCTTTATCCACATATGCATGTCTTGCACTACAAAAAACCTAAACTAAAAACTCAATCTATATTAAGTGTCCTCTTTTAAAACCCTTTTAGGTCAGTCAGCAATGGCTGCAGCAGAAATTCCCAGTTACATTGTCTCTTCTCAGACTGAGAAACACAGGAGGGCCAGAAACTGGACTGATGCAGAAATGAGAGGTTTAATGCTGGTTTGGGAAGAATTTTTTGATGAGCTGAAACAAACTAAAAGGAATGCCAAAGTTTATGAGAAAATGGCTAACAAACTCTTTGAAATGACTGGAGAAATTCGCCACGGAGAGGAAATAAAGATAAAAATTACAAATATGACATTCCAGTACAGGTAAGCTTCAGTTAATTCTTTTTATTTTAAGAGATTTTAGCAGGGACAACGCAGTGATTTTTTGCCTTTCAGAAAGAAGTCTCCTAGAGGAAATCTGTCGATAAAAGATTAAGGATTGTTCATATCGCTTTTAAAATTCTCTCTTGCCAGTGCTGTTACGTCATTGTTAATTTTTTCCCCCATTTCATGTCAAACTCTGGGACAACTTTGTTTCTTTATAATTAGCTAACGTTGTTATGATGCAGAGGGATGGCAATGTATTTAGTGGGAAAACAGGTTTATTTTTTTCTCTCTTTGCTGAGGGGACTGATTGTGTTAGCTTGGCAGCACTTCCTTGCCGTGAAACTCCTGCAGTTTGAAGTGGCCAGTGAGAATCGGTATGGCAAGGCAAAGTTTAAAAA
>VYXH01001989.1:331668-347640 GCA_013397275.1 Burhinus bistriatus | reverse complement strand
AAAAAAAAATCAAAAGAGAATAATGTTTGGGGGGGGCTGAAGCTCCTAGGTTTTGCTCTCGTGAGTTGAAGGGTTACACTTCACGGGGCCAAGAATAATTGAATGTCTTATTACTGAGTGACACACATTGCTATAATTATAAGCAGCAGCAGCAGCGAAAGAACTATTATATCTGCAGAGAGAGAATCAATGTGCACTGTCAATACGGCTCCAAAGGAGTGGGGGGGAGGGCAGAGGTGTCTACAAGGGGATGATAAAGAACAGGCAGTGTCAGTCAGGCGGGGAAGTTGGCTTTAGAATATGCGAGGCATTTGTGCATTTGTTGTTTGCAGGGGAAAAAATAATTAGAATTTAACAGAAATATTTGCATATCTTTTTTTTTTCTTATCTTTTTTTTTTAGTTCTTATCTCTGTGAGGCACGAACTGCCTCATACTGGAAATCCTGAGTGGTGATTTTAGCTATGTGCTTGTAATGCAAGAAAATCGAATATGTGACTCTTTTATTTAATCTCTCCTCAAAGCTCATATTAATAATAAAAAAGGTTATTACAGCAGGCAACCATGTTAAAACTGCTTGCTTTTCTGTAAGGCACCCTGACTGTATTTAACGCAGGACTACTCATCAAATAGAAAACTAGGGAAAATCCTGTAAACCCCTTAACTTTGAATGTCCTTCTTCTACATTTGTATGATCCACAAGCATAATCTTTAACATCTTTTCTCCTAATATTAAACTTGATGTTTTGTAGCATATGCTAATGTCTGCCAAATGTTGTATGAACCCTGCTGTAATCCTTAGCATTTTCTTCACCCAGACTGTAAATGAGAAAGCTGGACGTACAACAAATTTTTGCCCAGCATCACCCAGCCATCCCCACTCGGATGCAGATTTAGAAGTCGGGAGTTGTTGGCTACCAGGCCTTTGCTTAGTCTGCTAAATCTGCAGTCCTCCCTGCTGAGACACACATCTCGTGGCATCGAGATTTTACAGGTGTCTAGCAACACTGCACGATATTTAAGTGCCGTAATTGCCAAGTGGAATAGGTTATTTCTGTCAGCCTTTGTTCTAAATTTTCAGTGTTGTCATCAATCAGACCGTCTCAGTTTTTCTAATTAATGTTTTTACTTTAAAGTTGCACTGGGGGAAGGGCAGAAATAGAATCACTCACATACATACACTCTGTGTGTGTGGAAACACAGTGCTTTTAAAAAAAAATTCTTGTGTTTCTGTGAACTTCTAAGATTGCTTCTGTTGCATGTTGTCGTGCTGCTTTTCTATTTTGCAGTGCATTGCAGCTCCCTGCTTATTGATTAAGATGCTAATTTAGGAGAGTTAGAAAACTGGCTTGCACTGTCATGGTGCTGTTTCATTTTTCACTCTTGAATATGAAATGCATCTTCCTTATTTGTTCTTACCCAAAGCATGCCTGTGTGCTTTGCTGTCAAGGTGAGAGAGAACGGGGACAAACAAAAGCTATGACTTACTTACAGTCTGTAGTTTTCTGGGTACTTTTTGTTGGTATGTGAGGATAGGAAACGTTGTGATGAAACTGAAAATGATGTGAGTTGCCACCGACTGCTGGCTTTGCTGTGAGGCAGCTGAGTTTTAATCCACGTTTTGGTGCCTGGAGGATACTTGAGGAAGATGCTTTACCTCGCTGTATTTCTGGGCATCGTCACTGCACTGTGGCATAAACTGAAAAAGAAGATCCCAAGAGTGGGAGAATTGCTCTATTTTGAGATAATATTTTGTAATGATTACGTAGGCTTAGTAAGCGTGACATGGGAGAATGCAGCACCAGCAGCAGGAATGAGGGGGGTGTTCTGCACCCGAGTGGTTATTTGTTTCCACCACTTCAAGACCCTTTACTTTTTTGGGCAACTGTTTACAGTGTTGCAGAGATGCTATGGTCTGTATCCTTACTTTGATAGTCAGAAATTAACTGGACTGGAATATTTAATCAGATAATAGTATTATTAGTGATGTGCCACAATTTCATAAAGGAAAATAAACTTTCTGTTCTACAAACTGCTATACATATGTATATGCATGTATACATATATTTTTTTTCTATAAAAGAAAAAGCAGTACTTGACTATTTCTACTCGTTCTTTTAACCAAGTTCAGTGTTAAAAGTGGCATGTCTATCGTGGGACAACTCTCGAAACATATTAAAGATCTGAGACGTTAAAGGATCTAAAATAGAAAGCAGGGAACACATTTATAATGGTGCTTTCCAGGCTGAGGATCCCATAGCATTTTAAGATGCAGTTGTGTAAATATTGTTTTTCTTATTTTGCTCACTAAAAACCATTACTCATTGTGCAGAAGGAGTCAAAGTCAGATAAACATATACATAGGTAGGGGAGGAGCGTTCCTTAGCCAGTAGTTATTGCAGTTGTTGCAGTTAACGCAACTATGTGTATGGAGCAGAGTATGGGCTCACAGCCCACGTATTCACCCTGATTCTGGGTACGCTTGGATCCTACCTGGAATTTTCTGCTTCCGGGTAAAGTTAGTTCAGGTGTAGTTCAGTGCATGTAAGCATCCGTCACAAAAGCAATTTTAGGGTCATCATATCCCATTCCTCCACATCTGAGGTAAAAACATTATTCAAATGTTAAAATGCCATTATATAAATCTATTTTATGTCATTATTTCCTCCTTGAATTCTTGTGTTTATTTCTGACTGCCCTATATTTCAGTGAGGTGACAAGAGAATGAGAAGATGATTAGAAAACGCAATTAGGCTGAGATGGGTAAAGCTTTCTTTATTAAGAGAAATGGAAAAGTTTGCGACTTGCTTGGAAACAAGGCAAAGAAATATAAAGGAGTTCTAGAGGTGCATAAAAATATACAGTATTATTTTGCAGAATATAAAGCAGGTATTTCTTTTGCCGTAATACAAGAAGTTATTTATTGGAATTGCAAGGCAAGAAACGTAAAACTAGTTAAAGTCATATAAATTTGTATTACACCGCGTAATAAGCATGTGGAACTCATTACCACTGAAAATCATTGACACCAGGAGAGCAGCAGGTTCTTTTATTATTATTACTTTTACTAAAGATTAGATTTATTAAATAAAAATGACATTGTTTGTCTTCAAATTAGATAGAGTTATGAAAGACAACGGGTTTCAGGGTATTACTAGCTGTCGATGGAAAAGTAAGCAAGAGTCTTCGTGAGTGAATGTCCCCTCAGAATGATTCTTGAAGTATGTAGCACTGACCTTTGTCAGAAGTGAGGCAGTGGGACGATGGGCTGATCTGGGGCGGTTCCTGTATTCCTCTGCATTACCGTAGTCCAAGTGCATTTGGAGGAAACTGTTCAGGGAAAAATATACCATGACCTGAAGTAATTCTTACCGGAGTCCCAGGACAAGGACCATTTCATCCACTGTGGAAATAGGCTGGGTGGAAAATTCTGCACAGCACCATAGGTGGAAGGAAAATTTTTTTGCAGGGGCATTTGGGTAAAATTCTGCTTTTAGGAATTGCAGTAGAATCTGAAATATCTGCTGTGGGTAGGTCAGCCACCAGGTTTTTAATGTTCAGTTTTGAAGACACTCGTGCAGTGAGCTCTGTGAACCTCCCTATTTATCCATCTTGGAAGGAGGAAGGGCTGAGTCAAGCCTGCTGGAATTCAAAGTTAAGCTTTCCGACGTGCTGGTCATCAAAAGTTTTGCTGAGATTAGCATGCCAGCTCTTGCAGTTTAGCATCACTCGGAGTATGTGCTGAATTCTTTCTATTATGTAGGCTACTTGGGGCATTCAGCACATATAAACCTATAATTAGTCCTTCTGAAAGAAAGCACTGTCCTGTCACCGCTAAGATGCTCATCTTAGTATGTAATGGTGCACGGTATCTGTTGTTATAATATTTCCACTGACAAAATACACACTGGCTTATTAAAAAGGAAGCAGGGTTTGTAAAGCTTGCACAGTGGTCCACAGTTTTGACTGATTCCTTCTGATGTTTAAAAATAAGAACTGTCTGAATGCAAATTTATTATTTTCAAAAACATCGCCCTCCCCAAAGCCTAGGAAACAGGATGCAGCTGTTGCTTTTTGATTTGAATTGCAGTCAATTAATGTTAATGATTGGTAAATTTGAATCAATCTCATGATTTGAATAAAAGATTAGTCTAATTTTTTATTTTCATGTGTACATGATAGCAATTAAACATTGTTCCTTGTGTAATCCATTGCTATACTCTATACATTAAGCAACTGAAGTATTTGACCTCTGCTACAGCAAATGATAAAATATAAGTGCAGGGAAATTACTGCAGAAAGTTAAATTTTAATATTTTACCAGCTTTCTCTTTGATTTCAATAATTTATAGCAGATGCACAACTTAGTACTGTACTTTCATACATCTTTCTTTTCCTTACCATTGATTGGTTCATGAACAGTTGTTATTTATTATTTATTTTGAAAGCTTTTCACAGAAACCCCAGGAGATGGATCTTGTATCCATTCCTTAAGGCAAGTAGTAATATCAAATACTGTAATAATAATAAAAAAGCAATAGTGTTTTGAGCAAAAGTAAAAAAAAAAAAGGCAAGTTATAGATCGCTTGTTTTTTACTGACTAAATAATGATGATTTAAAAAAACGCTCTAGAACATAATAATGTAATAATTTTATTTTAGAAGGTGGATTAATAGGCACAGAGAATAAAGTCTGAAGAAAGGTCAATGGCAGCACAAATTACTCAACTGGTGTTTCAGTCCATTCAGTGGAGTGTTTTGGCATTAGGATCTCATAGCCCATTAATTTATTCACTTCTCTGCAGTAAGATAAGTAACCACCTTTCAGATTAACTGAGTTGACAGTGTTTTTCAGATGTTTCTCCACTGGAAACTTGACTTTGATCCCTGAGATTTTGGAGAGTGTTCTGTTGCCTCTGCTGTCAGCTGGGTTTTAATAGAGCCTCACGAAACAGCAACAAGTCTAGATGAACTTTGTGAATTTATTTTGCAATCTCTGCCAGCTTTCTCACTTTTACTCCTGTTTCTTAACTAATTTTTCTGCCTGGCTTGCTCACTCAGGCAGTGATTTGCCCGGTTTCAAAGTTTTGAATGTTTGGCTCATCTTCCTCTCTCATTTCCGGGCTACTGCATCCCAGCCTTACTACTGTCCTGTTTCTTTTTAACTTCTTCATTTTTCATTAAAACAAACAAACAAACCAACCAAAACCACAGAGAAACAAAGCAAACAAAAAAATCCAACTTTAGAGTTTGGATGCAACTAAGACCTGCTGTGATGATTTACAGTAATGACACTTAGAGCAGTAAATTCATCTTCTCTTTGACTTCAGTTCTGCTGGTGTTATGCTTACCTTGATGCAGGCAAAAATGCTCAGCTGTCTTACTAGGTTCTCTGCATCAGTGAATCCTGAAACTTGATATTAATATTACCAAGTTAGCTAGTTGGTTTGTTTTTACCAGAAAGCTAAATTATCAACACTATTCCAGTGAATGTTCCCCCTGTTTAGCTCCTGCAACGTTCCTACTTCTTTTCCAAAGGACTGACACACTCCTTTCCCTCTTATCTTCTCATGCCTCCATCTATTTCATCCTTTTTTCTTTATGTATGAGCCAGACTCCATATAGGTAGATGGTTGCTGCTGGTGCTGCTTTTAAGCTAAAGAAGTTCTCTTGCCTACCTCCTCGTAGTGATCCCTTTTGTTTTTTTTAGCCCAGAGCTATGGTAAGCAGTCAGAAGTGGAAGAATTAGTATCCATTCAACACATTCAGAGCCAGAGAAATACCTAGTTTTATATAGCTGCAACTCTACAGCTGTGTGGGCAGATAATAAACAACAGCTCTTCCTTCAAAATCATGATAGTTTTGTAAAAAAAAAATAAAAAATAGGGGTCTGGCTACACAGCGGAGCTCAAACATAAAACCCAATGTATTGATCTACTCAGGCAAAATAACTATGCCTAAAAACTTTTCATAGAATCATAGAATGATTTGGGTTGGCAGGAACCTTTAAAGGTCATCTAGACCAACCCCCCTGCCATGAGCAGGGACATCTCCACTAGATCAGATTGCTCAGAGCCCCATCCAACTTGACCTTGAATGCTTCCAGGGATGGGGCATCGACCACCTCTCTGGGCAACCTGTTCCAGTGTTTCACCACCCTCAGAGTAAAAAACTTCTTATATCTAGTCTGAATCTACCTGTTTTAATTTAAAACCATTACCCCTTGTCCTATCGCTACAGGCCCTGCTAAAAAGTTTGTCCCCATCTTTCTTCTACACCCCCTTTAAGTATTGAAAGGTCCCAATAAGGTCTCCCTGGAGCCTTCTCTTCTCCAGGCTGAACAACCCGAACTCTGAGAGGAACTCCTGTCCTCCTAGGAGAGGTGTTCCAGCCCTCTGATAATTTTTGTGGCCCTTCTCTGGACCCACTCCAACAGGTCCATGTCCTTCTTATGTTGGGGGCTCCAGAGCTGGACGTACTACTCCAGGTGGGGTCTCACCAGCATGGAGTAGAGGGGCAGAATCCCCTCCCTTGACCTGCTGGCCATGCTTCTTTTGATGCAGCTGAGGACACAGTTGGCCGCCTGGGCTGCAAGTGGATACTGCCAGCTCATGTCCAGCTGTTCTTCAGAAAAGGCAAGAACAGGAATTAAAAGTTGATCAACTTCCCTTCAACTCCTGGGAAGATCACAGAGCAACCCATCTTGGAAGCAATTTCTAGTCACATAAAGGAGAAGGTGGTGACTGGGAATAGCCAGAACGGATTTACGAAGAGAGAATTGTATCTGACTGACCTGCTTGCTTTCTGTGATTAAATGACTAGATCTGTGGATGAGGGTAGAGCAATGTATGTTGTCCAGTTTTTCAGCAGAAATCCTTTTGACATGGTCTCCAAGAACATCCTTGTATCCAAGCTGGAATGTTATACTCCAAATGAATGGACTACCAGCTGGGTAAAAAACTGGCTGGATCTCTGGTCTCAAAGAGTAGTGGTTAATGGCTTGTACTCTACCTAGAGGCTCATTCCAACTTGAGGACTGCAGGGGTTTATACTGTGACATGCCCTGTTTAGTATCAACAACCTGAAGGAGGAGATGGTGGACTGCATGCTCAGTATTTTGCAGATGACGCCAAACTGGGGGGCTGCAGTCTGCGCATATGAGGGGCAAGGCTGCCATTCAGAGAGGCCTAGACAGGCTTGAGGAATGGGCTGACAGGGACCTCATGAAATTCAGCAAGGACAAATGCAAAGTCCTACCCCTGGGATGGTCGAATCCCGTGCACTGATACAGACTGGGGATGCACTGGCTGGGCAGCAGCTCTTCTGATGAGGATTTGGGGGTCCTGGCTAACACTGTTAAACACAAGTCTGCCCCCTGAGCAGTCAACGGAATACCAACTCTGAGCTCTTCCTGTTCTTTTTGGCACAATGTTTTGCAGTCCTCCAGGCTCAAACCGTGTGTGTGAAGTCTTAATGCAGCTGCTGGGCTTTGCACTGGCATGGCTGAGATGTCCTCATGCATGGCTTTTTGCTGTCTCGCCCGTGGGGATGACCAACCATGGTGAATGTGTTGCAATGAGCAGCTGAGCATGGTAATGTTTTAAACCCCATTGCTTGAACATATTGGGGGTTTCAACACGGGCAAACACATGTGGAATGCTGACTTGGCTAGTAGCTTATACTGGTTTAACTGATATGTTTTTTCATGCAAATAGCCTAAACAATTGAACTAAAAATAATCAGTATCAAGTGATGGTTGCTGTCAGCCTTGTATTTAGCTATTTTGTATCTGTGCTGGATGGATATGCATGTATTTGTAGGTTGTGCTAGATATTCTCTGACTATGAAATCGCAGCAGTAGGTTGTGAAACATGTATGAAATCAAAATTTTGAATGCATAGAGGGCATAAAAATACAGATGGCTGTGGAGGCTTTGCTATGCAGGACTATGATGTGCATTTCTAAATAGCTGGAAAAGCTCATCAGACCTTGCAAGGACGGAAAAAAAAAAAAAAGAAGAATCCTTAAATGGCTTTAAAATCTAAGCAAATCTTTCTGCCTTCTTTCCTCACTGGTGGATTTCCCCTTACCCTAGGCTGAGAGGTCTTTAAAAGGAAGAACTTCAAGTTCTCACTTTTAAGTTTGGCACCATTTTTATCATGTTTACATATTATTTAATTTTATCCTTTGCAGGACCGGTGTGGGCAGGATGGATTCTGAGGAGGAAAAACCTGAAAGGCTTCAAGAAAAGGGGGTGGGCCAGGTGTCCAGGAATAGTTTTTATCCTTTTTTTCTGCAAAGGAAACCTCTTGCTAGCTGTGAGAATCAGATTTGGTTGAGCTTTTTGTTAATTTGAATGAAATCTGGTTTATGAAAATGGAGCATTTGTCATTGGTCTTGCCTTTCCTGTTTTGTTCCCTTGCTGCATTTTGATTGACAGTAACAAGATCCCAACTGGGAAAGGCAAATGAAAAGAAAGTTGGGAACTCTAGCTGAGCACTGGAGTTTCTTTGAGATGTATAATTCATCTATACACCTCAGTTTTATATTCTCAGTAAATGAAATAACAATGGGTACCAAGTAGGATAGCAGTGAACTTTGTGTTAGGACTGAATAATAGATCTCATAAAAAGATGCATGTGAAAGTCAAGGTCATGGTTGATAGTCCTTTCTCTGTAAAGTTTTTGTGCATGCTGTTTATAATGCATTATTAAGTGTTTTCGTTGCCTTTTTTTTGTTTTGCCTTTTTTTTTTTTTTGTAAATTAATGAAATTCTATACTTCTTCCTACGCTAATCTTTATTCTGTAACAGATGAAGAGGCATCTACATTTCATGGTTGTTAGTAGGATGTTTACCTAGGCAATTCAGAGCTTTTAGGCAATATTAGGAAAAGAATATGAATTATATTTATAGCGACTTGTATTCATCATGGAAAATAACTATTCATTCTTCAAAGCATGGAAGGACAGGCCTGCCCATGGTTTGGTAAAGGCTGTGGTATGTTGCCTACTGTAGTTGTCGGGGACTGCTGTCAGATGGGTTCATCTGGCACTCTGTAAGGGGAAGAAAAATTATTCTACAACCAACATAGTACTGTTTCCATTGGAGGTTGTAATGTTCTTTATTTGTATTGAATTTCATTTGGGGTTTACATGCAACTTGTAATCACAGGTCAAAACTAGGAAAAGAAACTGAAAGGCTTCACTGGAGATTAAAAGAAAAAAGTACCTAATATTATTATCTTCAAAAGCATTCAGTTTAACTCCTAAATGTGACCAGAACAAATGTTTTGAGATGGAAGGCCTGTATTAAAAGTACTTTTAGAGGAAAACAAGCTTTAATGTTATATGCCTTTTCTTACAGGAAATTAAAATGCATGACTGACAGTGAAACTGTTGCACCTGACTGGCCTTACTACAAAACCATTGATAGGATCTTATCCAAAGTGACAGACCACAGCGATGTGAAAATGCATGAAAATCAGCAACCAGGTCCTTCTACATCACAGACGGAGGCCTCACAGTCTCCATCAGCTAAGTCTACACCTCTGTATTTGCCATACAACCAGTTTACATATGAAGGAAGGGAAGAGTGCTTTGAAGATGAACATTCAGAGAGCTCATCAAGCTTACTTTCTTACAAGCTGAGGTAGTATCTGTTTTCCCCCCTTTCTTGTATTTCACAGAACGAACCGGATCTGCTATGTAAAGGGGACACCCTAGCACATTTGTCTCTAGCAGCTGTTGTACCTTTTCTGTAAATCACAAATGAGATCTGTTCCCCAGTCTCAGCCAATTTGCTGAATTAGGGCATTTTTCTTTATTCATTTATGAGTGACTGGAAGGGAATAGGAGGACTGGGCAAAAAGTTGGATAATATTGCCAAAACTCAGCTGCTCACATGAGGTAGAGTGTTTGTAATAGGAGTATAGGCATGGTCAAGAGAGTTCTGCAGTGCAATCAGAGATACAACATACTGCTTAGATGAGATTTTTGGCTTGCTCTAGTTTTGCTTTTGGTATGAATTTGAGATTTCTCTGGCTTCAGCTATTATTAAAATGCTGAAAAGATGCAAACAAAATAGTTCTGTGGACACTGAAATTCTACTCATGCAGTTTGAAAGTACATTGCAACATTTCAAATACAATTGAGAATATCACTTTTTCAAAGTAAAGGCTAGTTTGAGAATGCAGACATGTGTTTCCTTTTTTGATAAGACTGGAGTTCTCTGGAAAGCAGCATTTTAACAAAAGGCAGGGTTGTGCACTTGATACAAATTTTAGACTTTACTGGTCTCATTTTTCATCCAGAGTGGTGTGAAATAAGAGTTGATTACAGCTTTCTGGAAGGAAAAAAAGTTGATCCTAGAGATCCTTATCATGAGTCTGTGAGGCTTTAACTATAACAGTAAAATTATCTGTCAGTCATGCAACTGAGAAGGTGTTGAGCCAGAAGAAGAACGAACCTAACAAGTTCGGATTATCGTTTCCAAGCCTACTCTTGGATGAATAAAACTAGGATAAATTAATTCAAACAGTCCTTGAATAGCTGATTATTTTTTAAAACTTTTTTTTTTTTGCAATTGAATATATATTATGGTGTGTAATTATTGAACTGCAGCAACCTTTTTGTTCACAAGCAACGATTTTTTTCATCGTAGTTCATTGTAAGTAGTTGATATCCCTGATACAGTGTCTCTTGATTTTACGATCTGCAGACTCCAAGATCATGTTTCTGATGCAATAACTTTTTTCCCAATTCATAATTTGATTTCCAATAATATTATTTAATATTTAATTAGAAGGTTACTTTTCCACAAACATGAGGTATAGTTTATTCACTAGACTATTTGATAACATCAGACTTTTAAAAAATGCCAGATGTTAAGTGTCTTCAGCTGAGGGACAACTCCAGAACAACACAAATTTTGTACCGGAGGTGACGGGTAGGGAAGGACAGGCGTCACCACACCAGGTTTCATTACAAAGTGTAGACAAGCCATCACAGAAGTCAAGCTAATCAGCCACAAACGCATATCGATTGTGCTTACAATTTGCACGTGGACTCCCACTCTCATGTAGGTGCTTTCATTTACAGCTAAAGTCGACTTAAGCCACTCTGGCTGAATTATTTCCATAGCTATAAGATCTGGAAAATTTAGGCTATGCATTTTAGCTAGCTTCAGGTTCAGTGTTTTTTTTACTTTGTCCAAGGTAATTACCTAACTTGTAAAAAATATTTTAACTTTACTTGGCCAATTTAGAAACTGCGGATCATTTAAATCTAGCCTTTAATGGCACAGGCTGGCTTTCAACTGGCTGCAAGTCTGTATGGCAGGTAATGGCGCTTTGTCCTTGCAGTAGGTCAGGCTGCAGTGCTGCTGTTGCCTGCTAAGGGTGGCTGTGCAACAGGGTTTGGTAGCTGCAGGAAAGGGTAGGTCAGCTGTCAGTGTGGTAGGACCTCCATAATACGTTGCTCCCTAACTTATGAATGCAGCCATGCTCTCACAGTCTCCACTATAAAAGAATTTTGTGCAATATAATATTGTGCATATCATTTAACAGCAAGATATGTACATATTCACAAGTTAAAATACAGTTCTAATGTGTTTAAAAAAAGAAAAAGTTGAGCAGTAGATACTGCTTGAGAGATTAGTACAACATTTCAGGTGAGCATCACGATCAGATTTCAAATTAGAAGGCACTTGTGATATTAATGGGGCACGTATTTGGAAGGAGGAAAAGTGGTATTCCAATAGTCATAGGGGGTTTTGAAAAGCTTGCACAGCTTTGACCTGCTTAGTTTAGTCTGACGAATGAGAGAAGAGTAGGGAACCTTGGCCACACGGAAATACAGTGCTTGCTAATGATATCAGATGGGTTAATATCACTTAGAGCTGCCGTGGTAAGACAAGGAAGATAATTCTTTTAGAGTTACTAATGGAAAATTATCAACTGAGAAGCAATTTTCATCTTAAGCAATTAGAGTCTCATCCTGTGTTTGAAAAACACTTTGAAATGGCCAACAAGAGAGAAAAGAATTAGCATACAAAATTTGGGTCCATCTTGGCTTTTTTGTAAATGCCCTTGCCTCTAAACGGTACACAGTTGATCTAATAGATTCAAAAAAGGAACTAAAGACAATACTGCAAAGTGCAAAGTAAGCTTATGCTATGGGATTTTTTCTTCAGTAATAAAAATCATAATGTTATGCCAACAATGGATAGTGGGTGGATACTCAATGGATACTCAATGGATAATGGATACTCAAACAGTACTTTTTTTTTTAAAGTCAACTTTTAAACTTCTGAAAACTTTACTGTTATTTCCTTAAATTCTCAAACGCAGCTTTTGAGTGTCAGCTTTGTATTTTCCACAGTATCCTTGAACACAGCAGTAGGCTACTTGGCTATATAAATTTCAACTTAAAAAAAAAATAAAATTATTGAATTTAATGTTTAGCTCTCATGCTAGAGAAAAATGTCAAGATTTATATGTCAATCAATACATACATACTCTCAAGCTAAAACTAGTGGAAACTGGATTTCTTTGCATTTTATTTGAAATTCTTTGAGCGTAGGACCTTCTTACAAAAGCCAAATTTTTCTAGTTAGTGATAATACAATTAATGTGGGATAAAATTAATTTTTATTTTTGTTGCAATTTGCAGAAGAGAAAAACATTTGGAATCCCTGTTCACTTCTAATGGGGTGCCTGCTATTTATTTAGTATTGTTCTAACACTGCTTTTGGGCTTCAACAAAGCTTGTATTATACTGCAATGTCCATAAAACATCTGACAATAATAGAATTATTTCATTATGGTCAGATAATATAATGCAACATGGTGGAGTCTTGTTCTGCAGCTTAAACTTTTAAAACAAAAATTCCTGACACCACTATAAATGACTTTTTATCTAATTGAAAACAGTGTTTTTTCACCCGGTGGACTAATTTATAGTCTTTATTTTCATTGTTAAAGTAATGACAGAACATAATTATCCAGACTGAATGTGGTTCAGACTTCATCTGTTCTGCCATTTCTATTGTACTGAAAATGGGGGTGAAAGAGTTACTTTCATAGATTAATAGACCGTAATAAAACCACCATGTCACCTTGTCTGACTTCCTGTTAAATACCATCCATGTATTTGAATTCAGTTGTTCTGGTGTGGAGCCCAGAAATGTAATGGAGGGGGTTCTGCAACATGCTTCCCTTCAGCAGAGGACTGCTGCACTCAAGAGCCCCATGTATCTGTTGTCATCCGCTTCCTTGTTTCTATAATTTGTTTGACTCTTGGAAATTTTTTACTGGATATCCAGTTTAGATCTGATATATTCAGAAAATGTAGAATTCACTCTTCCCTGCAGAGATCTGTTCCAGTGATTAATCTCCTGCTTAAACCAAGTGTCTTGTTTCTAATGTGAATATAGTAAATTAAATTTTCAGATATTACTTCTGTTTATCTTTTTTTTCACTATGTTGGAGACCCTTTCAGTATTTTTCACTTTTTGCCTCAAAGTAGTTTTGTACCATGATCATACGATCTTTGGTATTCTTTAATTTTTAAATGTAGATTAAATAATTTGGTATAGGAGGTTTGTAATGGAGAAAGAGTAAGAATTGGTAACATATTGGTAAGATATGAGTTGTTTAATAGAAGTGCATTAAAACTTGGTGAGGATGCTAATTCAGGAAATAACAGTTTTGGCAAAGCCATTAATCTTTCTAAAACTATGGCATGGCTATTTAAAATCTGAATGAGCAGCATCTACAAAGAAGTTCGAGCTTTAGGCTATGTGCATTATGCAGTGCATCTTAACTCATTATGCAGACGTTATCATAGCAAGATGCTTTGCCCAGGCTCCAAGCCATTTTTGTGGTTCTTTTCTACACTTTACTTCAAGGATGAGCCTCATTAATTCCTGAATGCATTTGGCTGTATTTGAATGAGCCTCGTTTACCAGAAGATCCGGGTTGCCCAATTCTCAGTCCTCAAACTCTGAAGATCTTTGTGCCATCTCTAATATTAATATTATTTATTTCCAGAGCATTGTTAATTATTTTCCATAAAGATATGGGTTATGGAGATCTACTCAGATTTGTACATAGCTAAAAAAGCACAACGAAGCCAGAAACAACTGTTAGAGTTGAAAGCCATAAATTCCAGAAACCAATGGTACTGAAGACCCATTTGCCATGAAGTAATCAGAAAGGAAGAATTGTTTTTATGTAGGTAACACATTTTAGCAGACAGATTACTCTTTGTATTCAACGCCTGTTTTGTTAATTATTCACACACATCCCTGAACTGAGCCTTACTGGGTGAGTGTAGGCAATCAATTAAGGAACTTTTAATTGAACAGTGAATTAAATTGATCTTAGATAGGTAGACAGCAAATACATTTGAGACTTACCTAATGTCTTGCCTAATTATATCTGGAGGTTTTGCTTTGTTTCCCCCTGGTCCTCAATGCACGCTGTCATTTCTGCTAAGCATCCTAGATGAGAGGGAACATTTTCTTTCCCTTGGTTTGCTTCATTTGAACCCTGCCTGTCTGTTCTGGAGCATAACGTGGAAGTAGCTTTGCAAGGTCCTGCTTGGAATGTGGTCCCAATACCAGAGCTCTTCCACACTTCATTTGAGTGGCCAGGGAAATACCAGTGCCAATTCTCTTGGAGGCTCCCTGCCATAGACACTGGAGGCCCAAGGGTATCAGCAGATCAGCAGATTGTATTTGAGGTCCTGGATTTCCTACACCCCTCTTTCCTCCAGATCTCAAAATCGACCTTCAGAGACTAGCCTTGGCAAAGAGTGGAGATGCTTCTTTGGCAGAGGCTGTGGAGGCTGTCAGGATCTGTTGAACCCCTATTGTCACAGAGGTGTTGGCTGCACAGGAAAGCAACATGGAGAATCAGCAACAGGAACTGACTGGTATTTGCTACAGCAAACATTGATCATTTCTTATGCTTATGCCTATAGGTTGCCGAACTAGAAATACTCCTAGCTGAAACTGAGGATGCTCATGCTGGTGGATTACTCAGTGCTGAACCCATATTCCTATCCCTGCTTCCCTCTTGACTTTCTGTTATAAAACGTTCTTGACACTGGAGACGTCTCTCTGGCATGCTACCTAGGAGACCTAGAATTTCTCAAGAAAGATGGCTCAGTATCTGAGGAAACGCTTCAGTATTCAAATAACTCCTTCAGGCATCACTGGACATTTTACATGGTTTCATGTTGCTGAGGGTTCTTTACTCATTAATTAGATTCTTTAGATCCTTCTTTTGTAGACCCCTTCTCAAGAGCTCTCCTTTGAGAGCTACTCTGCAAGAAGAGAGAATTGTAAATTCCAAGTCCTTACTATGGACTTGTGAGTGATCATAAAACCCTCTCATTGATAGTTACTATGGCTGGAGAGAAAAGGAGATTGGGAACACCATCAAAGCTAGGGTTGTCTGAAATAAGTATTTATTTTCAATTAAGGCTGTCTAATTACCAAGTCTTGTTTGTTAATTGTAAAGAAACATAGAGAGTACTTAGGAGACCTTGAAGAATCCTTGTGCCCTGGCTTTTGGAGGGACTTCTCTGTGCTGAAACACAGTTTTGAGCAAGCACTTGTCAGCGGGTACCTTCTCAGTTATTAGCAGACTGCAGATACTGCTGATACAGTTCCCCAGGTAGCTACCATCACCATCAGACGTTTTGCCTCTCTTTCCTTTCTGGAGCTGCGCAAGACAGTTATTGTCTTGGATGTATGGTTATATGTCTTACAGGTTTTTGATGGACCACATTTTTTTAACTGAACAGATAAACAGACAAAATCCTGTACAGACTCTAGGACAACACTTCAAAGGGTTGGTTTTTTTTCTTCTCTTAAAAATAAGACTTATTTAGATCTTTTAATCCAAATCACTCCATCTCCTTTTTTCATTTTTCTTTTTTTTTTTTTTTTTGTTCTCGATTGAAATGAAA